>OY728146.1:1693060361-1693434348 GCA_963277665.1 Viscum album
TAAACATGCATAATATATATATATATATATATATATATATATATATATTAAATTTTAAACAATATATATATTCATCTTCTTATATACTAGATAAAATTTCAATTCCGAAAATAAAATTATAAAATACAAATATGTAAATTATAATTAAAAAAATACATTATTTTATAAACATAAAACTATTATTTTTATTTTGATATTAATACTTGTATAAATGTTCATATTTTAGGAAATATAATACATTGTTTATAATTGTATATAAGCATATACCAACATTATTGTTCCCCATACATTGTTGTGAACTGAAGGATGAATCAGATAGAAATGGTGGGTTCTTATTGCCTCAGAATGGAGTTGTGGCCTTCTGAATAGGTGTGTTCTAACCAATGGACACAAATATGAATTGAAGGAAATGGATTTTGCTATGGTTGGATTCCCAATGGGTTTATCCTTGTTTAAAACAATGTTTATATAATGGAACACATTTATCTTTTAGGAGATGCTATGAAAAATTACCAAACCCAAAAAAAAATTCTTCATGTTACTTTCTGGTGAAGGAGGAGATAAATAAAATTTTACCAATAAAAAGGGAGGATAATGAAGGTGGCCTTGTTGGGTTCTTCATGGATTTCAAAGGATGATAGTGTATAGTGATGATATCAATGGTTTGGATTGACGTGAACAACAAGAAGGTCATTCGGTGGGGGTCAAAGGTAGATGATGACATGGGAATGAAGTTATTGGCCAATATTATTTTAATCAGATGGCTCTATTGGTGTTGGGTGGTTAAAAAAGAGTGTGGTAAGGTCAGGCATGATCGACTAGTGTAATGGATTCTATTAGTTGTGATATCTATGGATGATAGAACATGAGAGGATGTTGAATAATACTAGATGACATTTGAATTAGATTACGGTGGGGGAGAGGTTAATGGTTGTCTATAGGGAATTCGATGGTTTAGATTTCATGTTTTAGCCTAAGAAGAAGACACCACAGAGAAAGTCATTTTTTTCAATTTCCTTTTTTGTTTCATTTTTTTTAAATTTTTTTTTTATTTTTTATAGATAATTTATTCTATATATATAAATATAAATATATTTAAATATATTTCAATTTGGATTAAGAATTAATTAAATATGAATAAAATCCATTATTCTAATTATATTATTGATTATGTTTCAATAATTTTGTTCAAATAATGTTAATAAATTTATATATTCCAATAATAATTAAATCAATTTCTTGATATAATCAACCACTACTATAGTTTTTACAATTTAATATTAATATTATTATTATTATTTTAAATTTAATTTATGTATTACTAAATTTGAATATTTTCTTAAGAGTAGTTAATATAAAACATTATTAAAATAATATTTTAAAATAATGGATTTAATATTTATTATTATATATAATTTTAATGAAATGAAAATATCTTAAATTTATCAAAAGTATTTGGAATTTTGATATCAAAAAATGGTATGTAGATGAAAAGAAAAATAATAAATAATTATTATATAAGTTCAATGTGGGATTCTAAAAATATATTAAACATATATAATATGAAATCAAAAACTTTCATAAAATGGTTCTTTATTTAATGAATGTCATGAAACACATTTAATTTATGAATAAAAATTAATTTTCCTTCCTGAAACTATACTATCATTTTTAATGGAAGTAAAAAATATATGTTATATTTCATCATAATTTATTAACTATATCTACAAATTAATAAGGAATTAATCTTTCCATTATGTACTATAATACATTTAATGGTTTTTAATTTAAAAAATTCTATTAAAATAACATTTCTTAGACATAATACATTTCAAAATTCTTTGGTGTTACAAATGTGATACCCGATTCTGAAAATTGGGAATTGATATGCGGGGTTTTGAATTATGAATGGTTCCTTTAAGGTTAATGTGAAGGTAAATAATTCATGGTGCTCATTCATTATGGGTTAAAGGGAACCCATATTTGGTGTACCAATATGTCCTCTCATGAAGGCTCCATTTATCATGTCTATTTAATGGTTTTTTTGTTGGTTAATTACATTTTAGAGTTTTCTATAATATTTTATGTTGTCCCTATATCCATATTTCTTTATAATTAACATTGATTAAAGACCTTATATATATATAGGTATAGTAAAAAACTATCTTCCCAAAATTGTTTTTTGTCCATGTAGTATACCTAAAACACTAATTTTGAGTAATAAAACCATCATCCTCTATAGAAAATCACGGTTGGGCATGGTAGGGAGACAAAATGACACTACATAATGAGAATTTATATATGGGGGATTAAAATGGGATTCCACAAGTGTCAACAGAAATAAAATCTTTTGTGGGTTAATTGAGTTAACTTCTTCCACAGCAAAAAAACTATTTTGTGAGGTTTACATTTTCACCAACTCCTCCAGAAAAACAAAAAAATAAGGGGGTATTCGTATCACCATACCCCAATAAATGATTTTTTTATATTGGAGTTACATTAAATGAAATGTTCTCGAATATCTTGTGTTCTTTATGGATTGGACAAGTCATGAATGTGTATCTTCAATCATGGTGAAACCATATAAATATAATGGATATCACCACCTAGTAATTCAACATTCATTGGAAACTCTTTAAATATCATATATGTAGCTATGAAATTGTCCAGTGCTTCTCCCTTGACATCATTCATAGGGGTGAACACATTGTTGATCTATTATATAATTATTACCTATTACACCAACCACCCATTCAGCATTGAATGGTTTATGATGTACTAAAATGGATTGACATGATATAATTACTATATCTATTTATATTATATGTATTTTCATAACTTCCTAAAATTGAAGACGATGAAAATGAAAAATAATATCTATTGGATACAATTATATATCTATTTCATGTAACATACAACATAGATAGTATAGATTTTTACATTTCCTCTGTTTTTTTCTATGCTATGAAAGTTACAATGTTTTATTCAATTGTTGTCACATAAAGGTCAAGAATCATCCTTAGTAAAAGTGATATTAAGATTGGTGGATATAGCAGGAACATCTATAAGTCCTGAAATGCATTATTACATTCCTGATCCAACAAATAAGTGATGAATTAAGTAATGATCTTTCAAAAATGGTTTACATTTTCCATCCAACATAGCCAAAGAACTATGTATATTGTCTAGATCGCTCCATTGTCACCTAAAATCTCTGATGTAACGTGGAGGAGGAACATTGAAGATATAATTATTATTTTCTATATCAATATCGATGTCCCAATAACTGAAAATGAGAACATGTAACTTTCCATAGGTAGTAATGATTTCACAATTCTAGGTGTTTATCATTAGATGGTGGTTGCAGAGAAAATTAAATCTTTTCTCATGATATTTGATATGGTTCTACTGTTGATAGGATTGTACCACTAATTTTTTCACAGTTCACTCCACTATTCTCCCCAGCAATGTCTTGAAGATGTGGATCATGGTAACTAATAAGTGGCTCTAGTATTATTTATGAAAAATTATATCAATATGTAATAAAAAATATTTCTGATTCCATGATGGTTGTGTATATTTTATCACCCTGGTTCATCAATATTTGATTCTATCTCGAATACTGATCCATGAAAAATTAGTTCCATAAATAGTGATTTCAATCAATTATATGAAATTTCCTGAGGATAATAAATTCAACCTTTTAGAAAAGGTGAATGTTGACCCCTAAGTCAATGATGACATTTATATGGCTATTTTAATTCCTTATATGGAGGATACTAGAAATCCATTGGGAATATTGAACCTCCATGAAAAATGTTTCATTAAGATGTATATCAGGATTTAACATATCCATGAATTCATTATACATATGAATCATTTATTGGTCATTATTGGAACCATGAGGTCTAATAGGAAGGACATGGTGGTGGGTAGAAACCTGGGGATAAAGTCCAAAATTTTCCTTTTAGTTATCGGAAAACAAATCACAAGGTTTTTGTAAGAAATAAATAAATTTTTTCACTATTAATGATAGAACCACAATAATTAGGTTTTTACTCATGCATTCTTCATTATAGAGATTTACATGATTCAAATTATTGATAGTGGTGGAGAATCATTCCCCAAAGGTAGTAGGATCAATTCCTAAATCCAAATCATTGACATTTATAAGTTTATTATAAGATGAAGGTTAATCTGTAGAGACATGGGAAAATGAATATGTTTTATTGACTTCTTCAGTATGGGTGTTATGATTTAAAAGAGGACCTACTCATCAGAGTCCATGATGTAGAAACATAGTATCTAAATCATGTGTTGTTTTTGACAGAGTGATGGAAACATTAAATAGAAATAGTAAGGAATGATCGGGTTCCATATGTATATCGATGATCATTGAACGACTTAATGCAAGAAAGGGATGGTAAACAAGTGACATAGATTTAAGGAGATGATGCATTTAGGTATATCTAGATTCAATGGTTCTTATATCAGGGATGATTATAAAGAAATCTATAGGATATCAGTCATCATGAGGATGATGAAGTACATCCAATTTTCTGGGTCCATTGCTTCTATATGGTGGATTATTAGGAAAAGGATATTTCTCAAATCCAACCATGGATTTATTGATCCAGTTTTCATGCCAATGGGGGCATTTATGCACTGAACTTCATTAATGTAGATTTTCATCTTATAATTCTTAATGGTTAGAATCTAGGTTGCATGGATCATAGGAATTATGAGGAGAATTATAACCATTGAGTACGTATACTTATCCATTTTTGGATTATTTAAGGAATTGATGATTTTAATTTGGGTCCTCCTTATATGTATGGATTCTAGGTCATCAAGGTAGAGTGTTGTAGATTATTTTTTATGAGAAAAACATTAACATTTTGTTTTCTATCATGTTACCACACTATGTATCCTAAAAAATATTGTTGCATGATTTATGCTTGATTTTATCATTAACCATGATTTTTAGTCTGGATAGGGTAAAAACTCACTTAATTAGTCCTTATTTGTATAAATTCTTTGTTATAATGTGGTTTGTCCTGGAACATATTTCTACCATGTAATGATGGACTTCCATTCCAATGAACAATAATTATTCATAGATTGGTTGAATTTTCTCATGAATGGGGTCATTCTCATTATCCAAAGAGAAGGTTACAATGGATTGGAACACATGTAAATCCACATCCTCTACAAGAAAAACCTTAGTATCCACTATCTGAATCTAAACTATAGATGGTTTTTCAGATCCCCAATGTCTTATTCAAGAAAATATTTTAATAAGTAGATTCAATCCAGGATTCAGATCCATGTCGAAGTACTAGAAAGGTGTTTCGGTACAATATACATAAAATAATGGTACATGTTCATACAATATAGAGGTTTCTATTTAAAATTATTCATAATATCTGTTTTTTGTGGGGTTCTTGGAACCTAATTGATGATTTTGTAATCACGGTTTTTGATAAAAATCATAAAATGAAACTGTTTAGGATAGAAATTGGGTTTTAATGATTTAACCATGTCCATCTGTGCCTGAGAGCAAGGTTGTTTTGGATTGGCCACATCGTAAACAAATCAATAAGTTCATGTGGGTGTACCAGATGATAAATCCATTAAAGGATGATATTTAAATCCCAATGTAAAACATGATTCTTGATTTTTTGAAACAGATTGTCCATTATATAAACCATTCTCTTGAATCATTCATGGAAGTAGGATGCCTACCATTTACATAATAGATTCAACTAGAGGTGGAGAAAGGGGGCGGGTTATGTTTTATCTCCTTAGTATTCACATAATAATTCACCAATATGATGTAATGAATTATAGTATAGACCTAATATTTTTTGTGGAATATTCCTTTTCTATGTGGGTACTAGGATCTTTTCCCAATTCCTGGGGCATGAAATCCTCAAGATTCAATGATGGATTCAATACCATCGGTTGGTTTGGATTATCTCAATGCATCTAACACTAGTTTATTGGATATATAAGAAACTATGATAAAGATTCAGTGGTAAGAGAAGTTTTGAAGACTACATTAAATGTTCTTTTTCTCAACTAAGAAAGCAGAATTATGTGGGTGAAGGAAGATGTCTTAGGAACAATCAAACCATTCCACACATAGGATACTTGACTAGAAGAATACATATATTAACCAGAGTCTTCATCTTTACCATGAAGGGTAGAAAATATATATTTCTCATGTAATGGGAAATCACATAGCTTGACCATACTATTTTCTACTTGATCCTGGATCCAATCATTGAAGTTGAATAACTCAATACTCTTTTCTAAAATGACACTAGGGTAGGGTCATTAATCAGTATGGTGAGACATCCTAGTCTCATGGGGTCTCTTCAGTTGTTGAAACATTAATAGGTAATTTAATATTGACAAATAAAAATAATCTTTGAACTTATTATCCATTAAGGATTATATATTTTCACTTCATCCTAAAAATGGATATTTGGGAACCTAACCCAGAAGGGGGATATTCTCTGAGATCTTCTGGGAAGTTTTTTCATGGTGTAGTCTCGCTTTTAAAGGTACCTTGATTTTTTATATCCAAGAGGCCTAGGATTTTATGATAATGGTCATACAAATCCTTATATGATTATAAATTTAAATTAGAAGAGTTAGCTTGCCTATAAAATATATATTAATATATGATATTATCAATTAACATATGCAATAGTCATTAAAATTTAATAAACACATTTAATGTGTACATTTTCCCATACAACTAACAATAATGTCATAAATTCAATGATTATCTATCCTAATTCACTTATAGAGGTAATATATACTTGAATTTTATAAGGTAGACATGAATTGATAGATAATTATCATGAAAATGTCATCCTAGCTAGTGACGGGTATTGTCGATAGCAAGAAGTACCATATAAAATTGGGACCCCCAATGTTTTTTATAGAGTACTCTTGTTTCGGGGATTCCAAATACTATGGAGTTCCTAGAATCAGAACACACCAGGAAGTGAAATGACTTAGATTTTGTAGTGGGTTACAAGAACCATTGAATGAGGAAAATATCATCTATTTAAATTCATGGAGAGAAAATTCAGGAAACTTCTGTAATAGATAAAACATCTCTTTATAATGGAATAAATGTTTTTTCTTATATAAGGGCATGATATGGGTGGTGAGTGAAACTAAAATTTCCTTAGGATAAGATTTTGTAGTCACAAATACCATGTACAATCTTCTTTCTTGAGAAAAAATGGTACCATGGTATAATGATGGGAATCCATGTTTACCAATTAGGGTATGAGGTCATGTGTTGGTGAATTTTTTAATAAAACCATAATCAACCCTAATTGTGTTTATAGTATGAGCTATATCAATCATGGGTGGCTATCCTAGATTTTTCATTTGTTTATATAAGTTATGGTTAGGGTTTCATTTTAAAACTTTGAGCTCTGGTTGTATTTTGGTGAGTACTTCAATATATTTCCTATTTCAATCCTTAATATATTAGAGAAATATATCCACTCAAGTGGTTGCTTCTTTTTCTATGGTTTCCATAGATGAGCCGATGATCATATTGATTCACATGATTATTAGGTTATTTAAAACAGTGACGGTATGAGGTGTAATTTCAACATCAATGGGAATATTATCTTAACACTTTGTTTATAGTGAAATGGGACATAATTATAGGAAAACATAAATCCCCAACCATATATCTTTATAATTGAATTTTACTCTTCCATGATTTGATTAGGATTGCTGAGGCTGTTGATATAATTCAATTATAATATCATATGGTACCCATATGAGTGGGATTTCTAATCCACTAAGATCATTACATCATCTACCAGATAACACCTCAAATGTGTGTCTTGAAAGAACATTTCAATTCCAAAATTTTTCGTATAGTGTTTGGGGATGTATTGAACATCCTCCAACAAATATTGAGAAAGAAAAATTAATTTTCCTCATAAGAAACTCTGTGGTAGATAAATTTGTAGTGAAGAGTAGGTAAGACATTACCAATAGCAATTCATAAGCTCGGATCTCTAACAATATTTATTCTTATTAATTTTCTGGAGTTGAATCTCCAACATAATCTCCCCATATACCAATTAGGTATGGTATGAAAACATTGGGGATGTAGTTTTATTAACCATATGTGTTACTAAATTTATTTTAGGGGATGTATTACATGGTCCAATAGTACATAGAGTGAAAAATTATCTTTTAATGGTGTGGCCTGCTTCATAGCGATGTACATTTAGTATGGGGTATCTGTGGTCTTCTATATATTTGGAATTCCATGATATTCCTATATCATAATGATCTGATAACATTAATCTGAGGGCACTAAGTCATACCCTATAGTGCTCATTTAATCTATAGTGGTGGTCTATAGGAGATAAGATGATGTTGGAATGAATGATTTCACATAGAGCCATTGAAAGGATGAAATGACATTTTCCAGAGGCTTATACCACTTGAGATACCTATGGAGTTTATTTATCATGACCTTGGTGGTAATCAGTCATATTTGATCAGTGCCTACCCAAAACATCGAGGGTGGAGGTAATAGTATCTCTACCATTCCTTCCATCATCTTGGACTCGACGATGTTTTTAGTGAATCAACATTTCCCTTGACCCTATCACAAATAATGTTATGGTATTTCCTAGAGAAATTTTACATATTGTTCATTGATTTCATTCATTAGAATCAGGACCATTGTGGTGAGTAAGTCCCTCATGTATGTTTTATTCTTTTTTCACCGTTAAATACATTTGGGGTGTTGAATGTTTTTGACACTAAGGGTGAACTCATGTCAGATGATGGGGTCATGGGGAGTACATACTCAATTTAATTCATCTATAGGGTTAGTTTATGTTAATATATATTTTATGTTACCATGAAGGGTATATTCAAGAAAACCTTCATAGTGGACATATTGGTTTTCTATCCCAACTAGGTGAGCACATTCCCCCGAATAGTATTTGGGGAATAAGGATGAGCATTGAAAGTGTTGTGTCCATATGATCTAATTAATTACCCACATGTAATTTATGGATGGGGATCCTCCTACATTATTGAAACCAAATATTTTGGAGAATGTTTTTTATAGAATTGATTGGATAATTCTAATCTTATTTTTTGGATTTTTGAACTTGTTAACCTTTTTAGTGAGTTTGAGAGGTGGGGGTCCTCCTTAACGATCCCTTGGTGGTGATATCAGTGTGAGGTACCAGATCACATGTTACCTATTCATGTTTTGAGAGAGGTCTATCAATGAATTTTGGGGAGATCTCTAAAAAATTAGTTCCAATTTAAGGTATATTCCACATGTTTATCTTTTATGTCTAGTGAAATTGGCATTCAATCACTAATTCATTTTATTGTTCGTCCCTTATCATGGTTAGGTTGAATACTTATTATTCATAGCAGTGAACAAGTGTGTTGGTCACCATCTGTTTAAAAATCATAATGTGGGAGATGAGGTGGGTATTCCTAAAATATTTGATAGATGTATTTGACACCAAAAATGATTTTTTAGGTTGGATTTAACACTGCTGATTCTTTTATCCCCACACAGTTTTGTAGAGCTCCCTTCAATGTTCCAATAGTCTATAGTCCTATATGAAATACAGAAGCAGTGGATAATGAAATTACAATGATTTTTTTTCATAATGTTACAAAAATGACTCAGCCAATCTTGAGTGGATAACACATTTACATAAAAAATTTATGAACTATTGATAATTAGTGCTCAACATCTTCTCCAAATTGAAATAGACGAGATTAATTTATGGTTAAATATTTTTTACTGATTATTTCACATTATTGCATTTCATTTGGAATATATTAATTGGTTTAGGTCCTTTTAAGGGACATGGAACATTCCATGTTCCCTTTTATTCCTTGTTTCCAATGGTTGTAGCCTTATCCAATATGACTGATCTTTTTTACACAATGATTGGAATGAGGATATGGGATTCAATCACCTCTATCCATGTATTTCACCTTAGATCTTATCTCCCAGTATTAGTCACACTCATTGTTTTAGGAAATATTTTGGAATCCCATTCCTAAATCGATCTTCTCCTAGAATCCTGCTATTTATACCAGTTGTATTCATGACCAGTTGTCTTCTAGTAGATAGACATGAAGATAAAATTTGGTTTGGTAACCATCAATATACATTTTTGGTATTATGAATATATAAATTTATCATCATTGGTATTTCAGGCCATATAAATCATTTCTAATAAAAAACCCATGTCATCATGTGGTCACCTTGAGTTAACATAAGTTCACTTTGTAAGTAAACCAAGGAATTCTTCATCATAAATCCAATGCTTACTGCCTCAGGAATCCTATAATCATCCAATAAAGCGAGTCATATTATGTGAGGCATATGGTACTCTCAACTCTAGGAAAATGATTCTCATCTCATGTGGTTTCCAAGTCTCATTGCCTATTGTTTCAATACTTATTAAATTAGGTAGATTCTTTGGATAATCACATATCACCTGATTTGTGGAATGATATTGTATTCTCATCCTAAATACATCAAAGTATCATTTCCAAATAAAATCTAGGATTATCACAAAGGGATTTAATTTTGATGATTCTTTTATGGTAATAGATTTAAATTCATGTTATGTTGATTCATATATACAGAGTTCAGTTTGTAATATTCGACATATTCTCATCACGTATGGGTGGTTAGGGGTTTAAAGTTATTTGGGGGACATTTCCAATATATGATTTTATGTACTGGGTCATGATTGTTACATAGAATTGTGATTCTAACATCCTATGGGGAGATCATGTTTGGATGGTGAGTGATTGCATAGGGATTGTACATTTAATCTAGAAAAAAATATGAATATTATCATATCATGCATTCAACATGTGGAATCCAACGATTTCTACAAATGGTATGGATATAGTTTAACGTCATATTATGCAGATGTTGTTGTGTAGTTTAACATCATGTGACTATAGTGTTGGTTTATATTTTTTATCGATATACTTTTCAATATTTTTTTGGAATATTCAGAGATTTTATAATTATTAGTCAGAATTGGAATATATAAGGATATAATACGATGTGATAAAGAACATGGGATCATTATAATTCCCTTTAATGTGATTATTTCTCGGTTTCCTTTGGTGATTCCAATAACAGTTCTTTTGTATCCACATCACATATTATTTTAATGTGAAAATGCCCATGAAAATTCCCATATGATGATAGATGATATAGTCCCCATGTTAGGGTGACAATATTTAAGAGAATAATGAAATAAGAGTGACTAGTGTATTTTTGGAGAATAGTGATTTGAAATGATTGTCGAAGATATCGATCGTGTAGATACTTTTGGAATGTTGAATTCATCTTGGATGGGTAGAAGACACATGGGAACTAAATAATATCAATTTTAAATCTGCTAAAATGATTTATAATTTAGGAGACAATAAGGTTTGTTCCATGATGGTCAGGGTGTTCTTGAAGCATGGAAATTAAAAAAATGAAACTCCCTTCTGTAATGAAATTTCATATAAACCAATGATATGTTTTTTCAAAGGAATATTCACTCATGTAATCCTAAAAGGCTTGGATAATTTTATTCTATAATATAGGCTATAAAAATTCATGAATTTCATCTCTATAATGATGCTAGTTAATAAAGGACTTATGTGATATCACTCAGAAATGTTGAAATACAATAAGAACACATATGATCTTTTTTTTTTCTGAAGGTTAACTTCATCATAGTTGGAGTTTTGATAGAAGAAAAATGTTGGATCCCCATCAAATTAGGGGTGGGCATTACACAACGAGTATTATAGGACAATTTTTTCTAATAAATTAATATTTTCATTTGTGTCTTGTAATGAAACATTTCAAACATTCCTTCCACACTAAACAGATTTGTTGTATGTTACACACAACACCGTGTTGGCATACGATACAGGAAATAATGAGTATAGATTTTATTCAATTTATAATAAAATTATGTTTGGATTACATTATACATAACACCAACAGATTCATTCACTACACACAACATTGACTTGGCTTATTATACATGCAAGAGTTACCTTCCCCAGTAGCATGCCTCGTATTCATTATTGAGTCTCACTAAAAATTAATATATTATTAAAATTTTATTATTTTATTAGATATAAACTAGATTTTATGGATAGTATTATAAATATTATGAATTTTATATAATATTTACATTCATCTTATTAATTTTTTAATAATGAAATAAGAAAAGATTCAATTTTTGGGATAAAAGAAGTATTTTAAAAAATAGTTTTCCAGCATTTTGATGGTGCACCCATAATAAATCTAGTTTTCAACAATTTTATGTATTATATTTTATAAAATATACTATATATTTGTATTCATCACATTAAATTTACTTTGGACAAACTTTTGGTACTTTTCACATAAAATTATTATTTTAATGAATAGTGAAATTAGTGCATTTTAATTCAAAACATCCTTTTCATCTAAATTATTTATATTATTAGATTTAATTTTATTATTTTTATTAATGTATATATTGATTATGTAATTAAAATGAATAAAATTGTTGTCATTGGATACGATTTCACATTTAAATTGGACATTAACACATGTGAGTCTTTTGATAGTTTTCAATTCTATAAACCATGCATTCTAGTATTGACAAGATGAATTTATTTTATATTAAATTATTCCAATTATATGTTTTGAATTTATAAAAATGGATTCCATATTATTAATTAAAATGTCAAAATTATGAAAATAGGTCCCTTACAATTTTGAACATTATGAATAGTAACTTTAGTAATTGATTGTATTTACCTAAGTTAAAGGGTGAATTATGTAAATAAGGGTAAACCAATAATATTATAATATTATAAAACAATACTAACAGGTGTCCTAATAATATTGGATGAGTCATGAGAGACCAAAACAATCCTTATGAAAAAAAATTGCATTTCGAAATGACTAGGCTGTAAAAAGGATAGTTATAAAAATTAATTTAATATAAAATGAAATTTAACATTAATATGTATGTTTTTACTTAAACAATATTATAATGGTTTAAATAAATTATATATTCAAATATAAATAGTCATTAGAAATATAAAATTATTTCCTACATCATTATACTTTATTTATAATATTTATTCATTAAATAAATATATTTATTTTTGACACAATGATGATGTAGTGATTACCTTATTAATAAAATATTCCAATAAATTGTTTTATAAATATTATGATAAATGTAATTTTAAAATTTTAGTGCCATCGATGAACTTTTTATACTACATTGACAAGTGTTTGATGTGTTTATGACTATTTTTCTATATAATAATGTTTTTATGACTTTATCAAATTTCATTAATTAAATATTGTTCAAGTTGACATAAATGAGATTTTAAAACAAATACTATTTTGTTAAATGATATAATATTTATAAAAATATAAAATTCTTCCAAATTTCATATATAATATTAAAAACCTTATTAATTCTCTACTTATGGTTCTTTTGGCATTTTATTGTAACTATAGAAAACATAAAATATGAAAAATAAAAGAAGACATGGTAAGAGTTAATGTTTTTTAATAAGGGTTATAACTGAACAATAATGCTAATATCATGACATAAACATGATTGAAATCTTTTTGCCGAATGTATTTTAAAATATAAAAATCTAAGAAATGATATAAATCACTTTGGATCCATTATGATCTGATAATAAAATTACAATAAAGTAATATTTCAAAACATTCCTAAAGTTACCATCACCTCTCTTATAGACGATCACTTGTCCTTCCATTTTATTTACACCTAACAATACCTTTGGCTCATCCAACTGTTGACCAAGTCTACTCCCAAATTCCCTCAGTTCATCATAGAGTCCACAATTTGGGAATGTATCTATCATAAAGAGATCTTGTGTTCCAATCAAAAAGAGATAGTCGAAAAAGTTGTAATTATTTTATCAACTCTTTCAAAATTCCTTTCTTATTATAAATAATATTATTATGTATGCCCTATAATAATTAATAAATAATTTATTTTCTACATATTTAGATGTTATTATAATTAAGGTACTACCTTATAACTCCTTTTATTCATCATATGAATAAAACTATCACCACGCATGTGTGCGTACAACATACCATCTCGACGCCATGGTGTAATTTGTTATTAAACAATACATAATTTGGATGAGTATGAGGATGGGTATAATGGATGTAAATAATTATTGTATAATGATAATTGTTCTGTATAATTAACATACCATCCAATTCCCTTACATTTAAACATTAATTAAATGATATCATCGCTTGTACATATATATGTCCTACTGTCTCCACGACTCGATGAGATTCATTATCCACATTAACAATTAATGATTGATTTTAAATTATTGATAATAAACAATCCAGAAATATAGTACATAATAATTCTATTGGATATATATATATATATATATATTTCATTTAATTTCTTCCATTCAATTCAATAAGGAAATAGAAACAATGCTCATGCATACGTATAACCTACTATCTCCATTAACGGTGTACACCAATTCATTTATATTAATATCATATATAAATCCATATACAGAATGGTTATGTTTTATAAATCTTGTTACAAATTATGGAATTATGTAAATCATGATCACTGTAATAATATCCTGAATAACTAGTCAACACACAAATGATAAATAAAACTATTATTACCCAAAACGTTTATTTATCATGGAATTGATAAAAAAATAATTAATATAAAGTCATATGTGATTCATATATGATATCATGAATTTTATTTATATTCTATTAAATTTTAATAATATTTTTAAACCCACAATAAAATTTATTAAGACACATTTGAATGAAATCATACATAATGTAAGGGATAATTTTGCAATCTCATTTTTACCTGAGATTGTTTATACATAAGAATTTACTAGGGCATATTTATCATTCATTACCATGTTTCCAAAATATATAATATTATTTCCATTATTAAAATATTTTTTAAGTAAATTTTACCCATTAGTGAAATTAATATATAATGGTATGGAATGAATCTGTGTTTCGTTTTCCATTGAAGGTACTTTTTGACATTTCCAACAAAGTATAAGAAGAATGTTATTTAACTTATACAGTATAAATGGGGTTTTTATTTTTTCTTAAATACTTATATATATGAATATTTATTTATATTATTTCATATTTATATACAAATAAATTTATTTCTTTTAAAATCGTTCATAATTTTGATAAACGAAAATGTTTTCGAAGAACAAAGGATATTATCCATAAGAATTATGTTCAAGTGTTTTACCAAATTTATTTTCCATTAAGATTCCATATGGTCATATTTTATTTCATCTTATTAATATGATTGGATTGTAGTTATTATGGAGTTATTTTTATAAATTTAAATTATTTTATATAAATTTTGAAGGAATGATGTTTTTGAGACCCATGTTAGTTCATTGGTTTTACATTGATTAATGTTTTATATTTTTGTAGAATAAGAAAAAATGATTTCACTATGATATGGGTGGGACCTATATATCCATTCAATACATTATGTAATAATATATATGCAATTATATACAGATGAAGGTAATGACATGAAAATCCAGTTCAAAAATATAGGGCTAGAAAGGAAAGTAAATATGGTTCAGTAATATAGGGTTGGAAGGAAATGATAATATTTTTCAATAATACATGGATGGAACTACCTGTAAACTCAGTTTACTAATGGTATTTTTCCACTCAATAGTCTTGAAATAAATGCCTTGGATACTTCGAAAATATTATTATGATCGTATTTACAGGCCACAATTCCATATTTTAATTCAATGTTATTTTTCCATTGTTCATGTTAATTAATGATTTTTACCTTATGAAATGACATGATTTATTTTAGTACCCATGATTATTATATTCGATATTTGTGTTCATGTTTAAAAATTGATATTTTTATGCTTTGTTTGATGATATTCATGTTTACCATTTCTGATCATTTGAGCTCACCCTTTTTATGTTTTGTTATCTCCAGGAAATAACGAATGGTTTTAGGTAGAAAAAGTAATGGGGATGATATTTATGGGATATGTTGAAGATCATTCACCAAGGTATAAGAATGTATTCTGAGAATCCAAATACTCTAAAAAAATACAATCTTTGGGAAGGTATTTTTGTATTGTATTGTGTATTGTCAAAAGGAAGTGCAATGTCCATGCTTATCATGCTTGGGTTGTTAAAGTTGGTATCAATGTGAATATTTAGTTATCCATTCAGAAAAATGATGTGAAATCATTTTGGAGATCCCGAGATATATTTATAAGGTATGTATTGGGATTTCCCTAATGTTAATTATATTTATGGAACACAGTCCAAGAGTTATTGTAAATATCATTAAAAACCTATTATTATACCTAATATATTATATATTGAAATACTATTAGCAGTTTACTATGATTATGTGTTTTTAATATCTGATATATATTTATCACACATTCATTTTTCTTTTTTCCATATCTAGAAAAATATAGAACATGGTTAAACATTGAATGTTTTTTAGTTGGAAGTTATTGGAATAATAATGATAGATTTCCAACATGAAAATATCATGAATAGAATCTAGATGATATAATGCATATTTTTTATACTGTAGAGGATAAAGTGATTGTCAACGACATGTGAATGGTATGTGATGTTCATATAGTATTTTTTACAGTAAATCTACAATTCATGAAATTGTGAAACCTTAATAAATGATTTATATTTTATGAAATCTGAATTTGAGGGATCCTGAGTATTGTTTTAACGGTGATGATAGATGATTTAAGTGTATATATTTTAGATTTCAAGCATTGGGTTATATGAATTATGAAATACATAACTGTCTTAAATACCTATTTCAAATTAATGATTAGAACAGATATGCTAAATAGTTCTAGTGAGATATAAAAGTGATTTTAGGGTATGAATTTATACATGGAGAAATCATTAATTGGGGAATGATAACGTTTAATATGTAACATATGTTATTAAAATGATACATGGATAATGATATGTTGGATTTTAATAAATAAAATAGATTATGATAGTTTCTTGATATCCAATTATAGATTTATTGACAATAGGGTGATGTTATCATAGATTAAGTATAATTTTTTTGAGACTCATGGGTTTTATAAACAAAATTAAATAGGAAAAAATTATGTTATAAATAAGTATATTTGATAATTCAGAATTGTTCTATGACTCATAAGAATACATGAAAATAGTGTTCACATTTTTGGAATGGGACCAATGTGATGTGTCGAATGATATTTGAGGGATAAATTTTTTACCATGTTTTTTAACCTTTTTTAGAGTTTTTTTTATTTTAATATTTTTAAGGATTGTAAGTTTATCATATTTTTTGGAATGTTTAAACATTGGACGAGGTTAGTTAAAATAAATTATTATCTCACCATACATGGACTTATGATATTTTGATAAGTTGTGCAAACATTTTTGAGACAAATTTTGATGGAATGACCTATCATTACCTTTAAGAATTTTATGTTCTTCTAACACAATAGTTATGAAAAATTAAACATCATTTCATTTAATAGGAGATGAAGTGGAAATTTTTCAAGGCATGGAAAATGATGAGAATGTACAAAAATAAATTAAATATTTCATCTCATTTTCATCAAATTATATAAAACAGTCTTGAATGTCAAAAATTGTATCCTAGTACATTCTTATTCGATGAATAATATGGTCCCTTAAATCATAACATATTATTATATTTCTAGTTGTTAATTGTCTTCAAACCTTGTTCTCTATCACTATCCTCAAAACATGATGATTGGATATTTATTTTATATATATTTTATGTCTTTTCACCTATGTTATCCAATGGCGAATCCCAGTTATATGTTAATTTGGGTAACTGTTACATTTTTATCTTTACTTTTCAAAAAAAGTTTTAGTATTCCTTTTTACGATGCTGGTTTCCAAGAATGAAACATATATGTAGTAATCCATTTATTACCCTGACAAATTTCAAGCGAGTTATTCAATTTATGGGGTATATAATGTAACACCTCATTATTTTATAGAATATTTTCTGAAATAATTAATATTTTCACTTATTTCATTGCAATTCACTATATTAAGCATTTCGTTCACTCTAAACCTACTTGTCATATGTCACCCGCAACATCGAGTTTTCATACGATTCAAGAAACTCTGAGTATAGAATTTGATCAATGTAAAAAATTACTATGTTTTTATGTTATATGATATGAAAATAGAATATTTAACTACACGTAACACTAACATGTGTTTAATTACATGCAAGAGTGTCCTTCCCCAATATCTTTTTTTGTTCCCAATATAGAGTTTCAATAAGAAATGATATTTTATTAAAATATTATTATTAAATGGGATATAAACTAGAATTTATTAATATTAATAACCAAATATTGAATGTAATATAACAATACATTAATCTTATGTATTATCTAGACATTATATAAGAACAAATTATATTTTTCAGATAATATTAGTGTATTTAGAAAACTATCTTTTTTTCTCCATTTGATAGAGCAACCATTTTAAATATTGTATTCAAAACATTTATGTATAAAATTTGAAAAAATAAACTTTTTAGTAGTAACTAGGACATAAAAATTTAAATTGGTTGAATTTTTGGTATATTCTGATTAAATTTATATTTTAATGAATAGTGAAAAATACAGCATTTTCATTCAAAACATCCCTTTAATAAAATCTATTTATATAGTTATATTATCGTTTTAAATATATTTTACTTGTAATTGGATTATGATTTATGATTTATTAAATTTTTTGTAACTTAATGTAATTTCAGTTTAAATTGGACATTAACACATTTCATCCTTTTGATAATATTTTATTTTTAAAAACTAGTTATCTGGGACTGACAACAGGAATTAATAAAAAATATATTTCTTCCAATTCTATGTTTTGAATTAATAAAAATTGATTCTATATTTATAATCATAAGTTCCAAATTATGTAAATATGTCCCTTTATTTTTTACATTATAAATAGTAACTTTAGTAATTATTTTTATTCACCACGGTTAAAGGGTAAATTAGGTAAATAAGGGTAAAAAATAATATTATAATTACAGAAAACTATCCTGAAATGTGTCTTAATCTAGATCTATGAGACACGGGAAACAAGATAAATTTGTAGGCTATAATTTTTTATTTTGAGAACCACATGGGTATGACAATGACGTGTTATAATAATTAACTTAAAGGTAAATATAACATAAACATCTATCATTTTACTAAAACAATTTTATTTTTGTTTGTATAAAATTTATATTTTACTATAAATATTTATTAGAAATATAAATATATTTCCTACATTATGTTATCTTATTAATAATTTTTATATGTTATAAAAATTAAATAATTTATGATACAATGGTGATGCAGTGGTTACCTTATTAATGAAATATTCATATAAATGATATTATAAGTATTAATATAAATATAATTTGAATATTTTAATGCTATAGAAGATATTTTTTTATTCCATTGAATTTTTTGGGTGTTTTTAATGCCATTTTTTCAAGAAAGTGAGTTTTTATGTCTATAACAAAAATCAATTACTAACTAGTGTAAAAATTAACATAAATTAGTTTCTAAAACAAATAATATTTTATAAAATGATTTAATAGTACCAAGTATCTATGATTCATCCAAATAAAATTTATAATGTGAAAATCATTAATGATCTACTTGTGGTCCTTTTGGAATTTTATTGTATCTATAGAAACCATATATTATAAAAATACAAGAAGACATTGTAAGAGTTAATGTTTTTATATACGTGTTAAAGATGAAAGAAAAGTGTAATTTTACTACCTAAACATATATAAAACATATTAATAGAGAGTCTTTCGGCATATATTCATCCTATTAAATAATAAGTCACTTTTTTAGAATTATAAATCTAAATTAATTTGATAATAAATTAATATTTAAAGAGATTCCTAAAGTGACTATCTCATCTTCTATAAAATGAAATGTTTATGTCTCTATAATTCACACCACCAATGCCCATTACCACATCCATACCAACCGAAAATCTCCTCCCAAAATCCCTTAATTCATCATAGTTGCCAAAAATTGGGAGTAAAGCGATCCAAGGGAGACCATTCATGATAAATCAAATTGAGATACTTGTAAAAGTGGTAATAGTTTTATCACCTCCTTCAAAATTCTATTATTATTGTAATTCCACTTATTATGTTTTTCCACTAATAATACAATAAATATAGTGTCTTCTATATTCTGATATGTTATTATAATTATGGTACAACCTTATTCCTTCTATTTTCCATCATAGGAATAACAATATCACCATGTGTGTGTACTCACACCTTACTATCTCCACCAAATGGTGTAATTTTTTATTCAAACATACTTAATTTGGATTTGTATAATGATGAGTATAATGGATTTGAATAAAAAATATAAATAGTAAATTATTATTTATAATTAATATACTATAACATTCTATACCATTTTACCATTAACCAAATTATATTATAACTCATGTATAAGTACAACCTACTGTATCCATGACATGATGATATTAATTTCCCATGTTAAGCATTCAAGAATGATTATAATGTATATAAAAAAATCATGAAATATATGACATTATAATGCTATTGGATATATATATATATGTGTGTGTGTGTGTCTTTTTGTGTGTGGGTGTGTTTCATTTACTTTCTTTCATTCAATTCAATAAGTAAACGGATGCTCTGTTCATGTGTATGTACGGTCTACAATCTCCTTGAACGATGTACTCCATTTAATTTATCTATCTATTATATATATCACTATACATTATATTTATGATATATTAATAATTTTATATATTATTAATATATGTAAATCAATATCTATGTAATAAGAACAAGAATAATATGTTAAAAAAACTATGATATATAAAATGACTATTACCCCAAACTTGGCTTTAAATTGAATTGATAAATAAATGGGTATTATAAATTCATATGTGATTCATATATGATATCATAAGTATTATTATGGTTATATTAAATTTTAATAATATATTTAAACAAAAAATAAAGTAATTTCATACATATAAAGATGAAATCAGACCTATGCTATGAGAAAATTTTTCAATCTTGTTTTTATCTGAGATTTTTTATACATATATATATATACTGCGTTATATTAATAATTCACATCAATGTTTCCTAAATATATAATTTTATTTCCATTATTATACTATTGTTTAATTTCAATTATACCCATTGGTGAATTAGTTATTAAACACTATTGAATGAATATTTATATCATTTTCCATTTGAGGTATTTTTTTGACTTTTTGGACAATAGTATTTGAAGAATGATTTTTAACTAATACAGAATTAATGAGTTGTAATGACCTTGATTTTTTTCATGTAATTTAATTTATTTATATGGGAATATTACGAGTCTGTGAATATTTAAGGTGCATGATTATGATGCCCGGAGTGCCCTAAATGAATTATTGATCTTTTTTTATGTACGTTTAGTAAACGTGTGAGCATGTTTTTTAATCATTTGAATTTTTTCTCAGAATTGAAATTTGAGTGCATCATTGAACTCGCAACGCCGATATTCGGTTAAAGAGACCTTCACCTCGAACGCAATAAGTTGAAGGGGGAAGTTAGTATTTTGTTAAATGTGGAAGAAGAAAAATTAAAGAATTGACATTTTATTTTTCTTTTTGAAACCTATATTTTTGAGTTAGGGAGGTGGAGTCCCCTAGAGCAAGAAAAACTCCCAATTTTAATTCATGGTGGTGGGGACCACCAGAACCCCTCTTAATGCGGAAAACCTTTCAACTCTTCATTGATAATTGTGCAATATTTAATTAATTAATGGTTCCAACTTTAATTAACTGTTAGACTTATTTTTATTAAGTTGGAACTTCATTATTTTTTTTATTGAGTATTTTTTTGGAAAAGGAACTTGGGATAATTGTGGAGAAACGTTATCTCCAAAGAAGAACACTTTCTCCAACGAAGAACTCTAGCGACAGATCCCCAATGAAAAATGAGGAACCGACCCCGAGCCCAACTTCAGAAGCGTGTAATGGGAGCGACAAATGTCGGCTCCCCCATCATCAATTTTATCTTCTACCTCTCGACACCTCCATTGAACGACAGGGTTGTGGTGTGTTTTTTATTAATCATAGTTAATTTATTTTACTTTGAATATTTTCCCAAGAGGCGAGTATTTCCAATTTAACATTGAGGGTAGAGGCCAAACACACATGGCTCGATCCCTCGACATCATCCTTGTTCACGTGTTATTCATGATGGAGGAGGATGTCTACCGGTGCCGGTGACTGGTGTCGGTAGGGATTGGGTGTAATGGTTGGCACTTCGGCTGGCCGTGAAGATAGCGGTGGTGCAACAACGCCACCCGAGGAGGGTCACGGCCTGCCGACCATAATGGAATAGGGGTGGAGACTAGCACATGGTCGGCTATGTGAAGGGGGATGGAGGTTCGCATCCACGCTCCCCATCATGCAGGAGTCATGGGATAAGGCTATGACAATGATGGAGGGAATCCTGCTCGCCACCGGCCGCCTGCGGTGGCGTAGCGTACAACCACACAACGTGGGTGGCTGGTCGTCCGGCCAGCCGGGGAGCCGAGCGGGACCGAGGTTCCCAGATTCCAACTGCCAATGCTATGTGGCGCCCACTGATTAGCCACCCAACTTGAATGACCCAGTCATTCGAGAACCCAAGGGGAACCTCCCCATTGGATGGCAGCTAGGGAGGACCCCACCTTGGGGCCACCCAACTGCTGGCAAGTGCAGGCCTGCAAGCCACCCAGCGTAGGCTACCCTACGGGCTGCCCATCGTGGGCCGGTTTAGTCCCAAGGCCAGATCCAGGTTGTGCCTGGTTGTCCCGAACTAGGTTGGGTCAGGCCAGGCATGGTTGGACTTGGTCGGACCAGAGAAGAACTATCTTCGACCCTTTTCCACTCTTTAGGCTATTACATGAGCTACCCACATTCGTTTGACAAAATGTCTGTGGCACGAGAAACATCATACTGATATGTTCATTTGGGTAAACCCCACATGAGTTTTTAATGAAGTTGGAGTGTGACCGGGATGGATCACACACGAATACAACCGGGACATTGGGACTAAAAGAGCAGTAACTTACAGACCGATCATCTAATTGATGCACCATCAGTTGCATTGAGAAAAATATTATGTGTCGGTATTTTGGGATACTTCTTCATGGTACTTCATGTTAGTTGGAGTATCGAACTATAGCATGAGTTGTGGACCCTCACCGAAACATTGAACTATGTGTGGGAACCATGTAGCTGGCTGTAACATGAGAAAGTGATCTTATGTGGGTCTGTGCTTTGGGATCCTATGTCGGGCTGTGTTCCAAAATACCACATGGATCTACTCTAGGAATTCACCTGGGACTACTCTAGGATCCAACGTGGGTTTTCTATACTAGGATCCTAGGTGGTTCTGATGATTTAGGATTCTACATGGGTCTGTCTCTTAATAGTGTAAGAGGATTAAATAGTTACATCTAGTCATCTTTACTTCCATACCGATGTTATACCTGATATGAGCTAAGTCTTTACCTGTGTGGTAACCAACTGTGTGGAGTACCATTGTGATGTATACCTTCGTAATGATACCTTTGTGGTATTCATATGTGTGGCATTACCTTTGTGGTACTTTCCATCGTGGTGAAACATTGTGATATTCTTTTGTGTGGTTTTACCTTTGTGGGTCATTCCTTCATGGTGTTACGTTCATGGTATTATTTCTTTTGTGGGACAGTTGAGATTTGGGATTTTGAGTTGGGCATGGTGTTTTTTCATGATTGAGATGGGTTTAGTAGAAAACATAGGAATCTGTATGGGAATATACCTAAGTAGGGTTCTAAGTTATTTTCATGTGTTGTCGTTTATACATTGTGGATTTTTTAAGACCATCAAGGGTCTTGGGTTCCCTACTGAGTATCGTTATACTCTCCCATGTATGGTCTATGCCTACACCTTGTTGTTTTTTGTGTAGATGAAGGACAAAATTGATCGAGGATGAGGGTAATAGGACTAGAGGAAGCTCGGAGGTGGAAATTAGATGAGGCGTACTGTAGTGACGACCATTCAAGAGTTTTACCTCCTCTTTAGGTAGGATCCTTGGGGGGTGTTCACAGGAGTAGTTCTAGTATACTTGTACATCCCAATTTTCTTGTAGATTCCAGTTGGTCTTGTATTCTAGCCCCTTTTTATTTTGTACACACCAAGTTTACTATATATTTTTACTTTGTGCTTGTATCCAGCTTTGTGATTAGTTCTATGGGATTAATGGTTATAAAGGAAATTCCTTCCTAGTTTTAGGGGATTGGCCTATTGGGGCTAGTCACCTGCCCCTGGCCTATGGATGGAGGGCTTGGGGTAGTCACGACACGGGCCCCTAGGGATTGGTCATGAAAAATTGGAATCAAGGGAGTTGGTTCTACCATAAGAACATTGGACTTTGATCCTTTAACGATAATAGTGTTAAGTGTTATGAGTGTGGGTATCAGTTTAGAGAATCATATATTTGTACGATGGCCAATGTATCCAAACCCAAGGACCTTGAATTCTGATTTCTGACTCGGTGCATGAAAACAATGATCGTGTTTGTGTTTTGAAAAAGTTTTCATTTTGATATATCGAAGTCAGCTCACTAGGTATAACATATTAATCATGGGGAACCTGTTTCTTTTCAGGATGCCTCTACGCAGACAGCCAGCTAGGGTTCTCGGTATAGTACGGGATGAAAGTCCACTGAGTGATGAGGCCTTAGTGCGGGGTCCTTTATCATTAGAGGCACCAGTAGAGGCTCCAGCGGTTACATTATCCATTGGGCCACCAATTCCACAGGCCCCAGCTGCAAATGGTGCACGTCACATGAGTGTGTTTCACGAGTTACAGCAGCTGAGGCCATGGAGGTTCCGGTGTGAGACGGACCCGCAGACAGATGAGTATTGGCTGGAGGTTGTGGTGAAAGTCTTTTGACTGGTGGGGACACCATTTGATCTCACGGTGATTAATGCTTCTAGTCTTATACAGGTAGCAGTAGGTAGATGGTGGAGATTGAGGCTCTAGGTTCAAGATGTGGTGACACATATCAAGGTAGACTTTGAGAGCCTATTTCAGGAAGAGATTGTCCTGGTGACCCTTTTCATTGTGTGCATACATGATCTTCTTCATCTGATGCAGGGCACCATGAAAATTGCTCAGTACTCAGCGAGGTTCACTGACCTCTCACGCTACTCCACTATTATGGTGTGGGACCCATTTTTCAGGGCCCAGAACTTCGTTCAGGGAATCAAGCCAGAGATCAGGGCATCCATGATTCCTCTCATCTGCCCAACATAGGTGGGGGTGTTAGAGTGAGCCTTCTTAGTGGAGTGTAATCTTGAGGAGTAGTCATCAGTAGCAAGACCCACCACCGAGCATAGCATTGTGGAGTTTTCTGCAGCTTGCAGCATACAGATGTCATAGAGGTCCAAGAAGAATAAACTGATATGTAGACGATCGTAGGATTCAGGGTCAGTTGTGTGGGGTGCCTGAGACAGAGCTAGTCATGTGAGGATCAGGCAATGTTACACATGTGGTGGGCTGAATCACATGGCTTGAGACTACACGACACGTTGTTTTGATGATCAGTAGACGGTCAACAGATTGCTCATGATGAAATTGAGGTTCGTCTGAGGAGGTCCACATGGAGTAGACAGACGTGGAAGAGAAGCTGGCCATGAAGGTGGTGGTGGGAGACTATTTGAGAAGTTACCTCCACCACCACCAGTTGGTCCACCCAGACCACAGGGAGTAGGTGGACACATGCAAGCTCAGGTACAAGCAGCTGAAGCTTATGAGCAGGGCGCTCCGGAGATGATAAAAGTAACGAACTGTGTCTACTCCACCTTAGATGTAGTACTTAGAGACCTAGGTGAAAATCATTCTTTTATTACCATAACCCTCGTTCAGATCATGGAGATTTCGGTGGATCTGTTGGCTCGATCCTTATGGCTAGAGACTCCTACGGGTGATGATTCGACAGTTACACACTCGTGCAAGAAGTGCGAGCTTTATCTAGGAGGCGAGTTCTTTGGATATGATCTCATTGTAGTGGCGACGAGGCTTTATGACATTTTCTTGGGTATGGATTTGTTATCTACAGTCCATGCCTAGATCGACAGTATTAGGAACAAAGTGTGGTGTGTCCGCACTAATGGTACTGGGTTCATATTTACCAGCGAGAAATGAGCCTTTGCAGCATAGGATGGACTTACCCAGTGGATAGTGTAGCTAATCACTAACCAGTTGGTTAGCCATACCCTCAGATATATTGATGTGGAGATTCTGAGCTATCCTGTAGTGGTGGACCACTACGCAGATGTCTTCCCTGATGATGTTTCAGGTCCACCTCATCATAGAGAGGTGGACATTTACATTGACATGTACATCGAGACGACACCAATATCTACACCAGCATTTCAGATGGATCCCACGGAGCATCGTGACCTATGAGAATATATGGAAGAAATCAAGGGGAAGGGGTTCATCAAGACCAGTGTTTCACCATGGGAAACCCCGATTTTGTTCGCCATGATGGCAGATGGGAGCTTGAGACTTTGTGTTGACTATTAGCGCCTGAACTAGGTGACCGTGAGGAAAAAGTACCCACATATGAGGATTGGAGACCTATTTTATCATCTTAAGGGATCATGGTGGTTCTCAAATATAGGCCTCATAACAGTTTATCACCAGCACAGGGTACGAGACGAGGATGTACTGAAGAAGACATTCAAAATTTTGTCCGACCATTATGAGTTTTTGGTCATGCTATTTTTCATGACCAATAATCCAATAGTGTTAATGGGATTCATGAATAGGATCTTTCAACCATACCTTGTTCACTTTGTATTAGTCTTCATCTACGACATTTTGATCTACTCGGCTACCGAGGAGGAGCATGCCTATAGTTTTCATATAGTTCTGAACACACTCTGGTACTTGCTTGGGATACACCATGGAGTGTGACAGAGGTACAAAGTTTCTTGGGTTTGGCCGGATAATACTAGAGCTTTATTCCGGATTTATCTATAGTTGCAACACATTTATCAACATTGACGATGAATGGGCAACCCTTTGTGTTTTCGGAGAAATTCCATCAGAGTTTTCAGGAGATGAGGTAGAGGTTTAAAATTGCCCCCATCTTGAGGCATCTAGAGGTGGGTGTTGGGTATGTAGTCATCTATAACGCATCAGGGACCAGGCTCAGGTGTGTCATGATGCAGGAACCAGCAGTTATTACTTACAGTTCTCGAAGGCTGAGACAATATGAGCATAAAAAAACTACCCCAGACCTTGATTTAGCAGCAGTGGTCTTCTCCTAGAAGACGTGGAAACACTATCTGATGGGTGAGAGTTCTTACAGTCTACTCTGATCACCAGAGTCGCAGGTATATATTCTCCTAGAAGTTCTTTAAAATGAGGCAACGGTGTTGGATTGTGTTCTTCTAGTACTACAACTTCAAGATAGTCTATACTTCAGGGAAGGGGAACATTGTAGCAGACACACTAAGAAGAAGATATTGTATACAACTACTAGGTTAGGTGACAGGGAAGCTGGCCTCTTTATAGATATCATTTAAGGATCGAGATGGTGCAGTATTTCTTCAGTCTCTTGTACTCACTCACATCCATATTCAGCGAGTCAGGGAGGCGTAGTGTGGAAACACTAACTATGAGGCTCAACATGTTCATCTATCCACATTAAATTCACTAGATGGATTTCATGAAGGTGGGGAGCACGTCATCCTCATCAGTGGATGTACCATGGTACCAGTGTCTCTTCGGGAGGAAGTGTTGAGGGAGTTCCACACATCCCCTCGACCGTTACATCAATTAGTGGTGAAGATGTGCCAGGACCTCCGACAAAACCACTGGTGGCCGAGAATGAAGAAACCAGTAGCAGAGTTTGTCTCTTGGTGCCTTACTTGTCATGAAATGAATGCAGAACATCATGTACTAGCAGGCTTAGTTCAACATTTGGAGGTCCAAATGTTGAAGTGGGATGTGATATCCATTTATATCATGATAATAATTCTATGTACATCTAAAGGTCATGATTCAATCATGGTGATCGTCGATTGACTCACTAAGTCGGCCCACATTCTACTGATCGGAGAGAAGGGTTTAGTAGAGATCTTGGGAAGCCTATATGTGTAGAAGATTGTGTGGCTACATGGAATACCATCAAAGATTGTCTATGATCATGATGAATTTTTAATTTCCTAGCATTGTAAGGGGTTTCAGGAGGCTTTTGGGACACAATATCATATGAGATCCGCCTTCCATCCTTAGACAGATGGCCATACTAAGCAGACTATTCAATCCCTTGAGGAAATGTTGCATGCTAGTTTCCTCGTCTTTGGTCACAGTTTGGAGGATCATTTTCCCTTGGTGGAGTTTGAATACAACTACAACTATCACTCCACCATTAGGATGGAATCTTTTGAGGATTTGTATGACCGACATTTCAGATCACCTTTGTGTTGGAGTAACCCCAAGGAATCAGCATTCATGGGACCCGATATGGTACTGGCTACCACGGAGAAGGTGTAGATCAATCGAGAGTGGATGAAGACTACAAAATTAAGGCAAAAGTCTTATGCCAATAGGAGATAGTGACCCCTGGAGATTGATGATGTTGACAAAATCTTACTACGGGTCTCACCTCGACGAGGTTTGAAGATTTTTGGTTAGGGTGGAAAGTTGTCTTCGATGTTCATCTGACCCTTTCATGTTCTCAGTAGAGTTGGTGAGGTGGATTACTACCTAGCAGTACCGCATCTGTTGCACCAGGTGCATGATGTTTTTCACATATCTCATCTGAGGATATATTTACATGATCCTTCACTTATAATTGATTGGGGAGATCTCTTCATCCATGATGGGGTGACTTTATCAACTATAATGGACATGAAAAAATGCCTTGGCTTCTATAGAAATCATATTGTGTTCTTATTTTCATTCATCAAATCCATGTTTTCTGGAAATGATATTCTATCATGGTTTGTGTTTATTTATTATTTATGCCTTACGAACTACCATGATCTATTTCATGATAAATGATTTTTATATTCAAAATTTTTGATCATGTTTTTACATTCTTATGTTTATTTTTTGTTTAATGTTATGCATGTTTAACCAAAATGAGCATTTGAGATCACCCTTTTAATTTTTTCTTTTACAAAAAAATTAATTAATGTTTTTAGGTAAGAAAACGAATGGGGAAGTTATTTACAAGAGATATTGATTTTATTTCACCAATATAGATGGATGTGTTCTGAATTTCCAAGGACACTAAACTAATATGGTCTTTGGGCATATTTTTTTGTAATGAATTATGTATTATGTAAAATTAATGCAATTTCCATGTCCCTCAAGCATGGGTAGATAGAGTAGGGCTTATTATTAGGAACCATGGGGACTTATACATTAATTTTATAAATTATTTATGTATTAATGCAAGTTGAAGCTTCACAGCACACTAGAATTCCATTACTATTATATCATATTTTAAGGAGGAGGACACCATAATAGACTCATTACCTTTTGGGGTGTTTTAATCAATTTCAACCCTCATTATTATTGAATTTTTATTCAAATCCAATCCCATATTTGTAACTTTTATATTCAGCATCTATAATGAAACTAAAATAAAGGGGTATCTTCCATATTTTAATAGGAATGTTTCAAATGTTCTTTCAATCACATTTTTCAGTTATTTTAGAGTCCATTATAGATCCATATTATAACAAGGAATATAATATTATGATTCCTTTCACATCATACACTTGAATGGTCTATGAAAATTTTTTATTGGTATTTTTAGTAATGAAAGTTATTTTTATTTTCTAAATCATTTTATGTTGTTATTATGAAATGAAAGTATCGATGTTTTTTTAATGATTTGGGAGTTGTAAAATATTTATGAACATTAGAATGGTCATTGAACCAAAATACTAAGGTAATTTCATGATATGTAATGTGTGGGTTTGTTACTGACCTCCAATGTATTAGGAAGTGACATGAAGTTAACTATATTGAAATTTCACTTAAGAAAAGGCATAGTTGTGTCTCACATCATTTATAAGGTAGTAGATTTACGTAACTAACTCTTAAGTGAAATAAGTTAACTGAGTTATGTTAATCATAATATATTGTTAGAATTATCTTTTTTGGTGATTCCATATTTAATGTTTCATGTCCCACGATACATATATAGTTTTTCAAATTCATCAAATTATATGTCCTATTTCCATTGATGACATTTTATTTTGATATGTTTCATGATTCGTGAATCTATTGTATCTCATAATTGATTATTTATTAATTAAATATATTACTTTTCTCTACCACATTGTGATGGGTATTATTTCTATAATGTTATTCATATCTACCTTGAATATATTCACATAAAATTATAAAAATATTATTCTCATAAATGTTATTAAATTGTTTATTTCATATTTTTACCCTTTTTGAGAATTTTAGAACATCCTTATTGTGTTTATTTTTGCCAATTTATAAAATAAATATTTTAATTAACATATGAAATGAAGAGTTTCATGTTTTGGATGATTAACACTTAATATGTAAAAATAAAATCTTTTTATATTAGGGAATATTTATCCTTAAAAGATAGTGGTATAATTATTTTTTAATATTCCTCAATATCCTAAAATTATAAAACTAAAATATTCTTTTGAATTTATTTGATTAAATATTTTTTATTATGGTGTATTTTTTTTATGGATATAATGAATTCACACACATCAATATTAATGAAAAAAATGTAATGACTATGAATTTTTCATATGATCAAGGAGTACGAGTTTTGGGATTTTATAAATTTTATGAAGATTCATAAAAAATTATTCCTCTAAATTTATTTCTAATAAAATATTTTTAAAAATAAATTCATTAATCCTAAAATTCATAATTACAAATAAAATAAATGAAATAAATGAATCAATGAATTAATAACATTTTGACTAAAAATATTAATCCCATAAATACCTTCCTTTATTAAAAATACCATTTAGAATAAGTTAAGATTTATTCACATTTTTTTACTCTATTATATTGTATAATTTAATTCTTAAAAATCTAAATATTATCAATGACATTAAAATAATTCTGAATATTTATATCAGTCAACAATCAATTTTTTATATAGAGACTGAATCACAAAATATTCCATATTCATGATGTAATTATTATCTTTTTCAGTTTTTAATATATTTTCTTATAACACAATATTTTTAGGTATTTTTCTTTAAAATGAATGCATATTGGAATAACATTACATTCCACACGGTTTAAAGGAAATTAGTGAAAACAATGAGGCAACCTTACTAAACAGATGTCTTCTTTAACATATGAATTTTCATAGTTAGAAAATGAATTATCAAACCTTATCGGCCAACCTAACATGTTCCAAAGGGTAGAAAATGATGACTAAATAGTCCTTGAATAGCTTGGAAAACTATTCAACCATGACAAACAACCTACACAAAAAAATTTCTAAAATGATTAAACTATACCATGATTAATTTTAATCTATGACACTGCTATTTCCCCCCAATCCAACATCTATGTTATCAAATTCATATAATGACCTACTCCAATCATTTAGAATTATATTTATATGATTTTATTAACATTCATCGTGGTAAAAACTATACAAACACCCCGACTTTTATTTATTGAGTTCCTCATTCATTATTCCTTTTTTACCTCATCCCAAATCCATGGTAGAATACGACTACAATTTTTCATTTTTAAAAACATGTATTTTAGTATTTCTGAGTTCTTCATACCTCTGTGGAATCTCTATTTCTATTCCAGGTGGTCTTCCATATTTTTCCACTAGTTTCCACTGATTTGACATTAACAGTTTGGTTTTTCTCTATGTTTTCGTTTTTTATCATGAATAATCAATCACGCCACATTAAAATAGGTTTCTAAAATAGAATTATTTTTTAAATATAATTGTTTCAAATATATTAATAGATAAATTATGATGAAAATTATTATTTCATTATCAAGAAATTGGATCAATTTTTTTTAATATAAATGGGATTTTCTTATGAAATTATTGATCCCAATGAACATTTATTGAATAATATGTCATTTAATAAAAATTCATGGGATCTCCTGGTATTTTTTGTGGTTCACCTATAATTTAAGAGGTTCCCCCCACAAATATCTATGATATTGAATTAGAAGTTCTATCCCTACTAGACCACGAAATTATTGTAGACACATTTCACCAACTCTAATCTTTTTATTTGTTAGTAAAATTTATTATCTAGGGTCCCTACCAATGTTGACCATAGGGTTTCATCCGATGATATTATTTATCATCATATATTTTAAATATTATTTTTCATTTTTTATTTATTATTGTATAACATGTCTTGATAATTTATATAATTAAAGGGAATAATGATACCATTATTTATTATGTTATAACTATAATTTTTAGTTTTTTATAAAACACCTTTGACATGGAACACTAGTTGGAATAAAATTAGTCTCTTTTTTCACACTATTCCTACATCTTCATGTTTATATAGACATTATTTTTTAATGGGTGGAATTGAAGTGCACCATATGGAGGTTTTGTTTAGTCACACTAGAGTTTCATTGGTATATAGTTGTGTAATTTTTGTGGTTTTATACCCAATATAAATTTTAGATGAATTATGAACACTTTTATATATTATTCAATATCATATAAATGGTTTAGATGTTTCATCTATAACTATCCCAGCCCCCCATTGCAATGAATTTTCTATTTTTTATTTATTATACATTAATTCTATAGTATCTTTTTTCTCTAATTGTGTAATGTATATTAATTATATTATATTCCTCACAATATGTCACATTGTTTCATTAATCTTATTATAATAACAACACACCACATTCTGGAATGTTCATGTCAGATTCATTGTTCGAGAATATATATGATTAATTTTTTGGGAAAAAATCCCAAATGGTGTTTATGTGATGGCTAGGAAAATTTAGTGAATAATGCTATTTGAGAACACATTTAGGTACATGTGGATGAATATTCCACATTACTGATTTAGGGGTAACATATGTTGGTTCATGGAAGTTTTCTTTTAGAACTTCTGATTTAGGATATATATTTTTTGGAATTTTTTTTAAAATATGAGATAATATTATTAAGACTCATGTACGTTCAATGTAAATGTGTATTTAAAATACACTCTTCAATACCAACATTGTGTATATAGAGGATGTTGGGAATGTGATTTTTATTTTGTATTTGATTTATTATTATTTCATGGATTAATTAAATGGCTGCATATTACTTACACGTTTCATGTCTACGAAAGAGTATGTATTGTTATATTTTAATTTATATACTCAATATTATTGTTTAAAAATATTTCATACAAATATTTATGTTTTTTTAGTATATTATTATTTTTCAAAATTTATATAAAATATAATGTTATAGGCATCCACGAAGACCCCTAGCTAACACATGAGAATTAGAGTTATATTCCATTCCAAAAAACCCTCAAATTGATAATATAATGATAAAAGTACTCATGAGAATAGCCTAGTATATAGAACATATTGAAGTCATAGGTCCCTCTCATGATAAATATGTATGCATGGGTTGGAGTTATAATATGTCCATGAAACTATTTTGGCTTAACCCCCTTTCATATAATGAAGCAATAATTGTACTTAAAATGAGGAGTGGTTGTAAAATTTAGAGAAAATATTTGAAATAATTGATAATACAAATACATTAAATATGAAGTGTACTATATTTATGCTTGATGGACCTATTAGTAGATGATGGGATTAGAATTTCCAAGCTAACCAGTAAGAAAATCTAGAATATAAGGACTTCAAAGTAGTCATATCCCATTTTAAATATCCAAAAATTATGGATATAGAAATATTAATTAATTTCATAATAAATCCATCGGAATGTCACATAGTATATGTATATGCAATAATCTTTTATAAACTCATTAAAATATCTCCAAAGATAGTTTAAAATGATATGATGAGAGATTTATGGTTACAAATGTGTTCTCACCAAATAATTGATCACATTTTTTTATTATTATTCTTCCAAATTATGAAAAAAATTGATTAATAAAACATTCTAAAAATTGACCAATTATAAAAGATAATATAGATTGGGTATCCATTATTTAAATTTTCTAATTATGAAAAGAAATTATAAAATAAATAAAACTATAATGATGCATGTCGAGGAAGTGCTAGGGGTTTACAGTCTCTATACGATGCACCAACTTCCTCTCTCATAGACAGTATGACTCATATCTCACATTTTTATGGTTGGTTATTCTATATTAATCATTCATTTTTATAGACATATAACACAACAAATTGATATATAAAAATGTTAAATATCTAGATGATGGGATGAATGTGATTTATATAATAACATAGAAAAAAGACCCAAGATCTTAGAGGATATCATACTTGATGAAAAGAAATAATGGAACCTAAACTTCACTCTTATGGTTTTAGAGGATGTAATATTCTTGAATATGCAATTATAGATCTTCTGTTAATGAAATAAAGATTATAATTTTGTACCAATATTTTCCATCAAAAGTTTACATTGACAAAATAAAATATTATATCACATTAATACCCAAGGACATTTTTATTTTTAGTGTTTTAGATAATTTGGAATAACTCTTAGAATCATGGTTTTATAAAAAAATGGTTTTAATATAACAATATTATCTCAATCTATAGAAATCATGTCTTATTTTACTATGCTTCATTATAATAATCCATGATAAATTCTTCAATAAAAAACACATTTTACATATTTCATCATAACCTGTGGAAAATAATCATAATAAAGCATTGAAATTTTAGTCCAATTAAGGGAAATAATAGTGGAATAAAACCATGATCATAGAAAAAATAAGTAGATCATAATAATATGTGATCATGAAAATATTATTTAAAAATTGTACCATGTATATAAATGAACAAAATATTCAGTAATTTTAAAAAACATGATTTTCAAAAGACATAAGTCAGAATGTAATCAAGGAATATGGAAAAAGAGAGAATATCAAAGGACATGGAATTTTGTAAAATATGTAATAATAGAAAATAATATCAAATTTAGTCAAGGATCATTTCCAAACTATAATAAAGACAAATTCCTTTACTGAACTGAGTACACCCACTATTATATCACTATATTACTGCATCAAGTTTACCCCACATTATAGTACATTCAATATCACAAATAACAATCTTTAATTAATGGAATGGAGGGAGATATAGGTCAAAAAAATATTTCAAAAACCATAAAATTGTTTTCCACATATTTCATTCATCTTATCAGAAACCATCTAATGAAACATGTTTCACAAAAATTTCATCATAACCTATCCCTTTGAAAAAATGGGCTTCAAAAATATCATTTCACAATAAACATTAATGAAATATAGAAAGAATAATGATATTATCACTGGTACATGAACAAATAAAATAATAATTAACATCATATTATATTATCTTAGAGGGGGAATAATTTGGAATGATTTCTTCAAAAAATCATGAAAAATAAGATTTATATTTTTGAAAATTTTTTCCATTAAAAAAGGAATATATTTATAAAAGAAAACATTTTAATTAAAAATTATCTAGTGAGATTATAAAGTATGTCTCAATTCATTAATCATTAGTGTTAGCGGTAAAATCATCTCTTGTCGTAAAAGTTAAAAATCCATTCCATTAATATTTTTTGTTCAAAAATATTATAGTGTAGTTTGTTTAAAAAATGAAGATATATAATTTTAAAATCTTCTTTTAAAAACTCAATCATTTTTAAAATGATTTTAAAAATTCATATAATAAAAATAAATATATTTTTTAATATTTATTTATATTACATTTAAATTGAAGTTACATATTCAACAATAAATACTTATATATAAATAATAACTAATAAATTTATGATTATGAAATTTACCGGTAAAATATCATATCATTGAGTGAGAATTATAATGTAAATTAATTATCAATATTCAATAAAAATACACATAAAACATTTGGACATACAACATAAAATAATTATAATTAATATCACACAAAATCCTAGAATGACATATTCCATGAAATAGTAGTTTAACGCAATGAAAAGAAATTGTCTTAAGAATTATTTTATATCAATTATTGACGTAGATTATTTATGATGAAACTTATTGTATTATATATATATATTATAAATTTTTTCCATTAACATATGATTATCTTACCTTGGTAGACTTATTGGTGACATCTGATCCCCACTTTATTAATAATTTGTGTTTAATGCCTCTTTTCTGGGTGATACCTGGTTTGTTTCCCCAGTTTTTATTTATTTATAAGTGTTTATCGTTATACATTGAACATATTATCGTCATTTTCGTATTATTAATAATGGTAAAAATATATATAATAATTATAATTATATTTATATTTATATATATAAACTATAATTATAAAAATGAATTTCACTATTAATGGACACGGTAGGTCATACATACTGATGAATGTTGTTACCATTTTATTATTAATGGAATGATAAGTATTTTAGGAATAATTTAAGTTTCATGAATTATTATTATAGAATATATATCATATATTATTGTTAAAAACAAAATAATACCCATCCATGAAATAAGATTCGAAAAAATGAATCGTATCACTACATGGAATTGTTAAGTCGTATGTACGTAGGAGAGATACATTCACTTATTGATTAATGAAAAATTGATTGTATAATGTGGTTTTCATTGTCATAATAAAATATCATAATATATATGATAATTAAGTAATTATTTTAGGATGATAATCACAAATTTATAAAATGTAAGGAGGAGTGGAAAAATAAATTGATTGGTTAGAGTGATTAACTATTTTTTGAACAGATATCTTTTTGATATCAAATAATGGGATCCAGGGTTAGTATTTTGAGACGAAAAATACTCATCAATGTATATAGGGAATTTTATAATAGATTTTTTTGGATATGAGTGATATATAAGTCTCAATTTTATGTGAAAATTTGAGGTGGGAGCTATCTTAATATAATTGTGGTGAGTGAACATCAGTAATTTATCAAAATAATTACTTAAAATGAATTTATTTAATCTCAAAATATAAATAAAAAGGAAAATATTTTATTATAAGAAATTATAATTTTTTAATATATTCAAAAAATTAATTTTCATATATGTTTCTATATTATTTTATACATTATCATTTTTATTGACCTTTAGTTAACACATTTTAATTTTAACTATGGAAAAGTGTTTGTTAATATTAAATGAATGTAATATTTATTTATTTCGATTCAATTGTACATAAGTGGAAAATTTATAATATTATAGATCATATAATAATAAAATTATTTTAGTAAAATATATTTACGATTTTTATGTTATTTAATAATATATTATTTAGATAAATTATTATTAATATAAATATTAATAATATTCACACACATTAACATCATATTCATCTAATTAATGGGAAAATTTGAATATAATTATTTAATAACTTTAAAATATTTTATATAGATATATAAAATTCATAAAATTCATTTTCTATTTAAAATTAAACCAAAATTAATATTTTCAATGTAATTTATAATTTAAATAAATAAATACTATTTTATCATTCCACAAAAATATAAGGTAACTATATATTTCCTAAAAATTAAAATGTAAACATATATAATAAAACGAATTAAATTAATATGTAAATAGAAATTAATTTTCATTGATATATTAATTTTTTCTCTTTATGGAGAGATAAAATATATTGAATACAAAGAAAATGAATTTTCTTTAACAATAATAGATTTAAATAATAATATAATCCTTTTTCATATATTATGTTTTCTTAATCCACTATAATTTGAGCCTAATGTGATAAGGTTTAATTTATTTTTATTTAATTTTTTAACGATTTCTAGACCTTGGATATGTCCTTATTTTTTGGATTTAACTATTAATTAATCCCTTTTACTCTTATCATGAAAACATATATTTTTACTCTTTGGGGGTTCATATAGTGACTAAAAATTTAAATAATACACTTAAGTAAATCATGGACTAATTTTTTAACCTTTTACATTAATTTGGAATAATTTAATATTTCTTAAAATATTATATATTTCTATTAAAATGAAATTTCTTTTTTAATATTATTAATGTCAATTTAGAGATTATTAAGTACTTTTACAATGAAAAATAATACAAACAACATTACATAAAATTATTTTTCTATATACCAAATATGGAAACAACATCTATAAAAATCATCGATAACAATATTTATCTCAAATTTCTTTATGATAATATTATTCATATCATTTATTTTGTCTTTAAATTCTATAAAATAATAACCACATCCATATTTTTTGTGTATTTAATTTAATTATTTTTTCACTAAAAATTAAAATAAAATTACCATGAGGTGGATAAATATTATAAATTTAAATTGAATACATATAATAGAATATATCTTCTGGATAAACCTATTTTGGAAATGTTATAATTATTGAAAATATTTTTATGACATCTAGAACTTTTCAAAAAAATAAATATTATATGTGATATAATCTCATCAAAATGGGTCCCAATGGAAATATTTTATACCCTCACACGACTGAGGTAGAAAAAAACTCCTCTAAAAAAATGTGAAACTTTTTAACGACATTTTCTAGTCCTTATCATTTTAATGTTAACCGTAATTATTTGACATATCCTTGGTTTTAGTGACAAAAAAAAACCACAATTAATATTCATAATAATCAAAAAAAAAATAAAAATGGAAAAATTTAATAAAGGAGGTTTAGAAGAATTAAAATATATAATTTTTTTTGTAATTAAATATATATAATTACGTGCATTATATTTAAAAATAAACTAATAAAACATACTGACAAATAGTTTATTAGAGAAATGAAATTTGTAGTTATAATTTTTTTTATTAAATTAGGGTATAAAATTAATTTATAAAACAAAAAATTGTATTAATTTAAATAATAATTAACTAATTATATTTTATAACAAATACAAAAAGTAATACGACTTTGAAAATACTTTGATAAATCTACGGGTGAATAATAATATATATTTTTCAATATTCATTGAAAAATCAAACATTTCATAAAAATATCCAAATTTTACCATAAAAAATTTTAGTAATGATGTATTAAAAAAATAAATAAATTTTAGTAATTAACCTTCCTAAAATCTAGAGATATTAATAATGCTGTTTTTACATGAAAAGGAATAAAAATTATTTTTGAATATAGTATTTTTTGATTAAACATATGACTTTACTAAAAGGTAATTGATTATATAAAAAAATTAATTAATACATTATAAATTATTATTATTATTATATATATACATAAACAAATATATTATAATTGTTTAAATAGTATTCATTTATACTAATTCAATATCTATGTACAAATTGTCTCATTTAATTAATAATATTTTTTGTTCATTATTGCTCAATGGTGTGTATCTTGTATACCATCAAACACTGTAATTACTCTTCCAATATATAGCTATTAATTTATTCACCACTTAATAAATTTTCCCCACAAAATTTAAAAATTTATTTTGAAAATGTATGGTTGATAATTAAAAATTTATTATCATAAACCCACATAGTAACTATGGTTAATAAAACATCCACTTAATAATAATGAAAATGAAATGAGATAATCACCACAAAATTATGATTTCATATAATATAACATTTTCTCAATGTAAAAATTTTGAAATGGAAGAGAAATTTAATTATTATTATCTTCCTAATTCTGATTAAAAAAATGGCTACTTTTATTTTATCAATCAAAAAAATGTAAATTTTTGATTTGTTAAAATCCTAACGATTTTTCTGAAATAAATGTAAATAGATAATGTTGATGTTTTTAAATACATTTCGTAGAGTGGAAAATGTTACATTCATTCATATATTATGAACATTAGTATTTATACTATCCTTGAAATTTTTATTATTTCCTTCAATATGATTCAACCACAAACTCACATTCTGTCCAAATTACAAGTATTCAAGATGAATTTGTTAGGGTTTAAGTATCATAATCATCTTATGTAAATAAAGAATTAATCTAAATAATAACTCTCCATTCCCCTATAATTATAAATTAATAAAAACTAATATGCTTTGTACAAGATAATATAATTATCTAAAAATAATAAAACCATATAACACTAATAAGAAATGTTCTACATAGAACAATTAGTATATAAATAATCTCAAAATTCATAGTAATTAGACATGAAAATGATTGAAAAAAAAATCATATAATTTGAATACTATCATTTTCCAAGATAAATGTTAACATTTATATCCTATTTAAAATAGTCACTCTTAATTTCTCATTCAAGAAAATAATTTCCCTAATAATAATCAATATATTTAATATTTTTCCATGAATAACATGAAAAAACACAAATCCATAAAAAATAAGCCACTAAACGATACATAATCCATTATAAAATTAAGAAAATAAGCAAATATCATATAATGTTTTTCAAAATAAAAATATTCACACAAAATAACAATAATCACTTAACAAAAAAATTAATATTTAAGGTCATGGTTATCTATATGATAATTAATATGTTCCCAAAATTCATCTTATTCATTATCTATAATTTTTTTACAAAAAATAATTCAATATACTAACTAGGAAATCACATAGTACAATGGTTGGTGATTCACCGTTTTTAACCTTTGGGTTTGTGTTTAATCACTAAGACCATGCCAGAGGTGATGGGTTGTAACCTATCCGGCCTGATGTCCTTTATATAAAATAATATTAATATAACAAATATAATGTTCTATAAATGAGATAAAAATCCTAATATATAACCTTAAAATATTAATAATTTTATAAATGTTTTATCATTAATTTTTAACCTATTCCATTAAATATGTATTAAAAAATTTCTGAACCCATAATTACTTATGAAATAAATGCCTAAAAAATATCATTACCAACCTTAAAATTTCATCACATAAAACCCAAATGGGGTTTTGATGAATCTGATCATATGATTTTATATACCCATGTTTGTATCTATAATTATTAAGATATAATATCATGAAAACATACTAATCACATATGTTATCAAGAATATGTTTAGATTCCAAATTTATTAGCCCAGAATCCACACTTTTGGATCTTCCACTAAATAAATAAACATTTAAATAGTAAAAAAAATTTTCCCTAAAAACTATAAAATATCAAATGGAAATATGTTATCACATTCATACTAAAAGTCCTTTAAGGATAAGAGTTCTATAGAATTATGAAAAACTCATAATAAAATATGTTCATAAAAAACTGGTTCATAAAGATAAACATTATCTACTACTATACCAGAATTTTATTAGTTCCCAATATGTCATTACTATCATCCTTTATAAATACTTCTATTCAAAAATAATATAACTTATTTCTTCAAAACCTAAAAAAATTAAACATAATAAAATGGTGAACTCATATTGTTAATATGTTTAATCATAGGATATATCAAACCATAATCATATAGAGGCTTATGATGATCATAAATCTAGGTAACCTTGAATATATTATTTAAAAATTATACGCATAGTATCAATGATAAAAATATAGAGTCATGTAATAAATCATAGATTTTTATATGGCATGATTCAAAAATTAATCAAAGATCATAACACACAAGACAATATCATAAGGCATGGAATTATTCAAAAAATAGAATAATGAAAAATAATTTCCCTATAATTGATGTCTCATTTCAAATACCATCAATGTAAAAAATGTCCTTTACTGAACCAGGTTCACTGCTTATTGCATCCCCCTATTACTATACTGAGTTCCCTCAAAATTCCAGTCTTTTATATCTCGAGAGGTAGAAAACATTACCAAATTAATTTTAATGAGATATATGTCCCACCCATAATATAATATGTTCCATATATATTTGTTCCACATAAATAATTCAACATATCATAAACAATTAAATGAAATGGGTTTCATAAATATTTCATCACAACATATCCATGGAAATGAAATGGGGTTCATGAATATCATTCAATCATAACTATAAACCCAATATTGAAATTATAAGGATGGTATCTTTGAATCATAATCCAATTAAATAATATGTAATTTAAAATAATGATATCTTATATTGAAATAGTTTTTAACGATCGCTTGAAATAATTCTTATAAAATACAATTTATATTTTATTAAATCATTTCATGATAAATAACCCTACATTTATAAATAAAAAGAATTATTTGGAAACACACTTGTAATATTATTAAATAATAATCATGTAATATATTTTTAATGATGTCAAGACTATATTATTATGTCTTATATGTTAAAATTTATTTCTTTTATATTTATATAGGAAAAGTCACAAAGTACCTTTCTTTATAAGAAGGATAAATTATTTTTAAAACCCATTTTATTATAAGTAATATATAGGTTGAAAAAGATTTAAAAAATATATTGTATTATTAAAAACCTTTTTCACAATAATTTAATAAATTATAGACATAGAAGATATATATTTCCCAAAATAATTGTCCTTACAAAACATTCCAAAATAATAATGAGATTTTCAAAATCTCTGATACAAATATCAAATCATTGAAGTTAGAATTAATAATATGAATTTTTTTATTTTACTATAAATAAGCATTGAACAAGTTTACATGAAACATAAGATAGAAAAAATTCATTCAACACATTATCATAGAATAGTTTAATAAAATAAATTCTATTTTCACCCTATGAATTGAAAGCTATTTATTAATTACATTACCTCATCTATCGAATTTGATTATTCATTTATAAACATCTTGTATATAAATATTATTTCATTATACATTTACTCTATATATATTTATTTTTCCTATATTTTATTAATTATTTATAATATCTTATCAGGCTCATTTTAATAATTTGTTGTTAAAATCATTACTCTTTGAAATAACTTCTTTATTTTTTTAGTCCTGTTTTTGTTCAGTTTTCATGGTCCTTATACATTGAATATGAAATCATATTGTAATAATTTATAATCTTGTTATAAAACTAATATATCATAATTAAATGAATATTATTATTCATACTTATAATGTAGAAATATGAAAATGAATTACAGCTTTCATTGAGACGACATACCATACATACGCATGAACATTGTTTTTGTTTTATTATTGATATGATTAAATGAATATAAATAATAATAAATATTTAAATAATTATTATTATACCATATATATCACAGGTTTTAAATAATCCAATAATAATACATATCCATAAAAGGTGGTTAAAATATTTAATTATGTTGGTATGTGGAAACAGTATGCAGCATGTACACACAAGTGATACATTCTCTAATAAAATAATGGAAGAAACATATAATTATGTTTTAATAATCAGAATAAAATTTAGGAAATTTATGATAATGATTTTTTTTAGTTAAAATTAAATTAATTAAATGTGGTTTGGAGGATTAGAATAAGAAAGTAATAGGTTAGAGTGATTTCCTCTTCTTTGAAAACACCTCCTTTTGATATCATCTAATGGGATCGAAGGTTTACATTTTTAGAAAACCATAAACTATAGATTGTTTGTAGTGAATTCTTTATGGAAACATCTAATGGTATGGTAGAGCTATAACTCTCAATGTGATGTTTGAAAATAGACGATGGAGGTAACATTTTATAATTGAGGTGAGTGGTAGTTTTGGAATCACTCCAAAGATAAATTTACAATGAATTAAATTTCTATCCATGCATTGAAAAAATTACATGTTTTAGAAAATAATGAAAAATAATGTTTTAATATAATCCATAAATATATTTTAGCAAGGTTATGGTATTATTTTAAAACTTATCATTTTAATTAAACTTTAGTTGACACATTTTAATTTTAATAATATTAACAATTTTTTTTAACATTAAATCATTGTATTTTTTAGTTATATTATTTATTTTATCCATAAATGATAAATTTATGGATAATCACTCATCAAAATAAATAAATATTTTTTTATTTTTTTTATGATTTTGAAAGAATTTATTATTTTATTGTTTTGAGAAATTACAATTAATATCAATTTTGACACTATTCACTTACACTGACTTCACATACATCTAGATAAAAGGGAAAGATAAATATAATTCCTTAATAACTCTCTAAGAATTCATATGGATCGTTGATTTTCACATAACACTTTAATCATTCAAATAATTCCAAAATTAATATTTCCAATGTAATTTATATATTTTTATTTAATTAGCAATTGTATTTTCATTTCACATGGATTTAATGGATTTATATAATTTGTAGAAATAATATATATATATATATATATATATATAATGAATATAATTAAATTACTTTTAAAATTTATATTTTTTCATTCATTTATTATTTTTTACCCTTATGGACACCTAAAAGATATTGAATATAGAGAGAGGTTGACATTTTGTTACTAGTTATGATTTAAAAAATATAAATTTAATTTTCATGGACCAATATTAATTAAACAATAGAATTTATAATATTAGGTGATAATGGTAAAATAATATTAATTCAATAAATTTTTGAACAACATTTTGTCATAGTTATACTATTATCATTTTGTTTTAACCATTATTTAACTCGTTTTACTCTTACTATTGTAATGTGGATTTTTATTTTTTGAGTGTTCATATAGATTCTATAAAATGAAAAAAGTCCAGTAAATGAATAATGTATGAAATTTTTAACATTATATAAAGGACTTGGCTGAATTTAGGATTTTTATTAATTTGATATAATCAATTAAAATGTTGTTTATTCTAAAATATCTTTTAAGGGAAGTTTGACACTATTCATTATGTTGGCCTTTAAAATTATCCAAATGACAAGATTACATCATAAAATATTTTATCATACCCATAGGGTGTTAAGATAATCCATATAATACATTTATTAAACTAATATTCTTGAAAAATATTTATATTTATATTCTTACTAACATTTATGTGATATTTCCATTAATAAAATAATTACTCCATGATCATTGTATGGGACATTTAGGTAATTATATCATCACTAAAAATTATAATTAAATTACTCTAGTGTATATAAATAATTAACCTCTTGAATTATTATTCATATTTTAAAATATATTGGGGGGTACCATATATTAAAAATGATATATTTATTAAAACAATGATTATGACATCACTGACTTTTCATTAAATTACCCTATTTTAGATAAATCATTTAGCTCGTAGAATGTTATCACATTTATTTTCTATGTAGATTAAATTATATTTACCTAAAATGAATATCATTTTTATATTCAATTATATTTAAATAAAGAATTTTTTTTAAATGTCTATACTTGTTTATATGACTTTTGTTTGTCCTCCATAATATATAGATCAATGTTTTTAATTTAATTCATAAAAAAGTATGTTAAATTAATTATATAATTTTTTAGATAATAGAAATTATAATATGTTCATAATCGTATATTAGTGGATAAATATTGAGCATTGATGATGATTTAATTTTTTTGGATTAGAGGGAATTTAGAATTCTTACCTACCTCATGGAATCTCGATCATATGTAGTGTTCATGATAACACTTTATGGAAGATTATGAGCAAGTACAAAAAAGATCAACATTATTCAAATTAAAAATATTATTCAATATATAATGGTAATAATTTATCATTTTTTAATGTTTAATTGAGAAGGAATACCTCCATTATATTAATACAACAATGTAGATTGGTCCAAATACATGGATGATCATATATGAAAAATTTACATTGTAATTTTTTCATATATGATGGTTTGTTACCCAACATTTTTAAAAAAGGCATTTAATTGTAGCTATATATAATTTCTTGTAAAATGATACCACAATAATAGTGTGCGTGAAGACTTAATTTGATGATATTATATTGGCGTAGGAACATTATTAGAATATTTAGTGTTACAACTATGAGTATATTAAATTGTCTATAAACCTATTGCAATAGTCACGATCAAAACATATTTATATGAAGTGAAATTTATTAATGTGGAATATTGATATAAATGAGTTGATAAAAGATTATATTTCAACTAATTAGATGTTGTTAAAACCCTACTGATGCTATAGATAAGATACACATTCCATCCTTTGGGTTTCATTTTACGGTTTTAACGCATCCCCAAATTAGTGTGATTATTCCATTTCATGGTACCCCATTATTATATTTATATTTATTTAAAAGCGATAAAAACTAATTAATACCGCCATTGAAAAACATGCGAAGAATGGGTGAATATATTTGAAATGTGTGAGTATTATCTTGAAGGTTATTGGAGCTGAAAAAATCATTTAATGAATGAGTGAATTCATTGATGTGGAGTAGTAGTTTTAAAAATCAAATTATTATATCAGAATTATTTTTGCATGTGTTTATTGATTCATATTGTGAATGGGTCAAACAAAAAATAATTGTGAAATTGAAGTTGTCTTGAGTTAATCTCAATGGGACAATAAACAGGATAAGTTTTTCAAACCATATGGAGATCCATTGTTCTCAAAATGGTGACAAAATCTTATTAACAGGTGTCAATAGACTCCCCAATGTTTTATAAAACACTTTTAGATCATGGGATCACATGAATTTCTACTAAAATAAAAAAGGTTTGGAGTTTCATTTTATATTATTTGATTACTTATTTATTTAATTTTTTGGGTGATAAATTACTAAGATATTATATTTATATAATTTTACATTAAATATAAAGATAGATATCAACATGATATTTTTAGATTCATTATATATATATTAGATACTGTTAAGGGAAAGAGGGTGTCATTAGTTGTATAGATGAAACATTTTATCCAAAAAAATAGTATTAATTAAATGGGAATATTTTATTATAATATGTATTATTTATGTTCAATTGATGACTATATTTTTATATATAATGAAATAATATTTCAAATCATGGTGGAATAAAATCAATCATAGTATCGGTCAAAAAATATCACCTCCTGATGTTCCTAGTCCTAAGTTGTACATCATATTGAGAGTAATAGACATCTCATACGAGAAATATTGCAATCATTTATTTTAGTGGATAGAAAACACATTTAATTATTTTTAGGTTTTATTAACTTATCTATATATTTTAATATCAATTATATCACTATTAATGATGTAATTGATCCTAAAATTTGAGAATAACGAAACATGCATGAATGTTTTGAATCATCCATGAAACGTTTTTAGTTGAATTTTTGGACCATTGAATCAATGATTCATGTGATAATATTATCTAATTGATGTTAATTAATTTCATAATCATTATTTTTTTTTATTTTCAGAAAATAATTTTGATATATTTAATAAGATCTTATACCCCTTAAATATGTTATCTAAAATTGATTAATATATGATTGGACATTATATATTATAAATCCTAAGAAATTATATTTCATGATAGAGGATGATTGTAAGCCTAATTAAAATCAATAAATGGTGGGAAATTTAATCATATATATAGATTATTAATAATAACTATGATTTATCAATTATTTATAAGTTTTATCTAAATTACCATAGATATTTAGAATTAAAATGATGTAGAAAATGTTTTTCCTTATGATGTGGTAGGTAAGGTCTGTGAATAAATTTTCCTATGTTTTTCACTTAACCCTTGAATAGTGGATAAAAAGATTTGGAACTACATGTTTTATTTAATAATACTAAAAATTTTAGTTGACAATATTGTAATTTTTAAGGAAGGTTTGTTGACGAAACAATATGTTTGAGCATTTGATTACTTCTATTGGGAACATTCTAGTGGTTCCCTCTTAGTGTTCATGATGGTTTGAAAATGACTATTTTGTGTTTTTACCTTGGTATTGGTCTTCTTTTCAAAGTCATACATGATTCATCTTAGCGTTATGGTCTATATCTAGGTTTAAAATTATATAGTTTTATGTTGATTCATTTGAATTTGTGTTCTAGATAGAGACTGTGGTTTAGTTGGTGATGGAGTTCATGATGATGATGTTGGTTTGTTTTTTGCTTATGATAGAATATGATTCTAGTGGTTGTTACATTCAATGATGATAATGAATTGGATAAAATATTTACCGTGTTTTTTGGGGATTATTTTTCAATGGTCCATTTAATTTGAGTTTTCCATGTTCTCTTATTATTACATTATCTCTCTAATTCAGTTTATAAAATAAAGATGGTGTTTTATCATCCTGGATTCATGGTTTTTGACATTTATTTAAAAAATTATATGAGAATGGTTCCCTAGTATGTTGATCTCTAGGGATTTACATGATATTTTCATAGTCTTATAGATAATCATAAACTCTCATATATTATTATTTTTATTGAATTTTTAATCATGTATATAGTGTTTAATTCAATCTAGATGTTACATTCTTATAGAGGTATCTTTTTACCACTGAGTTTCAATGTTCATTTTTATATATTAAAAAGCATCATTTTTGATATGGTGAAATTAGCACTTGCATGAAGATCTTATTACTATAATAATTATTTTTCCTATTTAATAAATTCTATGTTGAAGATTCATACATGGGATGATGATAATTATAATATATCACTTTATCTTTAATCAACATTACACATAATACTTGATGTGGAAAATTTACACAAGGGAATGTTAATTGTGATTTTTTTGAATGAAACCATGGCCCCTATTACAATTACAAATATTCTAATTATGTATCCTAACAAAACATACTCTCTTAATGTTCATTTAATCATCTTTGAATTCTTGATTAAAATTTTGTAGCATTAGGTAATATTTTCTCCGCAACACTACCGAGTTTTGTCAAGATGTATACTATAAACTGAGTATATATTTTATCATACATGATTAAAATATCATCATGGAATTCTAGGATAGAGATACTATATTTAGAAAATTATTATTTATATTAACCATTCAATAGTATCTAATCATTCATCATTTTTATAGGTTCTATTAATTAACTAGGTATCAAAAAACACTTAATAATGGAAGATTAATTCTATCACATTAATACCACTATTTGATAATCCTGAACATGTAATCATCTGTGTAGAGAGGTATTTCACACACTCTGATCGTACGATTTACCTCCCAATAAATTTGGTCAAAATTAATAAATATTTAACATTCATTACTTCCTTATTTTATGATTTCAACGGGTTATAAGTTATGAATATATTTGTAACCAAACAACATTAAGATATTTCCTTCACTATGTGGTAGTGAGAGAATTATTTTCTGCTATTATTAATAAAATATACTTATAACTATCTATAATTAATGCATACATTCTATTAAAAACCATAAACCTGCACTCTATTATTAGATGTTAATAATATAGTTGTTATATTTTGGAATTTTATATCCATAATCATTAATAAATTTTATCCATTGAAAATATAATAAATATAAAGGATATTTTAGGCCACATATATTCTCAAAAAATAAACATTAGAGTTTTATTGAATTAAGAAAAACTATTAAGAAAATATGCACAAGTCATTATGTTATAATTTATTTTGATGATGCTTAAATTTCTTTTCCAACATTATGTTTTCATCATCATCCAAATGAAATAACTATAGACATATCGACCATAACATTATACTTCATAACATTGGGAGAAGACACCTATGAAGGGTGATGTCAAATATATATTAAGTGTAAACATTATCATTAAATAATATTTATTTTCTATGAACAATATAAGCCTAAGGTTATGAGAATAGATTAAATGTTTATGTAAATTATATAAGATAACTCCTAAACATCAAAACATAGAATAAAAAATTTGACATTGAATAACACTTTAAAGAATTCTGAGAGACATAATAATCAAAAACATGTGCCAGGTGAAAGTAATACTTGATTAAAAAAATCATTATGGCTTATAGCATGTTAAACATTTTTTTTGGAAACATCATACCTTAAAAATTCATCATGGAATAATATAAATAAGGAAATTACAAAATTCGCATAGTAGTAACTTAATATAGTTAACTATATATTCCCATGGGAACATATCATATTCAATAAACTGTTTCTTATCCTATGAGTAACTTACATTAGATATATTTTTCATCTCCTCAATATTTATCTCCTTCGCAATGCCCATTTCATTAATGGGATTATTATGTTTATAACATAACCTCACACTTTTATTTTATAATAGAACCTTTTTTAAATAATCAAAATATATATACAAGTACCATAGAATGGATAAATAATATATAATATTTCACTTTCCAATATATCACCTTTGAAAATTATTATCATTTTTTTTATCTTTATTATACATTGGATATTAAATAAGAATCATGAAAATACATTTAAAAATCCATCATAATCTAGTCCTATAAATTAATTTAATCATATCCTATGATCACATCCACAATGAATCATTATAATATGTAAATGATAATGGTTTATATGAAAAAACAACTAAAAACACATTAATATTTTATTGGAAAATGTATGAACATAATTTTTTCTTCTGGTATGATTACAAACTAAACATTCACAAAATGTTGAGATTTTATTTTATTAGAAAATAATAATTGAAATTTAAAATAGTATATTAAAAAATATATTAATGATAGTCAAAAAATTAATTCTTGTCAAAAATGTTTTTAAATGATCTAATATTTAAACCATTGTAATGAGAGTAAAAAGTGACTCTTATGGAAATCATTAATTTATTTTATTGTAAAAAAATTTAAAATAGGGTATAATATCCTTGAAAATAAATATAAGAAATATTTTATATTAATTTTATAAAATTAGTGATATAAAAAAAATAACATAGAGGTATATTTTTTATAAATTTATTTAAAAAAATTAATGAATTGACTATTTTTTATAAAAACAAATTTGTGGTTGTCTGAAAATATAAAAACATATGAAAGAATGAATATTAAAACCTGTATAAAATTAAATGAGTCTAAAAAGATTCATAATATTATATTGCAGGAGTCACTATATTCAATGTATAATTTAATATAATTGTATTAACTAAAACTTGTATCAAAGAAGGATGTTTCATATGAGAAACCATTGCAGCTTTTATGATACATGAACACAAAAGTCAATTTAAAGAATCAACTTGACATGATTTTATATAACAAAAAAAATTCTCTGAACTAATATTTCATTATTTTTAAATATAATAATAGTTATATGATATAATACAACACATAGTGCATTACATGAATTTTGTCTCAAAGAGTTGAAATTATTATCAGGAAAACCCATGTAACATTTATAAAATTAGAATCAACAGCACATGAAGGATATTACTATTTAAAAATATTATATATCATTTTGATAGATCAATTCATGAGATAATATCTCAATATTATTCATGTACAACTTATAAATGGTAGTGTGTGAAAAATAAGAAATATGATTCAATGAAACTATATTAACATTAATAATTTTACAAATATAGTATCATTTATGTGATATTTTTTCAATGATTTATTTATATATGACAACTCTAAAAATAATAATTCGAATTATAAAATAAAAAAATTAGAGTTAAGTTTACATAATTATATTTTTATAACATAGTCAATGAATTGTATTTATAACATAATGATGGGAAATTGAGTTATGAAACTCCATACACCATGTTCCATATTTAATTTTATGTCCTTGAACTCCTCCTCATTGATTAACCACATATCGGTTTATTCAAATGTAACCTAGGTATGGTTATTTAAGAATACCAACACCCTAATAATTTATATTAAGTTTAAAAAAAATTGGTATTTGTAGGTATTGGGCCATTTAAATTCTCCATGATGATTTAGGAATATAAGAGAGATAGTGTTCTTATATATGTGAGGATAAGGCACCCTTGGAAAATATATTATTAAATTAATATATATTTATTTTCATCATTATTTGGATATAAATTGATAACTTTTGAATGTATATTGTTGATAATTCTAAATCCTTTTATACAATATTAATTAGAAATGTATGTTAAATTTGATAACCCTTTCTCTTAGTTTTAACAGAATTTTTACCCTTTTAATAATAATAAGGATAATAATAAATTTTACACTTAGTGATTAATAATGTTACAGTAAATGGTAATGTGACCTATAAGTGTAAAATTATTGATCTCAGATACCATATCCCTTTCACATGACCATATATATTATTTATTATTAAATTAAATTGATTTAATAAAATGTTATTTAATATAACATAGAATTATTTTCAATTTGGGGTCTCTTAAACTAATTTGAATTTTAAAAGTATCAAGATAGAAAAGTAAATAGAAGATAATATTTTTACACTTCACTAATAAACTATATTTAAATTCATAATTTCTCATACCCCAAAACTCACACACAAAAATACCTTTAAGGTTTATAGAACAATTTAGATGAAATTTCTACTGCTTTGACAAGAACTGTGTTTGTGTAAATTAAGAAATAAATATAATTATTTCATCAATAAAAAATAAAAATAAATTAACATCACAAAAAATTAATTATTCATATAAATAAACATTTAGTAAAATTCAAAACATATATTTATTCATGGCACAAAATGTTACTATCCTTAATGAAAATAAAGAGTCATTTTAATGTTTTCCATCAAATAAAATCATATAAAGGAACATTTAAAGGACAAGTAGAACAAAAAGGACAAATTATTGGATATTTGAATTCAGTGGTCAGATAAAACAAATGAAATATTGTAATGTGTTGAGAATTAAACTTATTTTAATAGGTTTTAAAAAAATGTTTAGTGAGATAATTACAAAAAGAAATTAATGTACTCAAATCTAGCATTCAAATTTTCTACAATAATGGAGAAATATATATTGGATTTAAGTAGTAAAAGATTATGATTAAATGTGGTGGATTTATGATGTATTGTGATTTAAGAAATCATGGATGATTTATTGTTTCGTTCTATGGTTTTCTAGGTTAGAAATAAATACCTAGAAGGATCATTAATTCGTTTACCATATTTTTTATACTTGTGTGAAATGCGGAGAGTTGGAGAAATTCATGTTGAATTTCTCTTATGATTAAAGGAGAGATGTTTTGAGAGTTACAGAAGAGTATTTTTAGTGATAAAGATGGAGTAAATTTTATTGAATGAAATCTGTTCCATAATACATAATCATTGTATTGAAATAAATATTTCTAGATGAAAACTGCATTATATTGAAATAAATCGGATCTAGATTAATGCACAATTGTAATGAAAGAAATAAGATCTAGATTACATCTTCATTATATTGAATGAAATGAGATCCATATTACATCAACATTGTATTGAATGAAATAAGATCCAGCATACAACATCATTATATTAAACTAAATAAAATTATGATCACAACATCATTTTATTAAATCCATTAAGAACCATAATAAAACATCAACTAATTTTGAGACTCAGATCCAGCCAAATTGGTCGGATGATTTGGACTTAGAATTTGTGGAAAAGTTTCAAAAAAGACTTTATTAATTTTGTTTGATTGGTTTTTTTAAATAAAACATTGTAAAATAATGGTTGTCGGTATAATATATTATATCAAGAGATAGAATTTGTATAATAGGAGTTGTCAAAAGTTGTACTCACTTCTTCATAATAGTAGATATCTATATACCCATGGGAGTGGCTATAGAAAGGACGTTGGTTCTCACATTGAGACCGAACCTTGTAAATATTATGTGATTTTATATATGACATTATTTTGTATAAATGAGTATTCAATAATAGTTGATTAGGATATAAATCATAACATGTTAAATGGGTTATGTTTGTAAAATATTTGATACATATAAAATTAAATAATTGATTCCACCCACCCTCACATCTTTGTTGTAATTTGATCATTGGAACATAAATTTGTATCAGATGCGGGTTAACTAGATGAATCCATATCATGGATAATATCAATTTTGTCAATAGTATAGGAATTCCTACATTTGATGGCATGAATTATTATGGATGAAAAATTAGGATGATTCCTTATTACATATCTATTATCATTGAAGTTGTTGATGCTGCTTCTATTAGTTTTCCATATATCATGAAATATGATTTAATGATTGTTGATGATAATTTATACATAGAAGTTGATGGAAAGGATATAAAATCAATCACTATGTCCTTATTATAGAATGTATATTAGAAGGTTATGGGACTCAGTATTTCCCAAAGTATGTGGGAGAATATGGAAAGTGTTTTCGATGGGAATACCAAAGTAATGGATGGAAAGATACAAATGTGGCATAGTCTGTCTGATGACATCAGGATGGGAGATAATGAAAAAATTGATTAATACATCACTATATTAAATCAAATTTATTACAATATTAGACTATTATGAGAAATTTTGAATGAATCCACAAATTTGAAGAAACTCATGAGAAACATATCGTACATGTTCGATTATAAAAATTCTTCTGTAGAATGTAAGCACGATTTATCACATAACGAGTTTCATAATAGTTATATTTCTTACGAAATGTGGAAATCACCCATATATAAAAAGAATATGAAAGTTGCATTGTCTTATTATGCTTTGATAATGATGACCATCTAATATATTGATGATGTCAATCCTTATGAGCCTGATGGCATAATATATTGTGATTTGAATGAAGAAATCATTTCTTTGAAATCAGATAACTATCAAAGAGGAATAGGAATGTATGGAGGATATCATCCTTAAATTTTATTAGTTTGGTGGAATCTGATTCTATTATATGAATTTACCAAAGAATATTGGTGTAGAACATAAATATTATTGTGATGAAAACCCTCAGTGGAATAATTTGAACTAAATTGATAATGAAGATATGACTTCCAATAATTACAAGAATATTTTTTTGCAGAAATACAAGAAGTATGTTTCGAATAAAGGTTGAATCAAACTCAATAGAAAATTATTCATATTGAGATAACTTTTTAAAAAAAAATTAGAATCTTTATTTAAAAATTGTGATAAATCAAAAGACTATATAGAGAGTGAATAATGTGGTGAAGAATCTTATAGATAGTATCAGCTCATAACTGAACTTTTTTTATATCGTGGAAAAAAACTCATAAGTATGAAATTAGAGTAATAATGAAATATTGTGAAGAGGTTACGGATGTATGAAAAACTTCCATTATGATGAATGATGAATATATTATTGAGAATTTATGTTCCAAACTCAAATTTTTGAATATGGAAAGATTATTCAATAACTGGGAATGAAGCAAGATGATATGGAATAAGAGGTTATCAAGTTTCAATCAAGATATCATGATTCCGAAATTACATTGAGAAATATAAATGAAAACTTAATCAATTTTACAAAAGTAGAAAACTCACTAAAAAGTCTTGAATGTCGACATCCTACAAATAGTAGAACTGAAATAAGTTAGCAACTTCAACAGAGTTTATATAGGGTACTATAATTATTGAATATTAAATCATTATTTTAAAGATATTGCTGGTGTGGTGGAAACTATGAGAATACGACTTATAATTTTTTCCACAAAAGTATCTCTACCCCAAAAAATGTTTGTGGAATTTTGATGAAATAGTGAACGATGAATGAGAAACATTCCTAAACCATAGGATATTTGAATGGTGAATTTAAATGATGTAAGAAAAATTCCAACAATGAATATATTTGAAGGAATGAAATTTGTTTGTTGAAGAAGTGGTCAGTTTTTTATCATGTCCAAATATGTAAGAAACTCCCTCTTGATCATGTTTCTTATGATAGAAATGAAAAGAAATATTAAAAGAATAAGTTTCAGGAAAGAGACATTGATGTTTAAACATCTTCTAAGTCATGTAAGATGAAGCATCCATTAATTATTTAAAATTATTTTTCTTCACATATGACAGGTGATATAAAAATTAGGAGTCATTTCCAATGTCATGATAGATTGGAAATGATAGTTCCTAAAAAATTAGAGAAAAATATATGGAAGAGATTGAATCAGAGAAAATGAAATCAAAAGTGATTTTTCTTATTTATTGGATAAAACATAACATATAAAATGTTAGTTATATTTTTATAATGGAAAATAATTAATAATTATAAAGCAATCATGTATCATCAAATGAGTGACATATGGAAAAGTCATTAAAAAAGATGAATGATGCAGTGGGAATCCCATTCAAATATTAATATTCAATTAATCCTATTACAATAGTGTTGAAGATGAAAAAAACTATGACACTGAAGACATGGGAACCTTGGGAAGAAAAACATGAATAAACATTAAAAATTATATGTTTTCAATTATTTTTTATAATTCTGATAGAATAAAAGAATATAAATGCTTTAAATTCTAGAATGTAAATATGACTAACAGAAGTCACAATTCTATTAAGATTCAATCTACCAGACCACTTGAGCTTATTTATTCCAATCAGTGTGGGCTGATGAGACATCAATAAACAAATAATGATTTATACATTATAAATTTTATTGAATATTTCACTCAGATGACAAACTATCATGTTCACGAAGTAGAAGTCAGAGGCTCTTGAAATGATAAAATTATTTAGAAACAATTTTGAGAATATTTTCAGGGTTTCTATGAAGAAGCTGATAGCAGATAATCGTACAATATTCATAAAGACATTTTTAAACTTATTTGATAAATTATTGAATCATGTATTATTATATATATCCCTATTCTCCCAAAAAAATGGACTATTATAAATAAAGAATAGAAACATTGTTGACATGGGAATATGTATGTCGGAAAAATACTTATTTTAAAAGATCTATTAGAGATAATTTGTTAGTATTGTTGTACATGTTAAAATTTTTTTGTTGAGACCAAAAACCAACATGACTCTTTAATAAATGTTGTATGACAAAAAATATTCATTAAAATAACTCAATGTTTTTGGAATTCCAGGTTTGCTAAAAATAAAAAATCTATATTTGGGATTTTTAGATGAGAAAAATAATAAAGGAACCTTCATGGGTTAATCACCAAATGATAGAAGTTATAAATGTTGGATAATACATTTACAAAACTATATTGAATCATAGGTAATGAAGGTAATATAAAATCAATGTTCCATGAAAAATGATTTTGAGAATGATGATGAGGATAAATTGGATAATTCCCCAAATAATCAATGTCATCCAAACAATCCATAACAAGATCCAAATTAGTTACGTGATAATGAAATTTTAGATGGGAAGGAAAAATTGATATATCCTTCTTAATGAAAACATGTTAAATCAAAAAACATTGTTGGGAATCAAAAGACTCTAGTTCAGACCACTTGGGTATTAATATTAGAGAATCATTCTTCACATATTTCAAATGATGAACATGAATTTGTTTGAAAGGATATTCTTCATTATAAATGGGTAGATTTTCTAAATGAATTGTTGGACCATATTGAAAAGAATGAATCCTTGGATCTTGTTTAAAGACCCACAAATAAAAAAACCATTAGATTAAATAGGGTTTATAGAAACAAATTGAATGAGAATGGAAGTGTTTCAAGGGGAAAATAAATACATGTTTGTAAAGGAAATTCACAGATGGAATGTGTGTATTTTTATGAAACATATTCCCATATTACAATGCTATAAGATATTTGTATGTTTCTTATAGTAGAAACTCATAAAAATTAAAATGTTTTTTGATCAATTTAATGTTATCTTTCTTAAATGGGGAGACTAAGGAAGATGTTTACATTGATAAACCTTGTGGGTTTTTAAATATATAGTAAGAAAACAATCATTGTAAATTGATGAAACATTTTCAATAGGTGAAACATGCTCCCAGTGATTGGTATTTGAAGTGAAAAAAATGATTAAGAAAGATTAATTTTTATAATTGAAATATTGAAATTAAAATTTATGTGAATAATTTCTACTCTATAAATTTTACTATAATTGTTAATGAGGATGGTATAATTTATTATGTGGTTGAAGATAATGTTTGTGAAGATTTTATTGAATATATAATGAAAAAAATTAATTTTCTAATTTTAGGATAATTTACTTTCTTATTTTGATTACAAGATCCATAAATTTAAAAATGATTTTTTTATCCCATGAAATGTATGATAGGGATTTGATAACTAATTTTTGGATTATAGAATCTAAATATGGTTCATCTTCTATTTTGGGGAGCAGAAATTTGAGCAACGATGAATAAAAATATGTGTGAATCAAAAAGACTTTTGGAAGCTGATAGAAATTATTATTTATATTACATCATTAGGGACTTATATTTTCTATGGTGTGACATTATGTTCTAGATATCAATGCAATACAAATGAATCATATATGTTGTCAGGAAAAAGAATTTTGAGATAAGTCAAAGGAAAAACTTCATATGGGTTTTTATACAATTTTTTTTATAACTAGTTTCATGGTTATACAGATTATGATTGGGCTAGAGGTTGTAATGATTTAAAATAAACCTATCTATGAAAATTATCATTGGTAGAATCTGGTGTGATTTTGAATAGTAAGAAACAATTATTAGTAACAATAAGAACAACTGAATATGAATATATTACAGCTACTCATTATTTAACTCAAAAGTTGTGGAAGAATATTCAGTTGGAATATTTGAATGTGAATGTTTCTAAACCATTGAAGAAACTCAATGATAATAATAGTGAAATTTATAATTATATAAATAATTTCCAACATTCACAATCAAAACACATTGATATGAATTTTAGCAATATAAATGAGATCAATGTGGATGGATTTTTTTGGCTACAATACATTTCAACAACGTATTAGATCGCTGATATCTTTATAAAATCAATTCCAAATTAAATGTTTGTCAAATTAAGGCTAAAACTTCATGTTCATCGTCCTCCTATGTTATCCTAAATATCATATGGGAGAAATATCCTTCATAAATTGGATTATGTTGAATATGATGGATAGTAAGTAAACAACATTGTACTTTGTAGGATGTTTTTACTTATTATTCTACGATGAATCTGAAACTCTAGATGTCATATAATTGGGAGCGAAAGAGAAATGTTGCAGATAAATAATTTCATAATCGAATGAATAGTGGAGATATAGTATAAATATAAAATTAAGGAGTGTTTATCTTCACATGGTCACAAATTTTTCATTCCACTATGGGATAGAATTACATCAGAAACATTACATTATCATGTAGTGTACTATTATTAAACTCTCTTTTGAGAATCTCTATTTTTCAATAATATTTAAAAAACATGAGTTTTGAAAAATTTTGAGATTTCAATATTTTTTAGGAGGGTTATCAATAAATCAATTTGGTGACATTAAATTAACATTTTGGTAAAATATTTAAAAAATGTTAATATTTTTTTAAAACTATCATTTTTGTATTACAATTCATTGTTTAACGAGAATGTGATCCATCTACATTATATTCAAAAATTGGATCCAATATTATTGGAGGTCGAATTAATTCTGTTATGGAAGAATATATTTTCTATAATTAGATAAATTATAATGCAGCTAAAGGGTTTTAAAATAATCATGTGAAGTTAGGAAATAGTTTTTTTTCATTATTTAAAAAAAACAATCAGACAATGATTTGATTATTAAGAAGTTATCATGTGTTATTTAAATATTCATGTTAAAAGATTTTGAATAAATAGTGCGGAGGGTATAAAAATTTGAGAGATGAAATTATTATTATCATAATTTTATTTTTGTCATCATATATTCATAATCATAGATTCCTAATCAGAATTCTAAGGAAAATCTTATCTAGCTTTTAGAAAAAATCATAACATGTTTTCTCAATGAATCATAACCAATATTCTACAATGAATTGTAACCAAATTTCGAAGAGAATTGGATCTAGTATTCTCATAGAATGAAAAGCATATTTATCAGATAATCATTAATAAAAATCTATGAAAATAATTTCCCATATTATGTGAAAATTGGAACCTGATGGAAAGAGTAAGGAATACTGAAAATTATATCCAGAATATTAAATATATTTTAATAGGATCAAAATTAACAAAATAGTAATAGTTTGAAAATGAATTCATAATGAGATGATTAAGAAAAATAATTAATGTGGATAAACATGACATTCAATTTTTAAAAAATCTTAGAAAAATGTAAGGAGGTTTGATGAATTAAATGTTGAATATTTAATGAGAGATATTTTAGGAGTTTTGAGATTTGAGGAATTGGGGATGATTTCAACTTTGCTGTATTTTTTTCTAAATTTCATATAATTGAATCCCCAAATAGTTATATCATATTAGTGTTTTCTATACATATGTGAATGGAGGAGCAATGGAGAAATTATAGTCCAAATTTTCTTCTGATTGAATGAGAAATTTTTTGAGTATTCTAGAAGAGTATGAATTTTGTTATTTTGAATTAGACATTATTAATATTGAAAAAATATCAGACATTCAATACATCATGATTGGTAGAAATGGGATATAGATTATAAAAGCATTATTTTGAATGATATCTGATCTATATTACATTAGAATTGTATTGAATGAAATATGATCCAGAGTACAACATTGTTATATAGTATGAAATCGTATCCTGATACTGAAGTATTGTATTGAATGAAATTGTATCCTAATAATAAATTAATTAAATTTAAAAAATTGGATTAAAATTAAAAAATAAATGTGTTGGAAGAAATAATATTCATACTCTAGCATCATTGAATAGAGAAATGCAGGATCATATATCATTAGTTTGAAAGAATTAGATCAATCCAAATCGATCTGAGTATTTTTATAGAATATTTTACGAGTAGTGTAAATGATACATTATTATTATTTTTAGTTAATTTGTTTTAAAATAAAACATTTTAAATTTATTATGTCATTATACTATTTTATATCAAGCGATAAAAGTAGTCTAATGGAAATTGGCACAAGTTTTATTCAATTTATCAAAATATTGTATTTCCATAGAACAAAGTAAGTAGCTATTGTATCTATGTTTGTTATCACATTGAGTATTAACCTTGTAAATCTTTTTTTTCTTTGATACATTATTTTTCTTGCATGAGTATTCAGTAAATGTTGATAAGGATTTAAATATTAACAATTTTCTTGGTTTATGTTTATAAATGTTTTGAATGTTATAAAAATTATACTACTGATTCATCCCCCAACTCTTCCCTTCTATGATTTTATTAGAACCTTGGAAGTTCAATTAGTTCTATTGATCTCAATCAAGACGATGGTTGTGAGAGCCTGTATACTATTTGAGATATATTTTTTTATAACATCTATGTTATATAATTTTATGTTTGTTAAAAGATCTTCTCATTACTTTATATCTGTGTTTGTAGTTGTTTGAATTGACATACCAGTCATGTTATCCTTCATGATACCTTACCAAGAGATTCCATGTGTTTGTAAAGTGATCAATCATCAATGTTTCTCATAGTATTATATATTCTTTTCTAGTAATTTTCATCTCCCTGACTTCATGATACTGTAGATGAAGAGATCGGATGTGATTCTTAGCATGATCAAGCATACCAGAACTAGATCTCAAATTTATTTCAATTATAGATTGGTATATTTGACATTGGAAAAGAGAGATATGATCATGATGACTTGAGGATTGGAACTGCGATCAGGTAAAGTAGATTCATACATGAGACATCTAAGTATGGTCATGAGGCAAATTTTAGGATTGAATATTTCAACTGGATCTATGATATTCCCCCATATTTTCCTCCACTTATGTACCTAAATCATAGTATTTCCCATAATAAATAAAATAAAAACCACTATATATAGGTGTATAATTGGTAATATAACTCATGTCAGGTTTTTATTATATTATATTACCCCCTTATCGCAAGTCGTTGGCTGAGTGAAATAAGATCATAGAGTAGCTTGTAGAATTTGAGAAATTTTGGTTTATTAAGATGTCAAATAATTTCATGGCATGAACCTGTCTAGTTCACTAAGAAGTAATATTGTATTTTTATACATGACTTAGATCAACTAAAGATGTACCATGTGATGATGAAGAATGTATAACATCTTCCCTTAATTGATGATCTGTATTATCATTTTTGAGGATCATGGTGATTTTATAATGTTGATATATGATTGATATGTCATATATTGAGATTTATAGATGATTAAATTCCAATAATGACCATTTAGAGAAGGTTTGTGATATTAAAGTACATGGATACGGTGTTTGGTGTTGAAAAATTCATTTAATTTTTTCATATACTTAATGAACAAGAACATGAACCCTTAACATGACTCATTTAACATGGTATTTGTCAATTGAATCCTCATCTACTCAGGGATCCAAGAGAATCATTCCAAACATCAAGAAATATTCATGTACAACGTTTGAGAACATCATCATCATGTAAAACAATTAAAGTTTATCTTTTTGATATACATTTTCCGATTATTTGGTAATGTGTTTTTTGAGAAAGAATATATATAGAACCAGAGAATGTGCTGTTAGTGATGAATTTGAAACATCCAAAAACAAGTTTAGTATCATGATCTTTTAATATTAAGGGGTATACTATCGACAATTTATCTTCAACTTCAATCATATTTCTAAACCCATGAATAAAATTAATATGGAATAAATAAAGTTCCAATAGGTTTAAATTTATAAAGATAAATATAATGTGATTAAAATAATGTTTACTATAACATTGGTGTTTATGCTTCCTGATCCAATGACCAATTATTTTATTTAAAGTACTGCAACAACTATTGGATTGGGAGAAGTAGTGAAGTGGAGGGATTATATTTTTTTTAATGGGGATGCCAAATATTTATGCATTATAAGAACTATATATTGCACAACATTAATATGTCATCCATGGTCTATTCTTTGATGTGTTGAAAACCCAATCTCATTTGTGATATGTATTTTTCTACATTGACCACAAGATCAAATTTTATATAATTACTCAATGAGACCTTAATGTTTTGAATATGCATTGGGTAGAGTATTTATAGGATTTAATTATTGATAAGGATTATTAATAAGGTAAAGGAAACATCATTTTAGTTTCTATTTTCCATAATATATAGGGAGCTCAATAGATTGGTAAATCACTATTTGATGAAAATTGGTTCTTGATGACCATATTAGATTGCGGGATATTAGATCCTCCCAAAGAACATGGATTGATTTTTTTTTGTCTTTTTGTGATCACATATTCTGTTATATACCAAGATAAATCTTATCTGGAATCTTACCAAGAGTAAGACGTAATGTGGGAATAGTGCGTTGGATGTGACCTGATTCCTAGGTGGTTGTTGTGTGATGACAGTTGGATCCTTATACCTGGGATATTTTTTTTTCAATTCAACCATCACATTATTTTATAATTATGGAATTAAAAACCACTATGTGGGTTCTATATCATGCAATATAATTTATGTACAACATCATTAAAAGGAAATTATGGTGGACATGAATAAAAATGGGAATTTCTCAGTTAGTTTCTTGATGCCTAACCATCTATATGTTAAATGAAGAGCACCAATTTCCTTGTAATTTTCTCAGAACACAAACCATGAAAATGTGATTGTGGGATGATTGGATGATGTATTTTATAATGAGGTTACCCAAGACACTAAAGAGTTATGATGATATATTTTTGATCATCGATCATTATATGAGTGTTTATCATTTCTTATTAACATATGAGACTCACTCATTGGGATGAGATAAAATTTTAGTATTTCCGTTAGATAGTATGATAATATGAAATTATCATGAGAATTTATTTTTACATATATTCAAATTTAATATCTTGATTTTACAAGTGATTATATAAAGACATAAGGACTGGACATATATTGACTATTACATACCCTCCCTAGTATTATGGATAATCCATAGTATGAACAACATATTAGTGTATATTCTTTGATATTGTTCTCCACGATCATTAAGATTTTGGGATGATCTCTAAGTCATGGTTGAGTTTTCAAAAAAAAAAATTTCTTTGTTATAATCCTTATGTCACCTTATGAGTCTCTAAATGAGAGACCATTCCATTCAATTAAGTATTGGAAAGAGGGTTGAGCATTTGTATTTATGGCACCCATCATGGATAAGGAGATATTTGAGATGGTGTAGCTTATTAAAAATAGGTTGATCACATCATAGGGTTGACAATAGCTATCTACTACAAGTAGGAGGTGAAATTTGATGTTTTTCATAGGTCATCCGGGATTCTTGTGAGTTACATCGCAATTGGTAAAATGATGTATGAGAAATTAAGTTAAACTAGTATTGCTCTATTTTCAAATTTTAATTATCATAAAGTGGAATTTTTCTTTATCATATCATCAAGAACCTAATTCTCTTTAAAGAGGTATACACAAGGTGTTCTATATGTCACATATCCATTTTTATTAGATAATCACTTTCATGTCATCCACTATGAAGACATAAAGTTGTATCCTAAAACATCATTTATGGAGCAACCTCTGTGGATCATCGAAAATAGTGAGAATTTCCTTAGTGAGATGCTGGTACAATGAATCTGGATTCAATAGCCTCATAGATAGAACTAGGAGGAGACCTAGGAGTAAGAGGCTGATGTCTAGAAATAGTGGACTTAGTTTATTGAGAATAACAATTAATGGTACTTATCATAGAACTAAATCCATCAATGGGATATATTTTTATTATTTTAATTTTATTTAAATTTATAAGATATTTCAAATTTATTTTAATTAAATCACCATTTCTTCATCTGTAATATCGATGTATGAGAGGAAATCATATGTATTCTATGTTTCTGAGAATTTGAAGTCAGATTTTAAATGAAGTGATTGGCATTGGAGTGGCATGATAATTTCCATCAACTTGCCGGTGGAACCCATTGGCCAATTGGTGGGGTTCAATTGGGATTACTAGCTATTAATGAATCCATTGGATAGATGGTGGGCGGTGAACAGTTGGCCAGTTCTGCTACTAGTTCATAAGTGCACTTAGTCCATAGGTATTATAAATAAACCACTATTATTTTATTCCCATATGTTTTAACCCTCAATTAGTTCCCATATTTGAACCCCATGAATTCAAATTGAATTAAAGACCCCGGGTATATAGACACTCCCAATCCTCTCCCCTTATCACTATTACTTTTTATTAGCAAGGGAAGAATGAAAGATTAGTTTTTCAAATAGATCCATGATGAATCCTTACTCTACCAATAGAGATGTTCATAGATATATATTAGAAAAATGTTTTCATTAATGGTCCAATGATTATTTATTCCATTTTTTATATATTGGTTGATGATATTTAATTTTGGAATCATTTCAGGATGAAAATAATATCAAATTTTGACAACAGGAATTCAAATTATAAATGTTATTGAATCATCATCATAGAAATATTAATGAAAAAATATTCCGGATCAAAACATAATTTAATTATTAATTCATGGTATATTAATGGTGATATCAACTTTTTAATGACATTTTGTTATGAATAGCGCTTAATTTTGCATGAAAGGTGATTTTTCTGAGTTTGCTTCTTTTTAAAGATCCTTATGATATATTCTTCTTTATAATTTATATCTTGAATTTATTTTATTATGAAATATTGGGGATATATTTGTGATCATGGTAATCACATGTGATCTTCTTATATAATTAAAAATGAATTCAAAATCCATTCTTTCATTGATGTTGATTTCCCTAATTTAAAAAAATCAATCATATATCTCATAATTGATTTTCTTGATCGACATATTTGGTAATATGATTCCAAAAACACATTCATTATGTTGATATATAATTATTTTAAATCCATGACGTCTTCATGTTAAATAAGTAATGGCTCATGAATTACTTTATTTGTTACACATTCTCTATGGATGTTAAAATGATTCCATTTTTTAGTTCTTAAAAATTTTAGATTTCATCATCAATAACCTACTTCTTGTATTTTCATTACATTTTGGGTTTCTTTTATACATATGATTTAATTTCATTGTTATTATGTTGGATTGACTATCTCCCTACTTGACTATGATCTAATTTGATTATGTGTCTTCTCCGTTAGAGTCTTTTTGGATGATTGATTCCATCAGTTTTCTTAAATCTCAATGACCATGTTTATTATTATTATATATGGATCTTTCAATTTTTTTTATGATGAAATATTATGTATCACTTGTAAGGTTAATCCTATTATGTGTAGATAATAAAATTATATTATTTATCATAGTTTGGAGAGAATGAATTCCATCGTGGATTGATTACAACTTATAAGGATATCTTTCTTGATGTGTAGTGACAACAGTAGTAGACTCATACTCGGGGATAAATATTTATAGCCTTGTGGAATGGATGGAACTCGATGCCTCATAAATACTAATTCGAAATCCATAAACTATATGATTTGAGTATACACAATACAATACAACTACTCTAACTACATTATCAAATGAAGAATCAATGCAATATGGAAAAAGAGTGACATGACAATATACTTGTGTGTAATTCTTGTACCATTCCAACAACTTGGTTAACCATAGAGTATGGAACCAAATAAAATACAACATTCGATTATATTGGATTGATTAGAACATGAGTGATTGAAATATTATTTTTATGAATGGCTGGACATTTATCATTACTATATCACCCATATATGTTGTGAAGTATATTTGTTCTAATTAATTTAATATTGTCAATGTTTTTTCATTTCATGCAACAAATAATATTAACTGAGTTATACAAAAAAACTATTTTATAATTTATTTGTAAAGAACAACAAGTCTATTTTTTTCTAGATGAATCAATTATATTATATTTTTTAGAAACAACACTATTTTATTCGTGTTTTACAAAAAAATGATGACTTCCTTCAAGAGCCAGTGTTACACGCATGACCTAGATTTACCAAACAACGACACACTATTCATAATATTGGTAAGATTTTATTATAGTTATCACCTAGTCATTATAATGTATTTTATGAATTATATTAAAGAAATATTTATTATATTACTAAAAAATTTCTATAAAATGAATTCTTTTTTTTTTAATTTCAGGAAAATAAATCAATAACTATTAAAAAAATTCATTTTATAAAATACTAATTTTCTATATACAAACACCATTTTATCCAAATTAAAAAAAGAAACAAATATTGAATAATATTTATATTAAAATTTATATACATTATATAATCAATAAATACTTTTTACACTCATCCAATTAGTTTTATAGGAATATGATACAAAATAATCCAATTTTAGGAATAAAACGATGTATTTTTATAAAATATAATTTTACATCCTTTTAAAGGAGAATACATTATAAATATAATTTCTTATAGTTTTGTAATATATATATGAACAAATTAAATTCATTATTAAACTAAAGATAAAAATTTTATTTGGGAGAAGTGTTTGAATTTTTTAGAGAAGATTCCTTATTTGATTAATATTAAATAATCCATAAATATTTATATAAAACTGAATTTTTTGTATTATATTTATACAGTTAATTAATATTTTAAATTTATATAAAACTAATTATTGATATAATATAGGTAAATTAATAATAAAAAAATTTATAAAAAATTTGACAACAAAATTGAATATAAAAACCATTCAAACCTTTGAAAACTTTTCACTCTCAAAACATCTTATCTCATCCCATCTGCATGATTAAATTCAAATTAATGTACATAACTTCTGTGATTATAATTGAATAAAATGAATTATATATTTAGAATTAGAATTATTTATTATATTTAATAATTCCAACATAGTATTATACCAAATATATTTTTGAATGTATATAAAATTAATTACAGCGATTAAGGTAAAAATGATCTTAATTAATGACTAAACATAAAATATGTGGTGTAAAAATCACCCTTCACATGTCTATACATTATTTTATTCCCATAGTTCTTCCAATCCACATATAAGGATAAATATTGTAAATTGTTGAGCCTTTGGGTAAGGTAAAATTTGGGGAGAACTAAAATCACTTCTGGAATACCCAATCTATCATTTCCCCAATTATAAATAGAATCATATCCTCCCTCACTCATAACACATCTTATATCCTTTTTCTTGGAAAAAGTTGCCAAGATTTACTGCACAATCCCCAATCATAATTTTAAAATTCCTCATATTTTAAGATAACATAGCCATGTATTCCCTTTGGTGAAAACCAAACATGGTTACCTAATGAAGAAGTGACATCCTTCCACAAGATCTTTATTATATTCATTAAAAAAATTAAATATTCTTATTCCATGTATAAATAAGAACATTATTATCAAATATATAATGATATGTTATTATATTAATTATTATACCAACACTCACACTCAATTTCATCAAATGGGATACACATTCATCATTCATGTGTATGGAGGATTACAAACATAGGAATCAACATAATTTGTTCCCCAATTTTTACCTATCGAGGTTGGGAATAATGCATTAATTTATATTTTTATATGATATATATGATATTAAGGATTTATTTATTCTTCTTGAGTTTTTATATAAGACATAAATTCTTGACATAAATTTTCCATAAATGAAAAAACATCATTTCAGAACGTGGGGACTATTGGATCTTCAGTACGGTTAGAAAACTAAAACAATGTTTATGCGTCTGTAAGACATTTTATCACTATAGATGATTTATTCCTTTTAAAATATATTCCATTTATTGATTGTTTAAAATAATTATGTAAATATTATATAATAAAATTTTATAATAGTTTATATTATGTAAAAAATTAAATCATTATCTATGTAAGAGGATCAAGAATAACTAGTCAAAACATATACAAAAAATAAAGTGGATATTAACTGAAATGTAACATTGACATGGAAATGTAAATAAATAGGTAATGTAAAGTCATAATAAAATAATATTTGATATTTGATAAAATAATATGTTTTTCAGGTCAATTTACTGAAAACATATATTTATTAAAAAAGTGGTTTGAATGTCCATAAATAAGGCCAACACTTAAGTTAAATTTACCTACATAATTTGATTATTTATGTCAGACATATGCCATATTCACCAGAAATTTATACTATGTATTGTATCTTCTACCCATGACTTTATTTTATGATTTATATAATTAAATTTATTAGTGTTTAAATATCCTTTTTTATAACATTATTTTATGGGTTTAGGGTTCAAAATTTACCGAAATGGTAATGTATTTTTGTCTCAATTGGCCTTCTTGGAAGTACATGAAAATTTATGGACGTATATTTTTATAATGGGTGTATATACATCCATTTGAATTGTAATATTAGAAATCAAATTATTTTAATTATATTATAATCATTATTTAATTTTATTATTTAATTAGGATTATGATTCAATTTTCCCAATGTGCTTATAGTTTATTAGTACTATTTTATCATTCCTCAATATGGTTTTTTATTATTATTACATTAATGAAATCATATTATCATTATACATATAACCCTTGTGGATTTTCATCTCCTATGGTTACTTATGATAATTTCATGTAATGGTACCATTTTTCACAATTTGGTGCTGAATATAATAAATATTATATTTATAGTAATATTCATAATTATTTATCTTCTCTGTGAGAAATATGAGTTCTTCCAAAATAATGATTTCTTAATTTTTTCATGATTTAATTTTATTTTTTTAAAAAAATCATGTAAATATTTTTTTCTAAACAATTTGAACATTATTTATATGATCAAAATTTCTTAATAAATAAAAATGTTTAGAATCTTTTTAAATATTTTTAATATGTTTTTCAATTGTTTTCAATGAAAAATATTTTGAACATAATTTCAAGGAATCATTATAATTTTTCAAGGTTTTTTGAAAAATGAAATTTAAAATGTTTTGATGCTTCATTTATAAAATTTTAATGTTAATTTCAATTATTTTTTTCAATAGTTTTTGTGTTTTCAAAATAATTTCTCTAAGAAGAATGAATATTTGAATAAATATTTGTTTTCAAAATGAAATTACTAAATAAATTTCTATCTATTATTACATCTGTTGTTTTTACACATGTCTTTCTGAATATTTGATCCAAGGGATCCATTCATAATCATTATTTAATTAGTTTATTTTATATATAATGATAGTTTTGAATTTTTTTTTCTTTCATGGGTTATAATTTTTTGAAATTATTCTCTCTTTCACATGTATATTCTTATGAAACAAAATTATTGACTTGGTTTATTATATGATTAAATTATCATGAGGATTATCTCTTTTCCACATTGTATGATATGGTGACATGTTCAATGATACCAATTTCATTTCATGGATTATGATATGATTGTGTATGAACTTATGACATATATATTTTTGATTTAATTTTGAGATGGGTGGGACCAATATATACCTCTTATTCATTAGATAACTATTTATATCTCAATTTATTATGATGGAAAAAAGTACATGGTAAAATTCCATAGTGGGATGAAGGGGAAACCCGAATTACTTTGGAAATAATAGGTTTCTGAATCCACTATAGGATGAACTTGAAACCCAATTATCTAAGGGAATATGGGGAAAATGATCCATAATTGGAAAAAAGAGAAACCTGATCTACTATGGCATTAAGGGTAAGCCAAATCCCTTATATGAAATGGACTCTGATTGGGGATAGTGGTGTGTCCTTCCTAGTAGTTTTAGTCCCTATAAAGTTCTCTAATTTGGTTTGGAAATGTGACTTTAATTTTGGAGAATGTTTTTATATAATTATATGTCTACCATAAGTCAATGTATTATTACAATTTTATTGTCTCTTGACTTATCTTCTTTATTTTCTATATGAATCATGACTTATTAACATCCAATAATTATGCCCTGGCACACAATTGTCATAATAGATTTATATGGTATCATTTCATATTATTATGATCATGTTCTCAAAAAATTATTATCATGTTATGCATATGTATATTCATTGATTAACCATACTAATAAACTAAGATTACCCATTTTATATATATCCATTCCCTAGGTTATGAAGAAATAATTATGAAGGAGTAGAAAAGGGGATGATCATTAAGGGAGTTGTGGAATAGCTATCTCCAAGATAGAAGATTATGTTTCAACATTTCCAATGTCACTTCACTATTATGGTAATCAAGAATGAACTTATTTAAATTTTAGGAATATTATTATAAATTGATGAAATATACATGTATGATAATCCTAGGTTTTGATAGGTATTATCAAATGAATGGGTTTTTCATAAATTGGAAGCTATAATGTGGAAAAGTTATTGATATCTGTATGTATCATTATAAGGATATGTATTAGTGTTTCTCTATGGTTAATTATATGGATGAGATAATGGTTTGGAAAATATCCTAGAATTATGTTAAAGGATATATTGGGTGGGTTCCTTGAAATAAACCCATCTATTGATACTATAATTCGATTTCATTCAGGAAAATAAGTATATAGGTGTAGTGACACATACAACACTACATTGATATGAAAAAATCCAAAACAAGTACATGACAATGGGCCTTATTTCACTCATGGGTTTAAAAACATGAAGAATATGATTTTGGAATTAAAAAAATACTTAAAATCCATCATGATGTATTTAAAAAAATTATGAATTTGAAAAACCTAGGATAAGACTGAGGTTCCATTGTATAAATAGATAGGATTCATGATTGTTTTCATCATATCAGTATATTTTCAATTTTATGTGTTTTTTCTTCTTGGATAAGTGTTTTACACAACAAAATTTCATGTTTATTTAGTGGAGGTAACTAGGAGGACTTGGGTTAACACTTAATTTCAAAGATAATTATCCGATTAACCACCAATGAAGATAACCAATGGATTAAAGGATGTTTTTATCATGGAAAAATAATTTTCACATAACACGATTAACAACATGTACATTAACAAACTCTCAAACTCACCAAAGATGATAATGAGGGAGTTCACTAAGAGTTTGGGTAATAAATACAATGGACGAAACAATATTCATTTTCATTTAAATCAAGAATATGTAATGAATCAACGAAGAGATTTTCTTCTAGGTATTGGATGATGTTTTGACTATAGAAGAGAAGTACAAAAAGAATTTATCTTCATAAGGAAAATGAAAATTATAGATAACATAATGAATGATAATAATGGAATCCTTAAGAAATAAAAAATTGATAAATGATTTAAAATTTTAATTAAGGGGAATTATGTAAATCTATATCCTAACTAGAATTGTCCCAAATGGAATCAACAAGGTGGTATGAGTAGTGGTTGGATTTTTATTGAATATGAGACTATAAGTGATGTTTGAAAGGAAAGAGATATAATTAATTGGATAAGGTAACCTTGTTAATTGAATAAAGAAAAAATTTAAACGATAATAGTTTCTATGTGATATGATTCAAGAATTATGAATTTTCATATAAATATGGTTTTTTGAGATTATTTATTTCAGGAATGATTTTAAAGAATATGATTAATGGTTTTAGTGTATTAAAAATGTGATTTAATATAAAGGTAATATTGTGGGGAAATTCATTCTATAGGGAAATATATCCCTTACAATGTTCCTAATGTTGAGATAAGGATGTTCAGATAAACATATATTATATATGAATTAGTAGATTAGACAGTACTAAATATATCATAACTAGTTAAGGATTTGTTGATAAAATAATTTATACTGTCCTTGATGAATTTTATATAATATTTTATTTAACAAACATATACAATGTTGTTTGGAATGTGAATCTTTCATGTTTTCGACATGTATTTATGGAAATGTTGGTAATTATTATGTTTCAAGACAATACATGATTAAGTAATTCACATGTTTATAATGTGAAAAATTAGAGCTACTATAATATATATGTGGTTTAAATGTTAAAAACCACATTCACACGTTTTTATTGGAGGGAGATGGTAGATAAATGGGAATAATGGGATAAAAAGGATAACATTAGATTGTAAAATCAAAGGACATTGAGTGAAAGAATCCCATTAATGTTTTTAGTGACTAGATCCTTTAATACCATGTAGTGAACAATGGTCACCTTCAAATTACAAACTAACTCATTATGAATAAGGATGGATCTTATTCAATCATGTTCTTGTGGATGAACCTTTCCTAGGTGGTAAAATCTACCACCTCCGACTATTTTTAAAATTTTTACATACCTCTACCTATAATAATCAAATGGAAAGGGAGGATTGAAAATGTCTCTTATTATTTGGATATTATTGAAGAGAATGTCTACTAATTTATTTATTCATTCATTTCAAGGGTCTCAGTCTTAAAAAGTGAAATAACATAGAAATTTCATTACCTTACTCAAAAAATTGAGGATTTATTGGTATTTCACAGTTTAAGGATGATTGCAATGGGAAGAGGTTATTTGGATGTTGACCTTCCATACAATGATTGCATGAACATTTCCTAGATAATGGAGTAAATTCCCATGAATCTTGGGTTCCTCATAACTCAAAAATTTGATAGTAACTTCAATCATAATAATGTATGGATCAACAATTATCTAGTTTGTATCCAAATAGATATAGATAATTATATCTATTGGCACATGAGGATATTCTAGGACATTGAATATATGATAAAACCACCCTTGGTATGTAAATGAAAATTGTTAATCCATGATTTGGACACAATTCTAGAATATATTTGGAAGTTGAAATGTCAAATACCTTGGTAGAGGTGGTTTTTCTCACAACATTGGATGATACCATCAACTATGACATTCAGTAGAAAAGAAAACAAAAAATCATCAATTACAAATTTTTTGTCACCTTTTCGCTGAATGTAAAAGTGATGTCAAGTGCATATTTTTAAAAATCATTGGGCATGATTTCAATCTCAATATAAAGATGAAAGGAAATTCCCCCCATAAATCTCAACATTGCGGGGACCACCCATTAGGTGTAGGCACAAAGGGAACTCGAAATTTAGAACCTGAATAATCATCTCCCAAAAATCATGTACCTGGACCAAGTTGCTCTATGATTCCATAAATTATGATTAATAAAATTGGATAACATTTTATTCCATCTTAGTATTGTTGGAATTCAAGATGGTACCATTTAAGATGATGATTGATGAAAAACTATGAGTGATATGGCCAATGAGGGAACTTGATAGCATGATGTTAAATGAACTGATACTATGACTTCCATGGAGGTGGATGTTGTGTCAAATCCCTCATAGGAACCCATTGATTCTCAATGGAATCATCCTGACAAAGACCCCTTATATTTGATTGGAATTGTAGATCCTAGTTATAGGGAACTCAATATATATGGGGTTTGACATATCAATTTACTCCAACATGCTTTAGTCCCCACACATGTATAGAATATAACTCATTTTGAGAAGGTAGTGAGCAGTGATACATATACCCCACATTCCATCTATCATGGATAGATGTCCATGTCTGAGAATCAGAGCCCAACACTGGATGAATCTCAACTTGATACTCCATCCAATGAAGTGACACTATTAGAACACTAATTAATATCTGGTTGGATTAATGAAAATTCCATGAGAACTCTGAACAAAATAAACTATACGGTTATTCTCACAGGTTATTTCATTAATAACTTCTTGGAAGTGTAAACCAATATCCTTTTCTGATAAACCTACACAATAAATGAATAAAATCACACCTTGGAATTATGTTTTTTGTTTTATGATTCTGAATACAAACATATAATTTACTAAATTTTATATCTATTAAATGAAGATAATGAATATTAATGTACATTTTTTAGGGATAAAAATTATCCCTCAATGGATTGAAATTCAAGGGGGAAGAAAAAAAGATCAACGAAAATGATGAAAGGTCCAGGTGAAAATGACACAAAAGGAAGGCCTCCAAACAAGGGGAAAACCCCTTAAACTATTAATATTATTTATTAGAACTATCATGGGATTGGGAAATCCCAAATGGACAAATCCCTTTGAGACTTCATCATATCTTACATGTCATACCTAATTGAAATTTTTGATCCAATGCTTTTTTAACAACATGAAATTGTTCATGTCGGAATATATTTGGAACATTTTTATCTTTTAAAACCCTCATGCCTCCAGTATTGATAACCTATGGATGGTATGAAATGAATCCATCATCATCAAGTCATATAGTATAATCCTTTAAGTGATTAAATATCTTTAAAATTTCAAGTATAGAATTAATCAATATCATTTATATATGAATCTGCATCATATATCAGGAAATGGAATTGTGTCAAGATATTAAATTCATCTCGAAAAATATAATGAAAGAATAGGTGACTCATAGAGTATTCTACAATTTTATTAAACATGAATAAATAAATTGATATAGCTTCAACTTCACTTCTAAATTAGATTTATCTTCATGTATTGACCATTGTAATCTTGTTTAGGATCCTGTTGAAAGTGTTGATTTTACATGGAGTAGATTTAGTATGAAAGTACAACAAGATAGTAAGCTTGATAGATGTTTCATCTAAGTTGATGATAGGACATTTGTAATAGGAATATTAGGGTTCATGATTCTCTAGAGTGACATTGAATTTTTTCTATCATTATGGAAGATTTCAAACACATGAAAATGTATAAACCCCTTCTATTATAGTTAAATAATGTATGGTTTGTGGTTAAATGGTTTAGAGAAAGATTATTAGAATTGTGTAAACTGGAACCTATGAGATTCCATTTTCAAAAGTTTGTTGGGAACCTTAAGAATAGCAAGAGGCTACTAGTAGAATGGAGTAAAATAAAATTTTACAGTCTGGACAGAGAAATTAATGATGTTGAATAATAATTTTCACATAGTGAAATCATTAATCAGCACCAGAATAAACAATCTATTGATGAGAGACAGGTTCTTAATAGTCATGATGATCTTCTAACTATCATTTAATGGCTGAAAAAATAAAATGAATGTTAAATAGATTATTAATGGTTATATGAAATCCATTTTCCTTCATATATTACACAATGAAAATAGGTACAGAGAGTTAAATTAGGTTATCCGAATAAATTTATCACTTAGACCTCTAAAAATTATATCGATCATGAAATTGAGGATAACTTTCTGTGGATGTAATTTACCAATGACATGAAATGTACAAAAACAATAATGACAATATCAATTCTTACATTTAAGAGCATCAAAACCAAAAAATGTTAATAACCCTTTCCATGGAAGATGTTAAGGCAATGCTCTTCTCCTATAACGTGTAGAGTGCTACTAGACCTAAAGGATTAAAAAGAAATTCCTTCATGTTTTTTTGGGATGTATTTCAGGATGATGTTATTAAGAAAAAATAGATTTATTTACTCATTTCCCAATTCCATTTTTGGAATCTAAAAGTTTTATTCTAGGATAACTAAAAAAGAGATTGCACATGTTGTCAAAGGATTTTGGATAGTTCCCCTTGGGAATACGATTCATAAAATCTTTAGTAAGATCATTATGATTTAAATCAGAGATCTTGTGATGGATCATATCTCTGTGAATCAATTTGGATTTTCCTGGGTAAAAACATTCAACACTGACAATTCATATCCTTATGGTGTTAATTCAATGAGTAAGACAATGCTGGATGGAAACTTCTCCCTCAAAATAGACATATATAATGCCTTTGACGCTAATAAATGGAGATTCCGGTATGAAGTTCCCCAATGGTATGGATTCTGTAATGATTCTATTAATATTTTTATTTTCATTATCAACTCTTCTAGAATTTCCATTCTTATTAATAGAGTTACCATATGCTATTTTTAGTGCACAAGATGACTGAGAAAAAGTGATCCAAATTATGGTTGTCTTTTTCTTATAGATGATGATTAATTGAGTAGATGAATTAAAATGATTTTTTTACTTGTCCTTTTCAAAAAAATCAGATATGGTTTAAATGACCAGGTCCCCTCTAACCTTATGTATGTGTGTGATATAATTTTTCATAGTCAATATTCAAGAAAGACAACAGATGCTATTAATAAGTTTTTTCACATTATAATGAAATTGATAGACAAGCCTTCAGTTAAGAAAAATCCAACATTTTTTATTGATATCTTATAAGAACAAAAAACCAAATAATTAAGCATATTGGAATTAATAGAGGCTCCCGATGATATAATTATATTATTTTTCTGTTCTTATAGTGCAAGGTGAAGAGGAAGTACATTGAAGATTTATTAATAGGAATTGTTATTCTAATGTCATGGTGGAAGGGAAAATACATGTCCCAAGATGAAAGGGTGTTCCTTTTCAATTCTTGGATCATTTATATATTTTTTATTCTTTCTTACATTATAGGTGGTCCAATATCCTTATAAAAGAATTTCGTGGGTTTATTTGGAACACTATATGGATTAGTTCAATTAATTATATGATTTTGGTCCATGTCTCATCGAAGGGGTTCTTTAATCGAAATTAATCTATTGGTCTTGGAATTTATGATGTTAAAATCATCAATGATGGAATAATATAAAAATTCACTTATAGACACATTTATATTATATCTATTTATATTTAATATCAAATTATTTCAAAGAGAATATTTTTAGTTATTATAGTTATTTAATATGCATCCTAGGTTTGGTAATTAATTAAGCACTCCATTGAGAGAATGATTCATGACTCCAAATGGATTTTGAGTATGTGGCCCAATATCAATTGATGGACTACCACCTACCTTGATATTCCACTATAACTTACAATCAGAATTCTCTAAGAGAATTCCCACATGTCTTTTGTGAATCCATTAGCACAAATCATGAGTTTTGATGCAATGCTTTCTGCTCATAGCAGTCTAGACATCCACATCTACAGATTCATGGATTATGAAACCACTGTATGAAATTACAATTATTATGGACACATTAATATTAATAATATTTATATGATGGAATATGGTGGTTTTAATAGGTCACTAATGTGGATAATTAAATTCAACACATATTTCATCTATCCATTCAAGATTCAACTACAATAAGGGATATAGAAACATTGCTTACCCACCAAAGACCGAATCAAAAAAAATCAAGATGTCTCCCATAATCTATCATTATTCAATTTATACGTTCATAAGAGGATAAAAATCACTTTCTTCCTGTCATATGGATTCTCCCACATATTATGGGACAGAACCAACACGATGTTTGTCCAGAAATCTCATAGGATCACATAGCTCGAATATTTCTTGAAAAAATATGCACTGTAGACTATAGTGAGTAGATTATGCATCTCATAATGGTAGTAATTTATTTTTATATTTCATCTATATAGAATTCCCCAAATCAAAAACTATTTGATAGAAATAAAACCTATATTCACATGAGAATGATGGAACTGCACAAGGATGACAATACGTATTTGTTGATTCAAATAGGAGGTATGTATTATACTATTAATCATTTTGGTATTATTAGGTTATTGGGTGTAGTAGGACAAATGAAGAATCCCAAAATGGTTAAATTCATATGGTATATCCATCCAAACCTTTCATTGATCAATGTTAATGTAGATGGGGTAGCTTCTTATATTCTATTCCCCTAAGGTTGTTTCGATGTCTTCCACAATTATCAGGGCTTTTTCAAAGGACAATTCTATCATTTTAGTATAATTGGAATTTCCTAGGAATATGTGCTACTTGCTATGCTGTGTTCAATTTGATATGTTGGGAAATATAAATGTACTTAATTATACACTTAATATTACTCTGAAAATACTATAAATACCATGAAAATAAGAACAATATATTTAAATTCGGGAATTTTACCTATTTCTATTGAGTGTAAAAAGAAGGCTACCCACTTTTACTCGTCCTTTTATCATGAATATAGGAAGGAAAATATAGTGTACGATTGGTTTTCCAAGAAGTTTTTAATGTAAATCAATATTATGGGGTTTATCAGGACCCCTGACTATTTTGATACAATGTTGTATGTTGGCATGTGTGGTGTGGTCCATTCACATTAATATAATAACACCTTTTAAACCTTGACTTTTCTCATTATTTTTTATATATATTTATTTTAGGAATAAATTTGAATGGATCGTTATCATTCTGAACATATTTAATTATGTAATTAGACATAAAATGAAATCCTTAAATATATGAAAATATTATTGATTTTTTTTTCTAATAACATTAGTTTTGTTAAACTATTGGTTGTAACAAATTATCATGGATTTATTATTATAGGGCTCTAAACATTCCACCAATCATTCACATGTTGTGGATCAATGAAAATTATAAATCATTGTAATATTAAAAAAAGTTTCAAATCCAATATTGACTAACATCCTTTTTATCCTATGGTAATAACCTTGTTATGAGGTACATTGGTTAACCATTGTTGTTCTAACATTACCTTCATAAAATATGTTTCAATATTCATTTTAATGGTACGATTTTATTGGGATGGAACCTTCAAGTATTAATAATTTAATAACCTAGGTAAATTTTAAGGTAAAATTAACTTAATGGGAGGTATAATATAATACTCTGAGATTTTTTGATTTTTTCAAATCAACATTATACTTTCAATATTTTTACATTTTAGGAAACACAAAATATAGAATGTGATATTCAAAATCAGCAGGTTATTATTTTTTTGTACACAAATCCCAGGAGAATTTGTTATGAAAAAATATATAGATTCTAATATTACACACAACTCTATATTTGTCATTTTCTACACACAATGTTGTGTTTCTTCTATAGTATGTGTTGCACACAAGACCTAGACTTAACATACTACAATGTACTATTTATATTATTGTCAAACTATTATTATTGTTTTCACATAGACATCACAATAGATATTGGAAATAATATTTACTAAATTGTGGAAATATGATATAAATATAATAATAAAATTATTCCTTTGGTATCAATGAGCTAGAAATGAATGTTATAATTCTCTACAAATAATAAATTCATTTTCCAAGAATACTATAATTCTTTTTACAGACACCTTTATATCTCTAGAAATTTAAAAAAATTATGTTGATTAATTTTAGTATTTAAATTTATATATTATATATTCAATTAAATTTTTTACCCTCATCCACAATGTTTGGGAGTCATAATATAATAATAAAACAAAATTTTGAATAATAACCTGTTTTTCTATAAAAATAAAATATATCACCTTTTAATGGAAACTCAATTTTAAATATCATTTTTGAAACCATTATAACATTTATATTAAAAATTAAAAAAAATAAAATTGGGATACCAAAACATTAATTGAATGAATATTTTTCATTTTTTATAGAAGTTACATTTTTTATAGTGAAAAACGCACAATTTTAATTTAAAATTTCATTTTCCTTTAATTTATTTTAATTGTAAAATTATATTTTCAATTCGTTTGAAGGTAAAAATTGATAAAGTATATATTTATATATATATATTAATAAATTTTAGGTAATTAATAATTATTTAACATTTACATTAGATGAAATAATAATTTAATCATTTGAAAAATTTTACATTAAAAACTAGTCATCTCATCCCATCTGTGGGATTAATTTGAAATTAATTTCTATAATAAATGACATCATAATTTTTAAAAATTTTGAACATATTGGAAATACAATATTTTCCTAAATTTGAATAAGTTTTACTTTATTTTTAGAATAAAATATTTTCGAATGTAATTATGCTTAGTTATATTGTTTACGTCAAATCAAGAATTATTAATTACAAAACAAGAAAATGACACTATGTATGTCTGAAAAATAATGAATGGAAATATATAGACCCTTAATCATATAACGATATATAATAGAGGATTCTAAACCGTTTTGGGACATGTAAAACATCGTGGGAACTCAAATACTTTCAAGAACACCCCATGTATTGATTTTTTAATTTATAAAATCAATCATCCACCCCATTTAATAACACCACTAAAGACCTTTTGATCAGAAAAAAAACTTATAGAAAAATCTTCCAAAATCCCATCTATTTATCTTAGTGTCCCTAGAAATTTCATAAATCAATCCAAGGATTATCTTTACTACAACCCAAAATGAGTTTCCCAAAGAAGTGGTAACATTCTTAAACATGCTCATTATGTTTATTTTCATTATCTCCCATTATAATATTATTATTCCATTTGTGAATCATAACTATTTCATTCCTAATATATACATTAATGTTGTTTTTTTATGGTTTCAACCTACACTCATACACACTTCCCCTGAATGTCTTACACAGTCATCATTCACGTTTGCGGCGAACAATTATGTCTCGAAACGATGTCATTCATTATTCCATTGCACTATGAATAGATGGAAAAAATGATGAAATTTATATATTAACATGATATATTTTATAAATATGATGTATTATTCTATAATTATTATAAAATATACAACCTCATTCATAATTTTTTTTGTAAATATGATAACTTCGTTTGTGTATGTGAGGGCTATCGCCTTCTCAAAGCTATGTGATTTATTGAAACATTACCTGACATGTATTAAGGATGGGTTTCGAAAACATATAATAAATATAATAAATAATAATTCAACTAAAATTTTATTTTTTATATTTACATACATGTAATATAATTTGTTTCTTTCAATACAATAACAAACCATGCCTAGTTACGTCATTTTCATGTCCATAGATAGTGTAATCCATCTTATATCGCTAAATTTAATAGTCTATTAATAATACTTATAAAAAAAATATATTTGATATCTATATCAGGGTTTCCATTATTAAATAATTAAATCATGATCTACATAGGAGGATAAATAATAAAAAGTGAAAACATATATGAAAATTAATGTTGGTATTACATAAACTTTAAAATGAACATGGAATTATTAATAAAATTGTAATATAATTCCATAGAAAAATATAAATGCTATTATATATAATAATTTTTTTCTTTTAATTATTTAGGATACTGTTATATTCATTATACTATATTTTTTTAACATGTATGAAGAAATTCATGTCTTCAGGTATGGGTTTTCACATCTCACTTTTATTTATATGAAATTTAGGCATTATTAACCACTCAATTAATTTGTGTTCTTTATATACATAAAATGAATGTATAATATTATTATTATAATTATTTTTTTAAAACAAATATTAACTCTATGATCATTATTTCATTGTTTGTATGGATCAAATTATTTTAAATTTGTAAAGTAGTTTTCAATCAATGGGCCATCTTTGAAATACATACATGTTATGAAACTATATATTTCTTATGGGGTGTTTATACTGCTGTTTGACATTTTATAGCATGAATATACTTATTTTAATGATATTATACGCTTCATATAATGTTATTATCTAATTATGGTTTTGATTCAATGTTACCAAAGCAGAAATAATTTATTTTTACAATATCGTTTTTTATGAGGATAATTTATGATTATGCTTCCATTGATGAAATATTGTGATACCGAAAATATTAGCAATGTAATGTTTATTCTCCTACATTTATTCATTATAAATTCATTTAATCATACAATTTCCCAATATATTTTATTTAACATAATTAATAATGTATTTTTAATTAAGTATGAATTTATTTATATTCAAAGTCATAAATTTATGTTCATTTAAATCCTTTTTGTATGAAAAAAATCAGTGTTTAATAAATGTTTTCAAATTTTATTCAAATAAAAATGTTTTAAAAATATTTCAAATATATAAATATAGGATTTACCATTGATATAAATAATGAAAATTACAAAATTATTTCATTCGTTCTTTATAAATTTTCAATGTTTTAAATAGTTTTTAAAAAATTAAATATTTGTTTATAGGATTTCGAAATATAATCAATGAAAAAAAATTCAAAATTTATTCAACGTATATTTATAAATTTTCAAATTATTTCGTGATTACTGGTTTTTAATGGATATATTCAATATAAATGTATTTCAAATAAATATTATTCTAAAATTAAATTTTTAGAAAAGAAAGTATATTTTCCTTAAATTTTTTTTTTCAAAAATATCCCCTAAATTATTTCCCATCTATAATTAAATTTTTCGGTGTTATTAATTCCATTATGGTGTTAATTAACAATGGTTCCATTTATATTATTTCATTTTATTCTTTATGTCTTCATGGAATTATAGATTTGAGAACAAGTTTTCTTTAACAGGTTATATATTTATGAAACTATTTTTTTGTGGGCTATATTATTTTGAAAACAATTTATTTTATTCTGTTATGCTATGAAGAAATTATAATGTAACATGTATAATTTCCACTTAGTATGATATTATGACTAGTTTAATGTTATCCATTTTATTTCATGGGTAATGACATGAATGTTTATTAACATGTGACATACATTTGTATGATTTAATTTAAGATGTGTGGGACCTATTTCTTGCTCCAATGCAGCTCGTAAGTATTTATATCTCATGATATTATTATGAGAATAAGTCAACATACCAGATCCAATAAGGAATGATGTGGACACCTTGTCCAGTATTCGAATAATGGGAAATGGGATCCACTATGCAAAAAAGGAGAAATATGATCTACTATGAGAAAAGGGGACACCTAATCCGTTTTGGGAAGGAGGGGAAACCTGAAGCACTATGGGAAAAATGGGAGATAAAAATCATTATAATATAAGGTATTCAATTTATGATGGTGTTGTCAAAGACCTAGTAAGTGTTGTCTATATAAAGATCCTGAATATGTTAGGGCAGTGATCATTAACTTATATGGAATGATTTTGTATATGTACGAGCCTTATAAATGTATGTGTATTGTTCTAATTTTAAGCTCTCATGACTCATGATATTTTATTTTCTAAAGAACCAATTCTTATTATCTTCCAATATGTATGAAATGACACATGATTATGTTATTTGATATGTAGGAAATGATATTTGAATCATATGATCATGTTATCATTATTTTATTCTCATGTTATTCTTATATATTATCCTAATTTACCCTTACTAATAATCTGGTATCACCATTTTCTTGTGATTCCTTTACCCATATTAGGAATAATGTTTTATGTGGGAATAATAAAGGATAATATAATTAAGGGAATTTTTTTTGATATTTCACCAAGATTTATTCTTATGATTCATTGTTTCCAAATAGACTAAGCTATTGTAGTCCTTGGGCAAGTACATTTTGATTATTTTTAATATTTATAAAAACGAATATACTATCAATGTATGAGAATACTCGGTCACTATATTAACTATGGGACACAGATGTTATACTTGTGTACTTTTTTTATGGTCACATTGGGGGATTCTTACTAGGTTTGATTACCCACAATTTATACAAGAATCTCGATACCAATGCAGACTTCATGGGTAGGAACTACAGAATGAGGATTGTGGAACATGGATGTGCAAAGGATCATGGAGTCACAAGAAATATCAAGACATACTCTAATAAATAATATTACTTTATAATTATTTATCAAGTTTCACTTATTTTTGGCTTTGACTCAACACATTGGGATCCCAATTTACTGATGATAAGGATTGGTATGACTTTTAAATATTGTCCAAATAATTTCCCAAATTATAATATAATATAATATTATATTATATTATTATTTCTGTTCTTCCATTATATTTAGGGTATAGTCTCCCTGCTGATCGATATAATCAATTGATGTTAGATGGAAGCCTCCTTCATACAATATAGCACACATGACGTCATGTGGTTCTCCAGTTTAAAACTATTGGTTTTGGAGGGGGTGTTATAACAACAAATGGAAATATTGGAACACTTATGTGCCCAATGACGTTTTGGGTTTAGAGTTTTATATTATTAGTAAAAACATACAAAACAATGACCATGTGTTTATGTTAACACATTTCCCACTATATATATATAAATATATTATTACACATTAGGTATTCATCATCACCCATATACAACCTATCAAGACATGTCGTACACAAATTTTTTCATTATATAATTGGAAAAATATACATAAAAAGGGTGACCTCACATATCAATAAGGATAGAAATTGGAACTAACTAATAAATATATCTTGTGATTCAAATACGATCATAATTTTAGAAATCATATAAAAAGTTTATGATCATTAAATATAATAAATCACACCAATAAATAATATGGACATAAATAATGTGAATTGGAAGAATGATTTACCAAAATATGATATACATAATAGAAAATATACTGATCCATGTGAATGAAATAATTGATCAGGGGAATAATTTGGACATATTTCAATTCTAAACAATCTAAACTCGTAACTCAAATTTTTAATAAGTCATTAATGAATCACTTAAAACAAGTAATTACTTGTATTTTATTAGTAGTAAAATAAAATATTTAACTCCATTATCATTTAGAATATACACATATTAAGTAAAATATAATATATATTTATAGTAACATACAATAATTGACTCTATTTTCTCTTAATAGTAACTCATAATGACTCCATCACCTTACCCAAATCTTTTGAGAGATTAAAAAAACTGGCCTATACAAAGTTTATATTGAAACCAATCATCCTTTGTTTATAAAAGAACCCACATTAAATCATCTATATCTCTATTTTTATATATAAAATGTCATCATGAAATCATTTTTAATATTTTACTTTTTAACATAACAATTTAAAATAATTATACTTCCATTTTATCTTGGTTAACTTTTGGAAAATAAACATGTTCCACGATAATTTCATTTAAACATCATCACCCACCATTCATCGAAAGGAAACTAATGGTATCAAAAATAATATATCTAATGAATAAATGGATCAATAAAGAATATTAACATAGATAAAAACACCTTTAATGTGTTTTTTAAAAATTTCATGGAAAACTGTAAAAAATAACTATTCGCAAATGTGCAATTAAAAAATATAAATTGAGAAAATATTATGAAAATATTTTTTTAATTTATTCATTGAAATTATAAATGAATATTAATAATACAATTAAAATGAAGGTTATAAATATTTCTCATTTCATTATTGATAGAAATAATCATTTTTTGAAGCATTTTTAAAAAGGTTCATATTTGACCAAAAAAGAAAAAAGTAATAAATTTTCCATTAAATACATTTAAAAAAAGGATATATTATATGTTAAATATTTTTGGAAACCATATATATTTAATATATAAAATTATTAAAATAATATAAATTATATTGAGGTAGATTTTGGATAAATGTCTTTAAAACATACAATGAATATTTTTTTCCAGAAAACCAATTTGGGACTTTTAAAACAAAAAAAACCACTAATTTAAAGAACATAAAAAAATTGAAAATTAAATTATTTTACAAAATAGTAGTAAATTTATATTTAAATAGTTATAATATACAATGTATAATTGATTATAACTTCATTAATCAAAACATACCTCAATGAATTATATTTGATAGAGGAAAACCATTAAACATATGTTATTCATGAATCAAAATCACATTTTATAATGAAAAATAACTTGATTATATAAAACACATAATTTAAATGAATTAATACATTAAACCATGTTGTTGGGGAAGTAATTAAACTATATAAAATATATCATTGTGCATAACATTAATTATGTCTCAACATATTGAAATTTTGACCATGAAAAAACATGAAACATTTATTACCATTCAATCCACATATTGTTAAAGACATAACATCAAATGAACATAAAATATCATCATCTTTGATTAATTCAAGATTTTATATATCAATATAACCAATATTTACCTTATAAAGGAATTGAGATCATAATAGGAAACATGCCTCAATTAAACTATATTGAAAAACATAAACCTCACAAATATTATATCATTGAAGTTATAATTATTCAATGAAATGATTATGTTTAAAAATTTTAAAGATAGAAAAAACAAGTGGGATTATAAAATAATAAAATAATATTTCAATTTACAAATAATATTGGTATAAAATAGTTAATTATGTAGATGTATAAAACTATAAATAGAAATTGGGATAAGAAACCTCGTACCTCGAGTCCTAACATGCTATGTATGCCTCCTCCTCTTCGAATAACATATTTTGGATCTCACATTATGGACCCTATTGAATGAAAGTTATGTTGACCAACCCATCCATTATATAACAATGGAATTTAATAAGTTATTTTTTTCACGGATGGAATAGTTATGTAGCTCATAATGTATGGGTATGATAGGTTATGTAGTGTCATTATATATGAGAGGAATGGGGAACCCTTGGAATTACAGAAAATAATTAAATTAATATTATATGAATATCATTTTCATTTAAAAAAATTAATAATGTCTAATGATATGGTGAAGATAACATGAAATTATATTATCAAATTAATGTAAAACATGTTTAGGTGTTAATTTACCCTTATCTATTTTCATTAACCACCCACACACCTTTATTGATTTCATTTATAACAATATTTCTTAGTTTTTAGGTTTCTAGATTTCAATAATAAGAATAGTATACTATATATAAATAATGGTTAATATTATTTCATATATTTTATGAGTGAAATTTATATCTATATTTTTTAATTACATGTGGGTGGTGAATTATTGGTTTAAACCATTAATTTTTATCCTTAATAAAATCAATGATGAAAAATGTTAAACAAGATGAAGTCTGATGTCCACTTTTATTCTTAACCAAGAAAAAATCTTGATTTGGACTTGATAATATGTATACAATAATAAATCATATGACATGTTTACATTGGGAAATATTCTACATTAAAGAATATATGATCAAATTTATATTAAAGTATACAAGTACAATTAAAAGGTAATAATGTTACAATTCTTATCTTTATGAAAATGAAGATGAATTAAAATGTTTAAATGTAGGACACATATAAGAAATATATTAACCCACATATTATGGTATTCAAAAAACCATGAATAAATGTCCCATGATTTATACTTTCCTGAATGATAATCCAACCAACACCAAGGTCAGACCTCGATATGAATATTAGTATCTTTCATTCTATCCTTATAATCCATTGACCTATAAGTTTATTCATACCTATGTATTCCTATCACTAGAATCCCTCAATTAATAACAAAATCAATTGGAATAACACTATTAATGGTGAAAAATAAGTTTTCTGCCTGAACAAGTTGTCCAAACAATTTTCACAAAGTAGGTTAGAGTAGTGCTCTCATAGAGTATCCCTCCATTACAGAGAACAATAGCTCTAAAGTTGTTATACTAATGTTTAAAATGATGAGTATTTATAGGATTGAATTTTAAAGGTCGACTTCCTCCCCCAAATATCATATTTTTCCTTCAATTTCAGTGGGACCTATATACATGGAACTAAGGTAATATTTATGTTAAAATAGATTGGATGACATCATTATATATAGAAAACTATGAGAAACATTACTATTCATAAGAATTAATAAAACATTTATGATCTAAAAAATGAAATGTTACATAATAGAAATAAGGTAACATGAAGAAAATAACTTAATTGTATTATTAATATAGTAATAATTATAGTATTGAGAAATTAAAATTTTGATTCATAAATAATAGAGATTGATAGACTAAATTCAAATGAATTCAGAATCTAGTTTTAGGAGAAATTGCAGTCTGATTTCAAAAGTTATATGGTAATGATTTCAAATGAAATTGGTGAATGATTTTTGAAGAAATTGTAGTCAAGTTTTAGGAGAATAGGGAGTATTATTTCAGAATAAATTGGTGTATTATTTCTAGATAAATTAGTTCCCAATATCATATGAAATCAGAGTCATATTTCTGATTACATTAGATTATGTTATTATGAGAAATAGGATTCTAATTTAAAAAAAAATCAGAGTAAGATTTCAAAAGAAATTGGATTCTCAATTTTATGAATATCAGATTTTAAGGAATATCCAGGTTCAGAGTTAGGTAAGGTTTCAATTTTTTGACATAAGAAAAATATAGTGATACTTGGTTTAAGAATATAATAGATAATCCATTAAAAACCACAGTAGAATACAATAACATTCATAGACAAAAAAAAATTTAATTAAGAGAATTTTTCTTAGAGAAAATCAATTTTCATTATGAAAATGTTTTTGGGACTTGGAAAACATAAATGATCTGAAAATTCATGAAAAAACTTATTAACTAAAAAATATCACCCTTTTTGTAATAGAAAAAATTTCTTTTTGTAAAATAATTTAAAGATTAATGTTGTCATTTTTTCACATAGAAGAAATACATATCTATCTTTTTATTTATGAAAAATCATTAATTAGACTTATGCCCCATTATTTTTTGAAGTCACTAGGTATATTATTCATGTCATTCTTGAAAAAATAACTCCTACTTACATAATAATTTATTTTTTATGTAATCCCCCCTTATTTATGGAATTCTCTTATTTTAACATAATATTCATTTTCACCATTCTCCTATCTCACTTTTTGATTTTAAAAATGTAATGTATGGAATGAAAATGAATAGTACTTGATTGGTTAAGAATATACAATAAGAAAACAATGGAAATAATAAAATCATTAAGATAAACAAAATTATAAAGATAAATACAATAGAAGATCAGATTTGAAAAATAAATCATTCATCAATATTTTTCTCCTTTGGCATCTGATTTTTCAATGTAGTTTTCATCTTCTTAAATTCATTATAATCATATAATAACATCATCACTTATTGTTCATGATCTGGATTTTTCTTTTCAAGATCATTGATAAATTCTTCATGATACATAATGATTTTTCTTGAGACTTTATCACTTCTTCGTAACCATTAGGTTTTCATCCATTTAATCCATGATTTCTTATTCCATTTTCCAAATGAGTTGTAATGAATTATTTTTCATATTAATATAATGATATTCACATTAATGGAATGCCTTATATTCCATTATCATTCCTAAAATATAGGTTAAAATTTTCTTTATAATCACATTAGACATATTAAATGCATCGTTGATTGCATCCGTGAAATCATAAATTTTTTTAAGACCATCTATAACTGACATCATCCAATTTGTGATTTCATGGCATGATCTTCAATGAGCGTCATAACTGATATGAAAAGTGATTAATTATTCATCATGTTTGATAATATTTTCTATAATTATATTTCTTGAATATTATTTCTGATTGAATTTTTCATTAACCAGTTGAAATCTTGAATCAATTAAAGGAATGATAAATATGGAATTCAAAATCTTCATCAATGACTAGACCACAAAATAATTTCCTAAATAATTTGAATATTCTAAAGATTAGTCGTTTGATAGAGAGTGAACATTATCATAGTAATCTTCATTCTTCTTTGATGTCCCAAAACTATCTTTATTTACCATTACAACAAAAAATTCATCAGGGAATAGAATACAAATTTCATACATTTATTATCCTTATATATTGCCTTCTTAGCTTTCTGAGTTTCAGTATCAATATCAGAAACTGAAATTTTTTTAGCATCATGAACTTAAACTTATTTATTATAATATTTATCATGAATATCATTAATACCCTTATTTTCACCATCCTTGTTATCAATTTTTTGAAAATAACATCCTTTCTAATCACACCATTTTATGGAACATTATAGAGCTCATCCAGAGAATCAATATCATTCTGAACATATTGTTTTTTCTAAAATAATCATGGTGGATTGAGATTGAGAATTTTATATAAGAATTTTTTCATATGGTCTCTAATTATTTTGATATTCTTTATCCTTTCTTATGACATTGTTACATTCCTATTCTACTATTTCTTCTTCTTCTTCAAATATGTGTTCAAGAATTGAAATATCATTCTTTTCCAAATCTGTAGTTAGATTCCCAGTTCACACTGGTTCATGCATGAATTATTCAGGTACCTGAATATGATCAGATGGTATCTCAAGGTCTCTTATAAATTATTGGATAATATCTACTTCTAATTCTTTCTTCTTCCACTTAATCTCATTGGGATGCCTCTCACATTCATCCACTCAATATATTTATAAGGACTTAGCCTCATGAAGTTCAAACTCAACAACTATATCTCATTCCTTCTTCTTCTTCTAGATCTCTCTACATTTAGATAAAAAATCATCATAAAATGATTTTTGTATCTTTAGCATGTGATAAGAAGATAATGACTCAAGTAATGGTGCTAGTTCTTTTGGTTCTATCACTTTACCTTTTCTTTTATCAGGCGTTGGTTTAGATCTTTCTCTAACATCATCTTTCTTGTTGGATGCTTGATCAACCTAATCAGAATATGTTCAAATAATTTTCATGATTTAACACTGAATCTAATTATCATCCTTCATTGGTTATCATCTCATGAAAACAATGTGATAATGGGTTTTCCATAGATTTGGGTGGGATTTTTATGGATTCTATGCATAAAATGGTTATCCTAGGAAATATAATTGGATAAAAAAGGATTTGATACATTATGGATTGATTATTAATATTGATGATGGTCAAAAGAATGTACATTACAAGATTCATCTTCTATACAATCAATAAAATGACCATCATGAAGATATCACATATCTTAATAGAATCCCTATCACTCATTCATGGAATCAAAAAACCATGTATCAAAAGTGAAAAAAATCAATGGATTTATGAATGATGAGCGATCATCATTGTATTTTCACCATTAATCCCAAGGCACTCAATTATCTTATGTTTCTCAAAAGAACATTTTTTATATGGATTTTTTACTATAAAAATATTACATCAACTTCATAATGTATATCCATAATACTTGTATTCATGTTGAAATTTAAAGTATAAATCCTTCACCAACTCATGAATGAAATAAATTCACTTCCTACATGTTTATAAAAAAGAACTGTATCATAAAATTATTTTATAAAATTTACAAACACCAGATCATGAATTTATTCTTTGGCTACCTAGAGTAATTCCCATAAATTCTTATTTATGATTTTTGAAAACAAGGAGTCATACATGACAATGAAATTTGGGCCCACTGATCATTCCATAATCATTATCCAATCCCTGAGTTTATTTTTGGAAGTCTTCGGATTCATTAAAGAAACAACATGATATATTCAGAGATGATGATAAGGGGAATATTGAAATTCACCCTTGAATGGATGTAGAGATTTATTTTAAAACATAGAGGAAACCGATGTGCGACATGGATAGGGGTCTCTTATATATAGTATTTGCATAATAATTCATATTACCGAATCAATCCAAAGGATGAGTTGATCTAATATAATGGTTGATATCAATTTTTTATAAGGATGCACATGATCCAATCTATTTAGGTTTTATATGGAAATCAGATTTAATGAATTTTAATCCAATATGGTTTTCATAAAACCATATTGAAAATATAAACAAACAATAATTGAAATTAAGATTATATATGTAAGAAAACATACCTTCTGGAGTCCTCAAAATTATTTGTCCGTATTAAAAAGTTCCAATTATAAAATATAGGTTTTAAAATGTTTTATTACCATATGAAAACTATTTTGGTTATAAAAATTTTATGTTTTGATTTTTTTCAGAAATGAAAATATAAAAGTGTAATTATATTTACTACCCTTATAAAAATAAATATCTTAATGTTATGATATTGGTTCAAAAAAATTAATATGGAATATTAACTTATGGTAATCAATCCAAACGTTTGTTTAATGTATTCAAATAGATCAGATGATAATGGTTTTGTAAATATTTTATCATGTTGATCTTGTGTTCTGTTAAATTGAATAATGATATCCCCATTATGTATTTGATCACTAAGTAAGTGATTTATAATTTCTATGTGTGTTTAAAAAAGAGTGATGTGAATGGTTTTTTCTTAGGAAAATTTAACTAGTATTATGACACATTATCTATGTTTTGGTAAAATTTATGCCATATTCAATGAGTGTGTTTTGCAGCCACAACAGTTTAGCATAATAATAGTTAACTCTGTTATCTTTTAGAATATACTCATATTTAGTAAAATATATTATATATTAATAGTAACATACAATAATTGACTCCATATTCACTTAATAATAACTCATAATGACTCTATCACTTTACCCAATTCATTTGAGTGATTAAACAGACTTGCCTATACATGGTTTATATTGAAACCAATCATCCTATGATTATAATAGAACCCCCATCACTCATCTATATATATATATATATTTATATATATACAATATAATCAAGAAAAAGTTTTTAATATTTAACTTTTTTACATAACAGTTCAAAATAACTATAATTCCATTTTATTTTTCTTAACATTTAGAAAAATAGACATGTTCTATGATAATATCATTTAAAATTTATTACCAATAATTCATCAAAATGAAATGAATGGTATCTTAAAAAAATATATCTAATAAATAAATGGATCAATAATGGATGTTAACATAGAAAAAACACCTTTAAAGTGTCTTTTAAAAATTTCATGGAATACTGTGAAAAATAACCATTCCCAACGATGCATTTAAAAACTATAATTTGAAAAAATATTATGAAATGTTTTTTTTCTACTTTATTCATGTAAATTTATAAATTAATATTATAAAAATAATTATTATTAAGGTTATAAAAAATTCTCATTTCCTTATTGTATGAAATAATCATTTTTGAGACATTTTTAAATGAGTAACATTTGACCAAAAAAATTAATAAATTTTCCATTAAATAAATTTAAAACAAGTATATATAATAGGTAAAATATTTTTATAAACTATATATATTTAATATATACTATTATTAAAATAATATAAATTACATTGAGGTGGATTTTTGATAAATGTCTTTAAAACATATAATGAATATTTTTTCCAGAAAACCAATTTTGAACTTTCACAACGAAAAAACCCACTAATTTAATGAACATTAAAAGAAATTGAAAATTAAATTATTTTAAAAATAGTAATCAAGTTACATTTAAATAGCTATAATATACAATACATATTTGAATATAACATCACTAATAAAAACATGCCCTAATGAATGATATTTTATAGGGGAAAGCCATTAAACATGGGTAATTCATGAATCAAAAGCTCATTTCATAATGAATGATAACTAGATTATATAAAACACATAATTTAAATGAATTAATAAGAGAATCTATTTTATTGGGGATGTAAGTAATCTATATTAAATATATCATTATGTATAACATTAATTATGTCTTAAATTGTTGAAATTTTGACCATGAAGAAACATGAAACATTTATTTCAATTCAAACCACTTATTATTAAAGAAAAAAAATCGAATGAACATACAATATCATCATCTTTGTTTAATTCAAGATATTATATAACAATATGAAGAATACTGACCTTATAAAAGAATTGAGTTCATAATATGAAACATGTCTCAATGAAACTATATTGAGGAAAATAATCCTCAAAAATATCATTTTATTGAAGTTATAAATATATAATGAAATGATTATGTTTAAAATTTTTAAAGACAAGAAAAACAAGTGGGATTATAAAATAATAAAATAATATTGAAATTTAAAAATAATATTGGTATAAATTAGTTAATTATGTAGATATATAAAACTTGGAATAGAAATTGGGATAAGAAACCAATTACCATGAGTCCTAGCTTGCTATGTATTCCTCCTCATATTTAGAGAAACTATTTTGGATCTCTCCTTATAGACCCTATTGAAGGAAATTTATGTTGACCAACCCATCCATAATATAACAATGTAATTTAATATGTCATTTTTTCATGGATGGAATCGTTCAATAGCTCATGATGTTTGTGTAATAAATGATATGTAATTTCCTTATATATGAGAGGAGTGGGGAACCATTAGAATTTCAAAAGGTAATTAAATTAATATTATTTAAATTTAATTTTCATTTCGAAACAATTGATAATGTCTAATGATATGTTAAGGATAAGTCAAAATTATCTTATAAAATTAAAGTAATTCATGTTTAGGTGTTGACTTACCCTTATATCTTTTCTTTAACCTCCTGTACACCAGAAAAAATTTCATTGATAACAATATTTATTACTTTTTAGGTGTCTAGATTTCCGTAATTGGAATAGTGTACAATATGTGAATAGTGGTTGATATTATTTACTATATTATAGGAGGGAAATTATTATCTATATTTTTTATTTACATGTGGGTGGTGAATTATAGGTTTAAACCGTTCGTTTTTATCCTTAATAAAATCAATGATGAAAAATGTTAAAAAAGATGAATTCACAAGTCTACATTTATTCCTATCCATGAAACAATCTTGATTTTCATCTGATAATATTTATCCAATAATGAATCTTAAGACATGTTTAGGTTGGGAATGGTTCTACCATAAAGCATATATAATCAAATTTATATTAGAGTATACAAGTATAATAAAAAGTAAGAATGTTACAATTCATATCTCTAAAAAAATGAAGTTGAATTTAAACATGTAATAGTAGGACACATGTAAGAAATATATTAACCCACAGATAAGGGTATTCAAAAAACATGGATAAATGTACCATGATTTATACTTTCCAGAATTTTAATCCTACCAACACCAAGGTGAGACCTAGATATTAATATCAGTATCTTTCATTCTATCCTTACAATCCATTGATCTATAAGTTGATCCATACCTATGTATTCCTATCACTAGAAGACCTCGATTAATAACAAAATAAATTGTATTCACATTAGTAAGGGTGAAAAATATCTTCTATGGATGAACAAGTTGTTCAAATAATTTTCACAAAGTATGTTAGAGTAGTTCTCTCACAGATTATCCCTTCATTCCAGAGATCAATAGCTCTAATGTTATTATACTAATGTTTAAAATGATGAGTATTTATGGGATTGAATTTCAACGGTCAACTTCCTCCACCTAAAATCATATTTTTTCTTAAATTTCGGAGGGACCATTAGACATGGAACTCAAGAAATATTTATGTTCAAATATATTGGATGACGTCATTTTATATAGAAAACTATGAAAAAATTACTATTAATTAGAATTAATAAAACATTTATGATATAATAAAATGAAATGTTATATAATAGAAATGAGGTAACATAGATAAAATAATTTAATTGGATTCATAATATAGTAAAAAGTTTAGTATAGAGAAATTGAAAATTAGATTCATAAATAATAGAGATTCATAGACAAAATTTTAATGAATTCTAAATATAGATTTAGGAGAAATTGTAGTCTAATTTCAAAAGATATAGGTTAATGATTTCAAAATAAATTGGAGTCTGATTTTAAAAGAAATTGTAGTCATGTTTAAATAGAACTGGGAGCCTTATTTCAAAATAAATCAGAGTATTATTTCTAGTAAAATTAGTGACTGATTTCATAATAAATAAGAGTCATTATTTTTGAAGAAATTAAATTATTTTATTATTAGAAATATGAGTCTAATTTAAAAAGAAATCAGAGTAAGATTTCAGAAGAATGTGGATTCTCAATATTTTGAAAATCAGATTCTAAGGAATAGTCTAGTTCGGAGTTAGATAAGGTACCAATTTTTTTACATAAGAAAAATATGGGGAGACTTGGGTTGATAATAAAATCGATAAGCCATTGAAAACCACAGGAAAAGACAATAACATTCATAGACAAATAAATTATTCTTTACGATATTTTATCCTAGAGAAAATCAGTTTTCTTTATAAAAATTTATTTGTGACATGGAAAAAATAAATGAATTCCAAATTGAAGAAAAAACTTATTGACTCAAAAATCACCCCATATTTTAAAGGAAAAATTACATTCTGCTGAATAATTTAAGGACTAATGGTTTAATTTTTTCTATAGAATAAATAAATATCTATCTTTTTAATTATGAATTATCTTGAAATTGACTGATTCCACATTAGTTTTTGATATCACTATGGATATTATTAATTTCATTATTAAAAAAATAACTCCCACATACTTAATAACTTATTTTTTATGTACTCTCCTCCATTAAGTATGGAATTATCCTATTTTAACATAATATTCATTTTGATCATTTTTTATCTCCCTTTCTGATTTAAAAATGTAATAGATGGAATGAAAATGAATGGTACCTGATTGTTTAGGAATATAAAATATAAAAAAAAGTAAATAAAACAAAATTTCATTAAGATAAAAAAATTTATAAAGAAAAACACAACAAAAGATTATATTTGAAAATAAAATAGTTCATCATTCTATTTCACCTTTGGCATCATGTTTTTCAAGGTAGTTTCAACTTCTTCAAAACATTTTGATCATATTAAAACATCATTATCTATTATTCTTGATCTGGATTCTTATTTTTGATATTATTGATAATGTCATTCTGATTCTTAAGAATTTATCATTGAGACTTTATCACTTCTTCCTAATAATTTATTTTTCATCCATTTTATCCATGATTTCCTATTCCCTCTTCCAAATGAGTTCTAATGAATCTTTTTCCCATTAATATCATGATAATCATGTCAATGGAAAGCATTATATTCCATTTTTATTCCTAAAATACATGTTAAAATGTGATTCATACTAACATTAGACATATTAAATGCATCTTTGACTGAGTCATTGAAAAATAAAAATTAAGACCATATATAAATTACATCATCCAATTTGTGATTTAATTGAAAGATCTTAAATGAGCATCATAAGTGATCTGAAAAGTCATTAATTCTGCTTCATGTTTGATAATATTTTCTATAAGAATATTTGTTTAATATTATTTCCGATTGACTGTTTCCTAAAGCAGTTGAAATATTAAATCTATAGAAGGAATAAAAAATATGGAATTCAAAATCTTCTTCAATGACTGGACCAAAAAATTTGTTCCTAAATTATTTGAATATTCTAAAGAAGAATATTTTTTATGGAGAGGGAACATTATCCTAATCATTTTCATTCTTCATTAATGTTCCAAAACTATTCTTATTTACTATTACAACAAAAATTCATTGGATAATAGAATTTCACTTTCATACATTTCTTATCCTTAAATATTGCCTTCTCAGATTTCTAAGTTTCATGATCAATATCAGAAACATAATCAATTTTATCATCATGAACATAAACATCTTTATTATAATATTTATCATAAATTTCATTAATACCCTTTTTTTATCATCCTTTTATTAATATTTTGAAAATAACATCCTTACTAATCAGACCATTAGATAAAATATTATAGACCTCATCATGAGAATCAATATAATTCTAAACAGATTGTTCTTCTGAAATAATCATGGTGGATTTAGATTGGGAATTTCATATAGGGAATTTTTTATAAGGTCTCTAATTATTTTGATATTATTCATCCATTCTTATGACATCATTACATTCCTATTCTACTTTTCATCTTCTTCTTCAACTATGGGTTCAAGATTTGAAATATCATTCTTTCTCTAATCTGTAGTCGGAGTATCGATTCACACTGGTTCTTGCATGAATGATTCACGTACTTGAATATGATCAGATGGTATCTCGAGGTCTCTTATAAATTATTGGATAATATCAACTTCTGATTTTTTTCTTCTTCATCTTCATCTCTTTGGAGTGCCTCTCACATTATTCATCTCTATATATTTATAAGGACTTTTCCTCATGATGGTCTAACTCAAAAACTGTATCTTCTTCCATATTCTTCTTCTTGATCTCTCTACATTTAGAAAAACAATTTTCAAAAAATGTTTTCTGTTTCTTTATCCTGGTATTAGAAGATACAGACTTAGGTGCTGGAAGCTTGATCATCCTAATCAAAATTTTTAATGAATTTTCATGATTTAGCACTAAATCTAATCATCTTCCTTCTACGGGTATCATCATATGACACCAATATCATAATTTTTTTTATATAGTTTCATGGTATTTTTATGGATTCTAAGTATAAGAAAGTGATCCTAGGAAACATCACTGGATATATAATGATTTGATACTTTATGGTTTCATTATTAATATTGATGATGGTCCAAAAAATGTACGTTAAGAGATTCATCTTCCATACAATCAATAAAATTTCCATCATGAAGATATCACATATCTTAACAGAATCCATATAACTCATTTATGGAATCAAAAAACCATGTATCCAAAGTGCAACAAATAAATGGATTGATGAAAGACGAGCGATCTTCATTGTGTTTACACCACTAATCCCAAGGTACTCAATATCCTAAAGTTTCTCCAAAGTACATTTTTTATATGGAATGTTTTAGGATAAAAATATTTCATTAAATTCATAAGGTATATCAATAATACTTTCATTCATGTTGAAATTTAAAGAATAAATCATTCCCCAACTCATGAATGAAAACAATTCCCTTCTTACTTGTTAATAAAAATGAACTGTATCCTAAAATTCTATTATAAAATTTACATACACAAGATCTTGAATTATAATATTTTATTAGTAGTAAAACACAATAGTTTACTCCATTAACTTTTATAATATACTCATATTTAGAAAAATATATTATATATTAATAGTAACATACAATAATTGACTCTATTTTCTCTTAATAGTAACTCATAATGACTCAATCACTTTAACCAATTCATTTTAGTGATTAAACAGACTGGTCGATACAGCGTTTATATTGAAACCAATCATCCATTTTTTATAATATAACCAACCATCAATAATCTTTATATATATATATATATTTATATATAATATAATCAAGAAAACATTTTTAATATTTAAATTTTTAACATAACAGTTTAAAAGAACTACAATTCCATTTTATCTTGTTTAACATTTGGAAAATAGACATGTTCCATGATAATTTCATTTAAACATTATCACCAACCATTAATCAAAAGGAAATGAATGGTATCTTAAAAAATATAGCTAATGAATAAATGGATCCATATTGGTTGTTCACATAGACAAAGAAACCTTTAAAGTGCTTTTTAAAAATTTCCTGGAAAACGATGAAAAATAACCATTCCCAAAAACATATTTTCCCACTCTATGTCAACCAATGTCAGCAACATAAAACATTTTTTAAAAAATTATAATTTCCATATGAATAGAAAAGATATAAATCAATTTTTCTCTTTAAATAGTGAAATATTATTCTTTCTTTTAAATTGGAATCCTTTTTTATTATTTTGATATGTTTAACATAACAATTCTGAACACATTATGTTTATATGACAAGTTATTAATTGTAATAATATTTCTATCATTACTCAAAAAAATGACTGATATACTAATTTCTCAGCATCATCACGATCAAGATTGTTTGAGATATCAATTAGAGTACTTATAATTTTATTATTGACATATCCATACTTCTTTTGTAGATCTTCAATATAATTATGTTGAGATATATAGCTTCCTTATTAATTTTGGGAGATTTGAAAACAAAAAAAACTTGTCAAGTCTCCCATTATACCCATTTCAAAATCAGATTTCATGAGATTATCAAATGAATAAGTTATGGGATTCTATGTTGATCTGAATATAATTTCATCAAAATAAATTTGGGCAACCAAATCATTTTTCTTATCGTTCTATATAAAAACAGTCAGATCTGTTGTTCTACTAAGAGAATTGTTTTGTAACCAAAATTTTATATGGTTGTTATACTATGATCTAGGGCCTTTTTTAAGTCTATATAAAGCATTGGAAGGTTTTAAAAATGTTAAATATTTTTGACGTCTTTAAAACTGAGAGTTTTCACAACATAAACATCCTCTTGATCAAATCTAGTTTGTAAAAGACAATTCACATCTATTTTAAAATTCTTGAAACTAAAAAATGATGAAAAGGCTTATAGAATAAAAATATATTCATTTCTAGATACTAAATAGTGGGATTCTTTATATTCTATTATTTATTGTTTATTATGACCTTTATAAAATAATCATGCATAATTTCATACAGTGATACCATTTTGATCACCCTTATTTCCTAATACCCACATTACTCCAATTACAGAGGTTTCGTTACGTCTTTCCACTAAGATGTATACTCTATTTCTTTTTAATTAATTTATTTCAAATTTCACTGTTTTAATCCAATCATCATCACCAAAAGTTTCATCATTTATTTTCGGTTCTAAATGGAAAAAAATGATCGATGCTCTTCTTCATTTATTATAGAAAATATAGTCCTTAAATTTTGATTTACATCAACAATGATACTATCACTTAGATGATTATTACAAAACAACTAATTTGGGTTTTGTAAAACCTTTTCATCAACATTAGGTATGAAATATTTTCTGTTAAATACAATAGTAACATTTTCTTCAGTTTTTTGCTTATCAAAAGAATATTCTATCATAGGTTGATAATCAAATTTTTTAAAAGACTTTTTAAGATGTGGGTTGGGGTTGTCTAAAAATAAAAGGGTCAATTTCATCAAATTTAACATATACTCTTTATTCAACATTATAAGATTTTTTTAAAGCAGTATAATATAAAGAGGTAGTTCAGTAGCCTATGTAAATTCCTTCATCATAATTGGTTGAAAATTTATATAAATAATTTTTCGTATAAACAATGAACACCATTCATACAATACATTCAAGTAAAAAACATTATCTTTTTGACAAGTCCCTAAATCATAAGATGCTTTATTAATAAATTTTTTGATTAAAACAAGATTTTTAGTATTGAATGAATTAATTACATCATCAACATAAAAGAGTTCAGAAATAGAATATTCACTAATCATGGTTCATGGTATCTCATGATTAAAATGAATTCATAAATCAATAATAAAAACCATTTTTTGAAGGAGTTCATGGAGATGATAAGTAATGAGTAATGCCTTTTGTATAATAAATTGATTCAAAATCTAAATTTTCAAATTCTCCCAAATGATCACTACAAATACATAAAAATTTATGGTTTTTCTATTTTTATCATTTTTTAAAAATATATAAAATTACTAATGGATTTATATTTCATTTCCAATAAATATACCGATATAAATTTAATGTAATCATTAACAAAAACATATAAAAAGTATTTTCCTTCAATACTTCCCATTTGATTTGGACAAAAAATATCCATATGCGCAATCTATAAATACTCATAATTTGAGACTTAAATAATTGATTTAAATCTTGACTAATGTTTCTTATTGTATTGATAAGGATCAAAAAAAAATTAAGTGTCAAATATATTGTCTAATTGATCTTTAACTCTTATTTTCATTGAGAGTTTTAATTAGTTCATTAGGTTACAATGTATTAGTCTTCTATGCCATAACCAATATTGATCTTTTATTTCACATAGTAAAGTTAGTTCATAGATCTTACTATCATCTATGAAAAGTGTATAAACCTACTAATGCCTATGAGATTAGAGAATAAACTCTTCCTTGGAATTGGGTACTAGGAATTTATCATTCCTAAAATTCACATGGGTTTATTCATCATAAAATTAAATTGTGCTTATAAGGTTGTTCTTATGAACTTTAACAAATAAATCATTTGAAACTAATTCTTTTCCATGATGAATAATGTTACATATACCGACAATTTCCCTTAAGAATTATCTCAAAAATAAACTTTTTCACCTTTCATCATGATAATATATTCAATGAAGTTTTTATTACTAATCATGTGTCGATAACATCATCTACCCATGTACCATGTATTTTTATGACACTTCTGTTGTTTTCCTAAAAATAAAATAGTTATACTTTTTTAATCCAAACATTCTGGGATCAGTAAATTTTACAATTTATGATATTAGAATTCAACATTTTTATAAAAATATTGGATTTATAAATACCGAAGGATTGGGTTTTAAACAAATATTAATTTTTATCCCAATTTCCACTGCATTATTACTAGTGCAAAATCGAGAACCATTGGGATGAAAATTTTTATGACTAATAACTGGTTTTGATGGAGAATAACCAAATAAAGAACTATTTCCTAGAGGATGAAGTTTGAAATCATTTTGGAAAAACATTCCTATAAATTAGTACTGTTGGAAAATAGATTCTTTAATCAAAATGTTTCTGATTTCCGTCTAATCAATAAATTATCATACTTGAAGAGATTAGTCTTAGTGTTTTATAATGTCTCTAAAACATTTTTCCTAGAAATAAAATTTTCAACATACATAGTATGTCTATCCTTATAATAATTAAATTCTTCAAGATAATTGTAAATATGTTAAAAATAAAATATTTTATGATGAAAATATTTTGAACAAATTGTTACATCCTTTGTTAAAATATTGATTCTAGAAATTTTCTTTATGATACTTTTTCTTGATCGTACAATTTTCAATCTCATTTAACATGGATAACAAAGATAAATCATAAAATTAAGGTAAATTACTATCTTTTGAGGAGGAATAGTTTTCATCTGAAGATTCCAAATATTATTCATTAGAAGAATTTTCATTTAATGAAATATTAGTTAATGATTCGACAATATTTACCATAGTAATGAGACATTGATTTCTGTAAGAATTATGGTAATAAGTCAAATATTCTTCTTTCCAAAAGAATCAGTATCTTATGATTCATCTTAATAATCACCCCCAACAACAATCAAATTGTAATTATATTTCAATAAATTCATACACATATAATTATTGTACATATTATTTCATTCTAATTTCATATTCATTCATTAATTTGTTTTGAGAATAGGATAGTCTGGTCTTATGTGACATTCCCTCTTTCATTCATAACATGTTACTTCTTAATCACTATTATCGTTTATATATTTTTTATTCATTCGGTATTTCATGTCATTATTTTATACCATCTTGATCAGTATTTGAGAAATATTGGAATGTTCATTTTCAGAATTATCACTATCACTTGATATACATAAAATAGAATCTTTAATTGATTTTGATCTCGTATCTCTCTTAGAAGTCTTGGATTTAGTTTGATATTATATATTAGTTGAATAAAACATTTTCATAAACATTATTTTTATTATTTATCTCTTCGTGTATCTTCATTATAGTTTCATGTTGTAGAAAAGTCCCAAATAACTAACAAAGTGTTAGGATTGAATCATTCTTATTCACATAAATTTAATTTCTTTTGGATTCCCAAACATTGGGCATAATATCTATTAGCTTTTCTGTATGAATCTAATCATCAGGTCCATCCTCACCCATATACTGAAGGCTGATGGAAAATATCATACAAAACCATTGAATTTTTCATACAGGTTGTCCACAAAGAATAAAAAAATATGATATTCAGCTCTATGAATATCTCTTCAGGATTCAGTAACCTTGGATGTGACAATTTGTGTGTCTTAAAATTTCTTCCAAATTCTATTAGAATCATCACAAGATGAAATCTCGGGAATTTTTTTTAGTCAATGAACATTGTAAAATATTGAATACCTTTAAGTTATGATGATACTCAATTTTTTGTGATTGGAAAACTGTCTTATTTACTTGCCTTGAATATTGTAGTCTCCAGTTAAAATAACAATGTCATCCATACTTTTACTGATAAAAAATGTCTTCTTACCAATTCTCCAGTATTCATAGTCATTTCCATAAAATATTGGGTTTCTGGTAGGATTAATGTTGTTTGTTGATCTAATGATTATTCCGGCCATTCTATAAGAAAATAAAAATGATCTTTTCCCAAAAAAATTGTTTGTAGAAAAAGGAAATAATCGATGAAAATATTTATGAAAAACATGAACAAGTAATGCTATGATTAAAAAAAAACACTTTTATGGAAGTATGTGTATTTCAAAGGCCACTATTAATACTAATTTTTGGATCAAAATGTATATGTATATTGCTCAATTCTAGGATAGTTAGTGAATTGTAGGTTTAAAACATCCGTTTTTATCATTAAAAAATTCTATTTCTAAAAATTATATACAATATGAATTCACATGTAGAATTATTTAAAACAGAATATAGAAGTATAGGAAAATATAAAAAAAGATACACTTCCTATCAATAACAAAATACAGCCGAAATAAAACATGTTAGAAAATATGAAAAGTATAATAATTTGTTTAAATCAAATAGAGGGGTATCAAACATCCTTCTATAAAGGTCCCATGATTTATACATTCAATTAATTTTTTCATACCCACACCATGTTAATCCCTCAATATAGATATTGATACCTGTATTAATATCCTCACAATCCATCGGTCTCTACGGTGATTGGTACCTCTTTGATTCTGTCCCCATAATCCCTCAATTGATTAAAACAATAATCAGATCCGAACTAGGAAGGTTCAATACAATGTTATGAGAATGAACATGTTGTTCATAGCATTTGAATAGAGAATGATTGAGCCGATCTCTCAAAGAGTATCACTTCTTTCTAGATATCAATATCTCAAGAGTTTTTATGTTAATGTTCAAATGTTGGGAAATTATAGGCTTGAATTGCAACAGTCGAATTCCTCCTCTGATGGTCTTATTTTTCACTGAATTTTTGAAGAACTTGTATATGTGTCTCTCCAGAAGTGGTTATGTTAAAAAATATTGTTTAAAATCTGTTTATATAACAAAATATGATAAACATTACCATTCTTATAAAATATTAAAACATTTAGGATCTGATGAAATGAAATGTTACATTATGGAAATGAGGTATAATAATGAAAATAATTTTAATCAAATTATTTTGATAGTGAAAATATTATTCTAGAAAAATTGACATTAATGTTCTGAAATAATAGAGATTTAGAATCTGAATTATGATGAATTCAGAATCTAATATTTGGAAAAATTAGAGTCTGATTTCAAAAGTATTTTGAGTCTGATTTCACAATAAATGGGAGTATGATTTAAGAAGAAATCAAATTCTGATTTCAGATGAAATCAAAGTATAATTTTAGAATAAATCAATGTTCAATTTCTATAGAAATTGGTGTCTAATTTCCGCTTTAATTAGAGTCTGATTTTAGATAAATTTTGAGTCTCATTTCAATAGAAATTAGAGTTGAATTTCAAAAGAAATCAGAGACTGATTGTAGATGGATTATTTTCTCAATTCAATAGAAATTTGATTCTAAAGAACTCTATGGTTATGAGTTTTATATGTATTCTATTTTTTTACTTAAGAAAAATATTGTGAGATTTGGTTTGAGAATACAATATATAAGTCAATAAAAACAATTGGTAATAGAAAAAAAATTCATAGACAATGAAAATTTTCCAGAATATAAATTTTGATAGAGAAAAATGATTTTACCTAAGAAAATGTGTTCAGGATTTTCAAAACATAATGAAATGGTAATGTCAAAAGGAAACTTATTGACAGTATATATATCTTCTTCAATTTGAAAATGATAAGTTCTTAGGAATTTAAAATAATTAAAAAAAATTAACATAAAATATGAATAATGTAAATTTTGAGACTATTGAATAATTAAATTTTTAGTAATATCATGTAAGGAACATAATTATAATATAATCATTACACACACTAATAATATAATATATTTGAAAAAACATATCATGGGATACTATAAACCGTACCAAAATTATTACTTATATTATTTTTAAAATATTGTGCCTATTTTTTTCTACAGCTTCCGCTATAAAATTATTAGTGTTGAACATGTTTTAATCTAATTATGTAATCTAAAAAATATAATATTAAATTTTATAAACATATAAAAATCATTTGACTTCAAATTAAATTTTATAAATTTTTATAACTTGTTTTTATCCATATGAAATAATATTATTTGAATTGGAATAAAAAAGATTCATTTTTTAAATTTCAATAACATTAATAAATCTAGACATATTTATCAAAAATAAATGACACAAAAATTCCATATTCAATTATATTGGAATGATTTATTCAAATTACAGTCATATAATTTATTAAAAAAAATGTTACAGTGATTTAAAATCATTTTCACTTTAATTTTAACCTTATTTATTCTAATTTAACATTTATTATATTGATAAATATTTTTCTTGTATTTTATTCATTTTATCAAAAAATAATGATGAACTGGTTACAAAATATATAAATTTATATTCATAGTATAAAATTTAATTATTAATATAAAATTAATATATTTTATAGAAATTTAAATTAAAATAAACTACCAAACATAAAGGAAAAAGGTTTTCATAAAATGTATTATTTATGTATAAAAAATGTTTTCAAAAAAATAGTATTATATTAATCCCAATTATAGTAACGATTTTAAATTTAATAAAGTTGAAAAAAATTAATTATCGAACCAGTTGATAAAAATGAAATTTTTTTATTTTTAGATAATAATTTATATTTCTCTATAAAATATGAATTTTTCAACAGTCATGGAAAACCCAATTTTTCCAAAAAAAATTAAAAAATACCTAATATAATTATTAAATGATTATTCAAATGGGAATACACTTTTTACAAATAAACATTCTAAAATTTTTAGAAATTAATTACAATATTATCTCACTAAAATTAATATACATAATTTTTATGAAATTTTATATTTGAATCATTAAATGACTTGATAAAAATTTAACTAATTATTAAGTAATAATTAATCGATAAAAATTCATTTATTAAGAATGAATGCGTAAATATAATAAATTGGGACCCTATATTTTTATATACCAATTCAAAGAATCATATATAATATATATAAATAAATAATAATATATCACATTTGTTAAATATCAACGATTCTCATCATATACACTGGTGAACATAGTCTTATATAAGTATCTTAGGGAATTACATTATAGATTCTCAAGGATATTATATGTTCTCTAATAAATTCATAAAATATGTCTCCATCATTTTTCCTAGTCCACGAAGGAACCTTTTAATACAAATTGTATAATTAAATTAGATTAATAGCATTGAATAATTATATTTTATTGTGCATTTATTTTGAATAATAAAATATTATATTCAAATAATAAAATACTTTTTTGTTAAATTCACTTAAACAGTGATTATTTTTTTAGTTAATTTAATCAATTATCCCTATCATATTTTAGTCCCCTATTCCTTATCGAAGAGATATCCTTTATTTTTTATTTAAGTGGAATTATATTTTATAATATGCCTCTCAAAATATAATTTGTAAATAACATTTAAAATGGATCCCTTTATAATATTAGGTAATTCCTTAAGTGATTTTTAGTAATACACCCTAGAATTGATAAGAATTTTTTTTTTGACAAAGTAACATTTGATAAATTGTATTATGTTTTTGTTTGGGTAAATATGAATCCTCAAATTTTTTAAATTGTAACATCATTATGGTAAGATTACATTGATCATATATTTATGATTTTATAGGACATCATATCTCATATACTAAAAATATTCATAATCATTCATAGTTACAAAACAGAACTATTCCCACTTAGGAAACATGTTGAATGGGATTCCAAAACCAAGAACCCATACCTATTGTATGATATTTTAGAAACATTACAAACATCAAAATGATGAAAAATAGTTCTATGTAGTAAAAAAATACTTAAATGATACATTTAAATAATATATTTCACGTTACAAGTTTTTTATTCTAAATATCCCTTGGAAAATAACAATTACACCGTGTGATGTCTCTAATCGTAGATGTCATGTGCCCTTATCTATTTTATCAATAGTCTCATCATTTACACATGTTTCTCATCATACACTTGATGTTAAATCCATTATCCTCTATATTCAAATCATTTTCAATATTATTTTCCATATAAATTAAAAAATAATAATTTATACAGGTGTTATAGATTTATGTAAATATATTACATTATATCATTTTGTATAATATGAGTTTTCCAAATATATTAATATAATTATATCATGGTCCAACTTATCTATTTTCAAAATGATATTTCTAAAATATAATAATATTTTATTAAATATTTGATATAAGCCCTAACAATAGTTTTTTGGGGGATTTATTCTTCACATTATATTTTGTAAACATTTAATTTACTATAATATTATGAGATTATAATTTTTTCTATATTTCTATATTTTAATTTTAATAGAATATGAAATAAGTAATAATGCGATGAAATGAGCATATAAGTAAAAATTATCGAACTCTCCATATAAATTTAATCTTTTTATTAAATATGACGAGTGATATAACAATAAATAATATATATATAGGTTTAAAGGAGTTTAATATTTCCACATCAACATGACCCAGTTTATTACATACTAATGTGAGGGAATAGTGGATTGAAAAGAAATCAAAAACTCACATTGAAAATAATAAGGAATTTAGGTTGTTATCTTCATTGTTTATTAACCATTTGGTGTGTGAGATTATAATGTTTAACCCTAGTAGGTTCTTGGACTACCTTGGTTTGTAGTCCTTGGGCCAATTGGCTCTAGGAAATATAATAATATTTCATTGATAATAATAATTAAATTTTTTTGGTCCACACAACTAATTCAACCCCTCTATTTTCCCATCAATTTACTGATGAACAGTAGTGTAAAATAGTAACTTCATATCCAATTTCCTTCACAAGATATTCCAAATGTATCTAAAAAATTCTGTGTCTCAATCCAACAGAATCGACCTTCGCATTCCATGTAGTTTGACAACCTCGTAAAAGAAAAGTGTTTCAATGTTAGTGGAATCATATTTTTTGTGACAAAGAATAAAATGTTCCATTTTAGAAAACTGATCCACGATAATAAAAATTGAATCTATCACTCTCTTGGTCCTTGTTAACCCCATAATAAATACCATTGATATGTACTCTTAAGGGGTGTTGGGGATTGGGAGAGGAAGATATAATCCATGTGGGTTCAGTTAAGATTTTTCTTTATGGAAGATAATTCACTTTCCCATAATGTTTTCAATATATATAGACTTCATAGGCCAATAAAAATTCTCACTTATAATTTTTAAAGTTTTTTCGACACCAAAAAGTTTTATTAACCCACCAGATTGTGACTCCTTTAGTAAAAGTAAATGAATAGATCAATTTGGAATTCAAAGCTTATTAATCCAGAATAAGAATCCATCATGTAAATAAATCCTTTCCCAACTAAGTCTAGGTTTATAATGACCATAAGTTTCACCAAAATCATGTTGAACATTATTTATTACATGTTATACAAGTATAAGAAAATATAATAATGTTTGAAATTCTATCAATAACAAAATACAGCCTAAATAAATCATGTTAAAAAATATGAAAAGTATAATAAATCATTTAAAATGAATAGTGTGGTATCAGACATCATTGTATAAAGGTCCCATGATTTATACATTCAATAAATTCTGTCTTACCCACACCATGTTAATCCATCAATATGGATATCAATAACTATATTGATATCCTCACAATCCCACAGTCTCTATGGTGATCTGTACATCTCTCTTTCTATCCCCAGAGTCCCATAATAGATTACAACTATAATACGATTCTAACTCTGTAGGTTCATCCAAATGTTATGAGCTTGAAAAAGTTGTTCCCATCATTTTCACAGAGAATGTTCGAGCCGATCTCTCATAGAGTATCACTTCTTTCTAGAGATCTACATCTCAAGATATTTTATGCGAATGTTAAATTGGTTGAGAAATTATACGCAAGAATTCCAACGGTCAAATTCCTACTCCAATGGTCATATTTCTCCAGGAATTTCAGAGGGAATTGTACATGTGTCTCTCTAGAAGCGGTTATGTTAAAAAAGATTTTTAAAAATCAGTTTTTATAACAAAATATGATTAACATTACCATGCTTATAAAATATTAAATCATTTAGGTTCTGATAAAATTAAACATTACATTATGGAAATGAGGTATAATAATGAAAATACTTTTAATTATATTACTTTGCTAGTGATAATTGTTTTCAAGAAAAATTGACATTAATGTTCTGAAATAATAGAGATTTACAATCTGAATTCTGATGAATTCAGAATCTAATATTAGGAAAATTCAGAGTTTTATATCAGAATAATTTTTAGTATGATTTCAGTATAAATGGGAGTTTGATTTAAGAAGAAATCAAATTCTCATTTCAGAAGAAATCTTTGTTTTCTTTTTGAAGAAATCAATGTTAAATTTCATGAGAAATCAGAGTCTGATTTTAGTATTAATCAGAGTCTAATTTTAGATGAAATCTATGTCTGATTTCAATAGAAATTAGAGTCAAATTTCAAAATAAATCAAAGTCTTATTGTGGATGGAATTATATTCTCAATTAAATATAAATATGATTCTAAAGGACTCTATTGTTATGTGTTTAATAATTATCATATTTATTGACTTAATAAAAATATTGTCATATTAGGTTTGAGAATACAACATATAAGTCAATGAAAAAAATTGGTAATAGAAAAAATATTCGTAGACAATGAAAATTTTCCATAATATAAATTTTCTTATAGAAAGATGATTTTACTTATGAAAATATGTTCGTGATTTTCAACACATAATGAAATGGTAATGTCATAAAGAAACTTATTGACAGTACATATATCTTATTCAATTCGAAAATGTTACGTTCTTATGAATTTTAAATAATTAAATAAATAAATTAACATAAAATATCAATAATGTAATGTTTTTGACTATTCAATAATTTAAATTTCAATAATATCATGTAAGGAAGTTAATTCTAATATAATCATTAAACACATTATTAATAAAATATATTTGACACAACATCTCTTGGGATACTATAAAACCTTCCAAAATTATTAATTTTGAAATTTTTAATATATTATACCTATTTTTTATATAGCTTCCCCTAACACATTATTAGCATTGAATAAGTATTTAATATAATTATGTAATCATAAAAATATAATATTAAATTTAAAAAATAGAGAAAAAATCATTTGACTTCAAAATAATTTTTCATAATTTTTTATAACGTGTTGTTATCCATATGAAAAAATATTATTTTCATTTGAATAAAAATGATTCTTTTTGTAATTTTCAATAACATTAATAAATCTAGATGTATTTATCAAATATAAATGACATAAAAATTCCATATTCAATTATATTGGAATGAATTTGTCCAATTACAAACATATAATTTATTAAATAAGTGTTACCGTGATTTTAAAACATTTTCACTTTAATTTTAACCTTATTTAATATAATTTAACATTTATTATATTGATAAATAATTTTCATGGATTTTATTCAATTTATCAAAAAATAAAGATGAATTGGTTAAAAAAATTATAAATTTATATTCATAATATAGAAATCAAATTTTAATATATAATTCATATATTTTCTAGAATTTTTCAAAAAAATAAACTACCAATCGTTAAGAAAAATGTTTTCATGAAAATGTAATATTTTTGTATAAAAAATGATTTCAACAAATTTATAATATAATATTAACTCCAATTATTGTAACGATTTTATATTTAATAGAATTAAAAATTAATTAATTTTGAAACTAGTTGATAAAAGTGATAATTTTTATGTTTAGATAGTAATTTATATTTCCCCATAAAATATAAATTTTTCAACATTCATTGAAAAACCAGTTTTTTTTAAAAAAATAAAAAAATATTTATGATAATTATGATATGATAATTCATATGATGATACATTTTTAACAAAAAAACATTCAAGAATTTTTAGAAATTAATTACAATATTATCTCACTAAAATTATTATACATAGTTTTTTATGAAATTTTATATTTGAAGCATTAAATGTCATTATAAAAATTTTACTAATTATTAAGTAAGAATTAATCAATAAATATTCATTTATTAAGAATGTATGCCTATAATTAATAAATTTGGACCCTCTACTTATATATACAAATTCAAAGAATCAAATATAATATGTATAATTAAATAATAATATTTAAAATTAGTTAAATCTCAATGACTGTCATAATATACTCTAGTAAACATAGTTTTATATTGGTATCTTAGGGATTTAAACTATAGATTCTCAAGGATATTATATGTTCTCTAAATAATTCATAAAATATGTCTCCACCATTGGCTGTAGTTCAAGGAAGAACCTTTTAATCCAAATTGGAAAATTAAATTAGATTAATAGCATTGAAAAATGATATTTTAATGTGTATGTATTTTGAATAATAAAATATTATATTCAAATAAAAAAAATATTTTGATAAATTCACTTAAACATCAATTAATTTTTTAGTTAATTTAATCAATTATCCATATCATACATTAGTCCCTTATTTTTTATCGTAGATATATCATTTATTTTTTATTTAAGTGGAATTAAATTTTATAATATGTATCTCAAAATATAATATGTAAATAACATTGAAAATGGATCCCTTTATAATATTAGGTAATTCCTAAATGATTTTTAGTAATCCACCCCAGAATTGATAGGAAAAATATTTTGACAAAGAAAAATTGGATAAATTGTATTATGTTTTTGTTTGGGTAAATATGCATCCTCAAATTTTTTAAATTTTAAAATCATTAAGGTAAAATGACATTGATCATATATTGATGATTTTATAGGACATCATATTTCACATACCAAATATATTAATATTCATTCACAGTTACATAACAAAACTATTCCCACATAAGAATCATGTTGAATGGGAATCCAGAACCTTGATCCCATACATATTGTATGATATTTTAGAAACATTAGAAACATAAAAATGATGAAACATTGTTCTATATAGTAAAAAAATAATTATATGACACATTTAAATAAAAAAAATTCAATTTAGGTGTTTTTTATTCTAAATGTCCCTTGGAAATTAACAATAACACCATGTGAAGTCTCTGATCATAGATTTCATGTGTCCTTATCTATTTTGGAAATAGTCCTATCATTAACACATTATACTCATCATACCCATGAGGTTAAATCTATTATCCACTATATTCACATCATTTTCAATATGATTTTCCATATAAATTAACTAATAATAATTTATACAGGAGTTATAGATTTATCTAAAGATATTACTTTATATAATTTTGTTTTCTAAGAGTTTTCCAAATATTTTAATATAATTATATAATTGTCCACCTTATCTATTTTCAAAACGATATTTCTAAAATATAATAATATTTTATTAAATATTTTATATGAGGCCTAAAAATAGTTTTATGCGGGATTTATTCATCTCGTTATATTTCGTCGAAATTCAATGGAATATAATATTATGAGATTATATATATTTTTTGTATTTCTATATTTTAATTTCAATAGAATATGAAATAAGTAATAATGGGATGAAATGAGAATATAAGTAAAAATTAATGAACTATCCATATAAATTTAAGGTTTTTATTAAATATTATGGGTTATATAACAAAAAATAATACATATATAGTGTTAAAGGAGTGTAATCTTTTAGCATCAACATGACCTAGTTTATTTCAGACTAATGTGAGGGAATAGAGGATTGAAAAGAAATAAATAAACTCTCATTGAAAATAACCAGGAATTTATATTGTTATCTTCATTGTTTCCTAATTGTTTGGTCTATGATTTTCTTGTTTAACCCTAATAAGATCTTGGACTACCTTGGTGTGTAGTCCTTGGAACAATTGGCTCTAGGAAATATTAGTAGTTAGTGATGAGATCCGAGTCTATCACTAGAAGATTTTGGGGTTTATTTTCTCACTACATAAAGAGAGACCATTTAAGAGTCTCAATGATTTATCAATAATAATATTTCAATGATAATAATAATTATAAAAATTTAGTCCACACAACTAATTCACTACCTCTTTTTTCCCATCAATTTATAGATGAAAAGTAGTGTAAAATAGTAACTTCATACCCAATTTTCTCCACAAGTTATTCCAAAAGTAACTAAGGAAATTTTGTCTCAATCCAACACAATTGTCTATGGAATTCCATGGAGTTTTACAACTTCCTCAAAGAAAAGTGCATCAATTTTAGTGGCGTCTTCTTTTCTCTGACAAAGAATAAAATATTCCTTTTTAGAAATCTGATCCTCCATAAATAAAATGGAATCTATCACCCTCATGGTCCTTGTAAACCCTATAATAAATACTACTGATATGTACTCCTAAGTGTTTTAGGGGATTGGGAGAGAAAGATAAAATCCATGTGGGTTCAATTTATATTTGTCTCTATGGAAGAAAATGCACTTTCCAATAATTTTTCATTATATATGGACATAATAGGAAAATAAAAATGCTCAGTTATAATGTTTAAAGTTTTTTCCACACCCAAATGTCCTATTAATTTAGTATATTGTGACTCAATTAGTAAAAGTAAAGGAATATACCAATTGGGAATGCAAATCTTATCAATCCGGAATAAGAATCCATCATGTAAGTACACCCTTTACCAACTAACTCTAGGTATACAATGAATGTAAGGTTCACCAAAATCATGTATAAAATTATTTATAATATAGTATACATGAATAAGAAAATCTAAAAAAGTTACACATCCTATAAATAACAAAATTCAACGGAAATAATACATGTTAAAAATATGAAAAGTATAATAATTCTTTTAAAACGAATGGAGGGGTATCAAACATCCTTGTATAAAGGTCCCATGATTTAAACATTCAATAAATTCTGTCTTAGCCACACCATGTTAATCCCTCAATATGCAGATCGATATTTGTATTGATATCCTTATAATCCCTCGGTCTCTACGATGATTTGTACCTCTTTGATTACAACAATAATCAGATTTGAACATGGAAAGTTCAACAAAATGTTATGATCTTGAACAAGTTGAACACATCATTTTCACAGAGAATGTTCGAGCCAATCTCTCAAAGAGTATCACTTCTTTTTAGAGATCAACATCTCAAGAGTTTTTATGCAAATACTCAAATGGTTGAGTAAATATAGGCATGAATTCCGACGGTTGAATTCCTCTTACAATGGTCATATTTTTACATGAATTTTAGAGGGACTTTTAAACATGTCTCTCTAGAAGAGGTGATGTTAAAAAAGATTCTTTAAATTAAGTATATATAAAAAAATATAATAAACATTACCATGATTATAAAATACTAAAACATTTAGGATCCGAGAAAATGAAACGTTAAATTATGGAAATGATGTATAATAATGAAAGTCATTTTAATTAGATTGTTTTGATAGTGAAAATTATTTTCTAGAAAAATTGACATTAATGTTATGAAATAATAGATATTTATAATCTGAATTCTGATGAATTCAGAATCTAATATTAGGAAAAATCAGAGTTTGATTTCAGAATAATTTTGAATCTAATTTCAGAATAAATGGGAGTATGATTTAAGAAGAAATAAATTTCTAATTTCAGATGAATTCGATGTATGATTTTAGAAGAAATAAATGTTCAATTTCTAGAAAAATTAGAGTCTGATTTGAGAAATTAATAAAGTCTGATTTCAATAGAAATCTGAGTCTAATTTCAAAATAAATCAGAATCTAATTGTACATGGAATTATATTCTAAATTCAATAGCAATGTGATTCTAAAGAACTATATGGTTATGAGTTTTATAAGTATCCTATTTTTTACATAGGAAATATATTGTTAGATTTGGTTTGGTAATACAATAGACATGTCAATTAAAAAAATTGGTAATAGAAAAAATATTAATAGACAATGAAAATTTTCCATAATATAATGTTTCTTATAGGAATATTATTTTACATAAGAAAAGGTGTTAGTGATTTTAAAAAAACAATAAAATTGTAATTTCATAAGGAAACATATTGACCGTACATATGTCTTATTCAATTAAAACATGATAATTTCTTTTGAATTTTAATTCATTAAATAAAACAAATTTAACATAAAATGTCATTAATGTGATTTTTGAAACTATTTAATAATTTAAATTTTAATAATATAATGTAAGGAATTTAATTCTAATATAATAATTAAACACATTAACAATGTAATATATTTGACAAGACATCTCATGGGATACTATAAAACATACCAAAACATTTACTTTTATTCTTTTTAAAATCTTGTACATATTTTTTCTACAGCCTCTCCTAACAAATTATTAGCATTGATTAAATATTTAATGAAATTATTTTATAAGAAAAATAAAATATTTAATTTTAAATATAGATAAAAAATAATTTGAATTAAAAATATATTTTAATGATTTTTTATAACTTGTATTTATCCATATGAAAAAATATTATTTTCATTGGAATCATTAAAATTCATTTTGTAATTTTCAAAAACATTAATAAATATAGACATATTTATCAAATATAAATGAAACCAAATTACCATATGCAATTATATTGGAATGATTCAGTGAAATTACAGTCATATAATTTATTAAGAAAAGTGTTACAGTGATTTTAAATCATTTTCACTTGAATTTCAACCTTATTTAATATAATTTAACAATTACAATTTTGATAAAATTTTTTCATGGATTTTATTTATTTTATCAAAAAATAAAGTTTAACTGGTTACAAAATTTATAAATTTATATTCATAATATATAATTAAAATTTTGATATATAATTCATAAATTTTATTGAAATTTACAATAAAAGAAACTACCAATCATAAAGAAAAGGGTTTTCATGAAAATGTAGTATTTATGTATAAAAAATGATTTCAAAAAAAATTTAGTATTATATTAATTCCAATTACAGTAACGATTTTAATTTTAATAAAATTGAAAAAAAATAATTTTGAAACCAGATAATAGAAATGATAATTTTTTATGTTTAAATAATAATTTATATTTCTCATTAAAATATGAATTTTTAAACATTAATTGAAAAACCAATTTTTTTAAAAAAAATTAAAAATAATCCCTATGATAATGATGATATGATCATTCAAATGATGAAACTATTTTAACAAATAAACATTCTAAAATTTTTAGAAATTAATTACAATATTATCTCATTAAAATTAATATAAATAGTTTTTTATGAAATTTAATATTTGAAGTATTAAATGAGTTTATAAAAAATTTACTAATTATATTGTAAGAATTAATCAATACATATTCATTTATTAAGAATGTATTCCTAAATTTAAAAAATTGGCACCCTCTATTTATATATACCGATTCAAATAATCAAATATAATATGTATAATTAAATAATAATATTTCATTGTAGTTAAATATCGATGATTCTAGTCATATACATTGGTGAACATTGTCTTATATTATTAACTTTGGGAATTACACTATAGATTCTCAAGGATGTTATATGTTCTGTAAAAAATTCATAAAATATGTCTCCACCATTGGCCATAGTCCATGGAGGAACATTTTAATAAAAATTGTAAAATTAAATAAAATTTAAAGCATTGAATAATGAAATTTTAATGTGCATGTATTTTGAATAATAAAATATTATATTCAAATAATAAAATACTATTTTGTTCAATTCACATAAACAATGATTATTTTTTTAGTTAATTTAATCAATTATCCCTATCATACTTTAGTCCCATATTCTTTATCGTTGAGATATCCTTTATTTTTTATTTAAGTGGAATTATATTATGTAATATGCCTCTAAAAATATAATATGAAAATAACATTTAAAACGGATCCCTTTATAATATTAGGTTATTCTTTAGTGATTTATTTGTAATCCACCCCAGAGTAGATTAGAAAAAAAATTTGATAATGAAAAATTGGATAAATTTTATTACGTTTTTGTTTGGTTAAATATGCATCCTCAAATTTTTTAAATTGTAACATCATTAAGGTAAAATGGCATTGATCATATATTTATGATTTTATAGGACATCATAATTCATATACCAAAAATATTCATATTCATTCACAGTTACATAATATAACTATTCCCACTTATGAAACATGTTGAATGGGAATCCAGAACCTAGAACCCATACATATTTTATGATATTTTAGAAACATTAAAAACATAAAAACGATGAAAAATAGTTCTATCTAGTAAAAAATGATTCAGATTATACATTTAAATAATAGATTTCACGTTATAAGTTTTTTATTCTATATATCCCTTGGAAATTAACAATGACACCATGTGAAGTCTATAATCATATATTTCATGTGTCCTTATCTATTTTGGCAATAGTATCATCATTTACACATGCTACTCATCATACCCTTGAAGTTAAATCCATTATCCTCTATATTCACAACATTTTCAATATGATTTTATATATTAATTAAAAAATAATAATTTATACGGGAGTTGTATATTTATGTAAATATATTACTTTATATCATTTTATATTATATGAGTTTTCAAAATATATTAATATAATTATATCATTTTCCACCTTATCTATTTTCAAAATGATATTTTTAGAATATAATAAAACTTTAATAAATATTTTATATGAGGCCTAATAATAGTTTTTCGGGGGATTTATTCTTCTCGTTATATTTCGTCAACACAAAATAGACTATAATATTATGAAATTATAAATTTTTATATATTTCTAAATTTTGATTTTTTATAGAATATGAAATAAGTAATAATGTGATGAAATGAGTATATAAGTAAACATTAATGAACTCTCTAAATAAAATTAAGGTTTTTATTAAATATGGTGAGTAATATAACAGTAAATAATACATATATAGGGTTAAAGAAGTGTAATCTTTAAGCATCCACATGACCTAGTTTATTACTGACTAATGTATGGGAATAGAGGATTGAAACCAAATAAAAAATCTCATTGAAAATAACATGGAATTTATGTTTTTATTTTCATTGTTTCCTAACCATTTGGTGTATGTGATTATCATGTTTATACCTAAAATTATCTTGTACTACCATGGTGTGTAGTCCTTAGGACAATTGGATCTAGGAAATATAAGTAGTTAGTGATGAGATTTGAGTCGATCACTAGAATATTTTTGGATTATTATTCTCACTACATAAGGAGATACCAATAAAGAGTCCCAATGATTAATCAATAATAATATTTCATTGATAATAATAATTAAAAATATTTGGTCCACACAACTATATTAATATCAAATAATACCTCTTATACAGATGAACCTTAACTTTTTTGAATCAAACATGCTTAGAAGAAAACAATACACTATTCTCATCTATAAGAATATATGGCCATTATCTACACTTTATATATTTAATGATATTTTAATATGATTTATTCTAATAAGTCATATTCCATAGAGCGATATATTTCATTGATAATCATAAGGGGTTGAATTTTAAAAACATTTATAGGGATATCCCCTCCATCACACATAATGTTATTTTGTACCACTTATAACACAAAAATCCATAATGTGTGGTGAATTTTACTAATAATTCTCACAGGAGATGAGTTATCAATATTATTAAATAATTAAAAGAGAAGGAAATAATATGGTGTGAGATATGGTTAGACATCAATTCAATAAACTAGTAGGTTATAAGTTAAATAAAACCATATTATAATAAGGAAGAGTTAGAGAAAAAATTTCACATTTTTTGTTTATATATTACAAAAATTTAAATGAAATGAAAATATATTTATGTTTGATCACATGATAATATTTTACACATCCATGGGGTTCACCAAAATTAAATATTATCAATATCATGGGAATACCAATATCATTGAGGTGATTTTCTGATTGATCCTTATCTCCCCCCATGAGTCTATGTTTTTGAAAATACTTTATAATGATTTAACAAATGTTTTATCAGAAATAATGAAATACAACCACCCATTATAATTTTTAATGTCACAAACCTTCTTTTGGTAGTCTTTACGTTCATTATTTATAAGGATGAATAATTTAATCATTATCATAAATTCCATTTTGAATGTTATAAAAATAGTGAATATGTGGATATTTCATAATAATTAATCTTTCCATAGGTAAATATAAACCCTATATATAATCTATAAATATTTATCGTGTAATGAATGATTGGATTTGATGATGAAATAGTAGATAAAAGGAGGATATTTTCACCTATATACAGTGACCAGTGAGGATGCTTGTTATTGTACGTTGCATTAGGTATGTTTAATAAGAGGGGTTGTGGTAGGTTAATATTTAGGGAATATCAATTTATCCTTTTTAATATTTCATAATAAATTCATCCTTAGTCACATGATAGAGTGAGATATATAACAAATGCAATCTTACATAAGGATGAAATTAAATAAACAATGATACATGATATAAAACGTTCACTAATAAAATTGTGTATCTAATACCTGTAATGATCTAGAATCACCCATGACAGTATGATCCACAACATGTGGTATTGAAATGATTAAGGAATATCATTTACTTGAAATAAAATATGAAAAAATTATCTTGGTCATCAATATTTTGGATTCGGTGATGTTATTTCCACAGGTGTTGATCAACTATATAGTGATTGATGATCGCCACTCCCAAACGGTGATTCTCGAGACCATTTCTCCATTGTAGGTATAATATTTATTGTAATTAGTTTTTATAACATCTAGATAATTAATTTCTAAAAACAAACATTATATTTATAATTTATAATTTTAAATTTTTTAAAGGACTATTTAGAATTTTCATAGACAATTTTTTTTTCAATGAATTGTAAATAGTACCATTTTAATTAAAAATATATTTTATATTTTTCTATTGAAATTGTAAAATTACATTATTTATTATATTTAAAAATTGAGTTGTTAATTTTTTTCAAGAATATTGTAAATATGGCCATTTAAATTAATAATATAATAGAATTTATAATTTATATATATATATATATATATATAAATATGCATTTTTCTAGAAAGCCCATTTTTCATCATGTTTTTCTTGTTTAATTGAAAAATATATTTACCTATTTACATTTTTTGAAAAAAAAATGATTCTACATATAAAATTAGTTTTTCCACATTTTATAAATAATTTTAATTTATTTTCAGTCAATATAAATATTGACTATTGTAATATTAGTTACCAACGTTATGGGTAAATCACCTAATTAAAGTTAAAATTAAATTGATATATACTATAAAATTACCCAAATTAAAACCATAATTTTATATTATGAGTTTACATAATCCATATTAATCAAGAGTTTTAATATATGTCCTTTTGGTTCTATTTTTATGTGTTTATAATAATTATAATATATTATTTAATGAAATATAAAAAATGTCACACAGTTTCTTTTAATGAATATTACATTTCTAATATTCAGATAAAATGAATATATCTTTATCATATTTTTAAAATTTTAAATGTCTTATCTTCATCATGATAATTTTTATCAAATTGTTTTCTTGAATAATTACGTAAAATTCTTACCCAATGCTGATGTAGGAATTATTCAATTTAATGAAAAACTAAATATATGATATAAAAAATATTAAAATTAGTATAATTGGTACTAATTAATTTTACCCATTAATATTAATGATAAACATTAAATATAATAGAGGCTCTAATACATTTTATTCAAATTACGTTTTTCATTATTTTATTACTATTATAGAAAATTAATTGGGTTAAAATTAAAATTAATGATATATTAGAATAAACAATATTTACGTAAATTTTATGAAAATTATAATAATAATATTTGAATAAAGAATAATAATATATGATTAATTACATCATCTACTCTCCATTTATGGTCTGTTTTTCGTTTTTTAGTAACATTTTTAACACATGAAAGCTAGAAAAGTTAATATCCACATAATTGTCAAACAGATTAATAAAGGGTTAAATTTTTATTAAGGGAAAAATTATTATCTAAAATTGAAAAAAAATTGATTTAAATACTATGAATTATAAAACATTTGTATTCTAATATATTCAATTAATATTAATTTAATATATTATGAATTTATTAGACTGTCCCTCCCCACTCTTATAAAATGGAACATATTCTTCTCATTTCATCACACATAATGAACCATTTATATCATAAAATAAATTCCCAAATACCATAATAAAGTTCCTCCCAACATTATATATTCCTTAATTTTAGAAAAATAACAATTTTAGAGGTCTTATGCTGTAAAAAATGTGATTCTCCATGTATGGTGTATAGTTTTTTAAAAATATTTTTTTTATTTAATCATTATCCTCCATAAAATATCATATCGACAAGATAAAATAATAATGAAAATAATATATTTAAATAAATTCTTTTACGTTAATGGAATAACTTATATCTTTCTTCTCTTATGTCAAATGGGAAACACAATAGTTATTTATGACTATAGCTGAATACTTCCTCACAAACCAATGTAATTAATGTTTAACAAACATTTCTCATGGGTTGAGTATAATGATTGAATTAATGTTTATATATTATATTTATGTCATATTTGTCATTTTAAAAATATAATACATCATTTACCTTATTTCTATTACATTCACTAAAAAATGATAATGTCATTCTTGCATACATAGGGATTACCATATTAACAAAGTGGTGTGATTAATTTTCCATCTCCACATCATGTGGATGACATATTTAATTTTATTTAATGAATTAATTTTATATTTGTGGTATTACTATTATTTCTAAAACATAAAATTATGCATATCGTCTTTCAATAATGATTGTTTGAAAATGGATATTTTACTCATGCGTACATATGGAATACCATCTCCATGATTATAGCATTGTAAATTTTTCCTAACCATAATTTAAGATTAGTTCTAAATGTATTCATTATGTATAATATTTATAATTATTTAAGGATTTTTTTATATGGTGGATTAATTTCCCCTTTGACCGTAGTCATTTTATTGAATCTGTTTTGGACTTAAGAAAAAAGTATGATAGAAACATGTTATATTAATTTCATTGATTAAATAATTTAATATTATAAGGAATTAGACGAAATAAAAATATAAATAAATATTAATAAATATATTATGGCTCTAAATTGTTAAACTATGTTTATTATTTTTCAATATAATGAATAATGGTGATAAGTAAGACCTAGTGTAAGGGATTTTATATCAACTTTCTTTTATTCATGAATATTTTTTAATTATCATAAAAATTTATTTTATATGGTGTTTAAACTACCCTTTTAGATGTTATTTCATAAATTCATAATAATCCACTATATTTAATCTTTAAATTTCAATTGCATTATAAAATAATATTTGAATTGAATGATTACAATTAGAAAAAGGATTCTTAAATGAAATTCTTTTTAATGTGTTATAATTCTTATTACAAGGTTTTTCGACTCTATTAATATTTGTGAATTTAATTTTATATTATTTTATTATATATTTTTAAATTCCATTTTGGTTGTTAATTTTTTTACATAATTTCTCCACTTATTAATTCTCAATTTTATGATGTGATCTTTTTAAGGGTATCTCATCTCAAATTCTCTTGGTTTGGGACATATGTTTATTATAGACAAATATCATCATTTATAAGAAGTATACACTTAACCATTGACATGATATATCATGAATATACTTATGATCATGATATTTATAATCTAATTTGATGTTATCCATTAAAATGAATTATAATTTAAATGCTTCCATGATGTTAAGTGGAATATGTTACAATCTCTTTTCATTTAATGATTGATTTCATTTAGGGTTCATTTGGGGGGTAAAATGATATTATTTTATTGAATAATATCTATTTTATTTAAATTACATAATTAATTATTTTCACATTTTTAATTTACATATACTCGATTATTTATTTAAAAACATCATGAATGTAATTTTGATGTGATTTAATCTTGTATATTATTTTAGATCAGGAATATTTCACTTCAATATACATTTTATGAAAAATATTTTCGGGAATATTATTTAATATACCAAAATTATTTCAAAAATATATTTCACATGGTCTATGATGTTATTTGAAGAGTATTTAAAATGTATATTAATCAATGTTTTCCAAATGGGTCACTTTGAACACTTTTTATATCCTTTCTGAAAATAATGTATATTTTTATCACATACAACATGAAAGGGTTATTGGATTTTTAATGATATTATATTATTTAACTATTACCTTATAGGATTCCATGGGCATTTTGAATGAAAATTATTTTCATAATGTTTTTTCATTTAGGAGTTTTTAAAATTAATTTTTAAAATAAAAACATTATTTTACTCTATAATATTTTAATAATAATGTAATTATATTTCCATTCCTCAATGCTTATAAACATCTATTTTACAAATCCTCATTTGGATTTTTTTAATGAAACCATACTTATTATTTATATAAATGTTTTTTTATTATATAAAATAAGTTTTCAGGGAACCTATTTCATTCCAACCAGGTATTCCATTTATGAAAGGAATAATGAATGTTTCTATTAGTATTATATGAAATGTATTTATATAAAATTTATTGGTCTTATGGTTATCGAAAATTATTTCTATTAATAAGTGGATCATTTATAAAATGAGGTTATGTTATATTATTATACATCTCCAATTAATTTTGTAAATAGATGGTGATAACTGATTATATTACTCTAAAGGGATTATGCGAATACACTACCACTATTATTCACACTATAACTGATAAGGTTATTTTATTTGAAACTAGGATGGTTATTTTATGTGTAGCTGTGAAGGATATACCATTTTAAATAGTGATATTAAAATTATTCCCCAACTATCCATAAATTTTTCTTTATAATATATATGGATTTTCATAGAAATCATATGAATTCTCAAGGATTGATAATTATCTCATGATTAAAGGATTGTATTTGCTACCCTTTGTGGGTGAGAAACATTATATTGTGGAAAATGTTATAATGATATATACATGATTTTAATGTCAACTTATGTGATTTATTTTTTATAATATTTTTTATAAAATATTTTATGAAATTATTAATATTCTGAAAGCTATTTATTAGGTAAGAAAAAGTTAATTTTGAGCCCAATGATTATTTTAAAAAAGGGAAAATTTCTATAAATATGCATAGAATATTGGTTTTGTTAATTTAATTTAATGTATTATAATAATATTTTTTTCTCATAACAATTTTTAGTTATATGTTTTGGGGTTAAAGGATGGGTAAGTGAATGGCATAATTAAAGTTAAAATTCATAACGAATTGTCATGAAATTAAATTATGTTTTAATTAACATAATCATATTTTAAAAAACTTTTTACTAATTAGAATCATAAACATTGTAATATATTGTATAATTTTGTATGATTTATGACCTCAAAATCTAAAAATATTAAACTCAATGATATTTTCTAATTTAAGAAAATGAAATTGAGTTGGAATAAACTAGACTTTGAAATTTTAAAATTCGGGACCTTATAGTTTGTATAAGACTATGGTTTAGAAAAACATATAGGTTAGTAAGTTATTTGAATGAAATTTAAATTTTCTATATTAAATCAAAGGATTATATGATGAGTGGAATAATGAATATATATATATATATATTAATTTAACATGTTTAAGTATATCCAAGTGATCATCCTCGTTATAATAATTTTTTTATGATATGCTTTCATTTTCCCATGTTTATTTAAGTAAATTGAAAATTCTAAGAGGAAAACATATAATGATGGATGTAAAGTGGAATGATGTTATAGTATGGAAGTAAAATAGAATGTAATGAAATATGGAGTAATTACTATTATGTTTATTCCTAAATAGATATCACATGTTATGATTAACAACATGCCCCTTCAAGATTTTCTGAATTCATAAAACAAAATAGAAATGATTCTTTATGGAAGTTTAGGTGATAAATATCATAAATTAATAATATTTAACATGCCATTTGTTATGAATTTGGGAAGATTCACCCTAGGGAGAGACTTAATGAATCATAATGATTTCTTATGTGGTAACAGAGGACATACAGAAATAATCTATCCCTGAAAATGGGGTAATTTAGGTGACATGATGAAAAGGAATAAATTTCATCGCATGTAATTCATTTAATTATTTAAATTTATAGAGTACAAGAATTGTGAAAATTGATTTCGTAGGATGAAATTCAAAAATATTATTATAATGACTATAAATATAATTTTTTATCACATCATAATTTCATTACCATTGACTAAAAATATTAAATTGGAAAATTATAAAAGGAATGGGTTATATAATTGATGATGGTTTATATTTTTGAATATTATTGAATGATTCATATATTTTTATAGGTATGAAGTATTAAGGAATAATATGAAAAATAATGGTTCATAAATAATGATTATTGATTTTGTTTCCAATATATAGGGATTCAAGAGTTATGATATAGTGGTATATTTAATGTATATCAAAAGAATAGAGGCCTAGAAAAACATTTTGATGTTTTATGTGATTTAAATACTTGGGTGATATTTATTGAGTTTTTTTTAGAATTTTAAGGTATAGGGTATCTTTATGTTTAATATTTGAAAAATTTATTAATGTGAGTATGTTGTTTACATTTTTGGAAATATGAATGAACGTATTGATAAAATTGAAGGTCAATATGATCATTTTATATTAATTTTTCTTTTCATTTTTTCACCACATTATGTGATTGTCAAATAAATTATATTTATATTGTTTTACTAATAGTATAACAGAAATGTCAGGTAGTATCCCATCAAATATAGAAAGTTTGTTAGTCCTGAACACATAACTTAAGGGATACAATGGTGTAGTGCCTACCGATGACCAATATATTTTCCCAGAAAGAATGAAAATTTAATTACACCATCATTTATAGAGATATTGATTATATTTTTCTTGGTAATATATCTTTTATCATAGAGATAATAAAGGGATTGAAAAGTGATATGGTGATTAGGTGATTAATGTTATTTGAGAAGTAGTTCAATATTTTTTAAACTTATTTAGTTAGGTTAATGTAAAACCATTGAGATGAAATTAAAATATTAATTTTTAAATTAATATTTGAAAACTATATATGATGTACTTATGGTGGTTTTATTAATTTATGTAAATAATTAGTACATTTATGAGATCAGGTTAATAGGGAATATTCATTTTAGGTACAATACCTTATGAGTGAATGATGTTATTTATAAATAATTACTAAATTTATATTGTTTGAATATATAATAAGTCTGTTTAGTTCAATATTATTCAATAATATTGTTAGAAATTCTATAGATAGTTATTTCTTGAAATATATATGTTGAACTTTTGTTATTGCAATTCAATTTTCGAGATTATAGTTGTTTTTCATTATTTGATGTTTTATTCATTTTGGGAATTATAATTACTTGTGAGAAACACTTTGATTTTGGATAAAAAATAAGTTTTTTAATAATATAATTTTATTCTCTTATGGAATATATTTTTTTTATTTTTTATGTGGTTTTGGTGTAAAAAATAGTTTTCTTGAATAAGATTATTTTCATGAAGAAGTAGAGATTAAGGAGAAAAATTTTCGTGTAAAAAAATTATATTTTATTATGTTTTTAGTCTTGATGGTAATGTAATACTTATAATTTTTGAAGAATATATTTAAACCAATAGGTAATCTGTTCACTTTTCATCCTAAAAAATAAGTAGACCATTAATGCATCACATATTTACAATGTTATAATAGATAAAATTCCCATGAACATTTTATTTACAATGATGAATTAATAATTGGGAATTAAATATATATTTAATACACATTATTAAAATTCCCACTACGATTCTCTTGTTTCTAATCCTAGTCATTTTTTATTCTAGTTGACATTTTTGCATCCCATTCCCTTTTTATAGGGAAGTTTTATTAACCCTTTTTAGGATTTGGGATGTCACCAAAGGAGTTTTAAAATATTTTTCCATTAATTATCAATCCAATGTTCTAATTCCGACGGTGAAATTAATTATTGGCAAAATATAATATACAAATATTTTAAAAGAATTAATATATTTGATATTGGACGAAATATGTGACATCGAGAGTAAACAAACCCAAAAATTTTGTTATTTAAATATGACATTTTTATCATTGTCGTAGAATTGGTGGGAATTAATTGTAATTAATAAATTACCATATATATTTAAATTTACAAATATATTAATATTTATTGAATAATTCATTCAAAACACACACCCCAATTTATGTGAATACATTTTATGTATTAAGAATAAGATTCCATTAAGAATAATGATTAATAATTATCCATGTAAAAATTATAGTTAATATTAGGAACGTAAAAATAAGTAATTTTATAAATGAGCATAAATTATTAATTAATAATGTTAAAATCATATTATGGATAATTTTTTATTATTTTATAAACAAATATATTTTCTATTAATTTCTAAAAATATTGATTTTTTGGATGTTGTTTTATTTTTTTTGGTTATTTTAAAATTAAAATTCTATTATAAATTAGTTTTAAAATTTTAATATTAATTTTTATTTAAAGTAATACAATTATTTATTTTAAAAAACCATTATACATTATGTTAATAAAAAATATTTCTCACTTAAAACTAATTTGTTTTTTAAAAAAACTTTTTATTTTTGTATTTCCCAGTATAATTATTGAATAATTTCTACCACATTTGTATTTTAAATTTATAAAAATTTATTTCACAATTTGTATAACATGGTCAAAATCTGATTAATAGTTTGTTTTTTATTGGTTAATATAAACAGTAAAACTAATAATTATTGTTACCTTAGTAAATCGTAAATATGGTAGTTAATGATAAATATAAAATTATATGTATAAGAAAATATATGTAAAACCTGTTTAAATATTATTTCATTGGTAAATTTCATCCGTAGAAAAAAAAAATTAAAAAAATTAATCATTTTTTTCTTTTTTTATTAAAACATTTATAATATTTATTTAAATATAATTAAAAAATTTCACACCCTCATTGTAATAACTATAAAATTTGTAACATATGGATAACAGTAGGATATGTTAGATTAAAAATAATATTCTCAATGATAAATAAATTATCTCTTTGAGGGTAATACATTCTAAATTTTTAATGAATAAATAATATAATTAAATAAATTCACAATAGTGGATCTTTATTAATTAAATTAATGTAAAAACAATATAAATTATTTTAATAAATTTAAATATATTACAATTTTAAATATTAAATGTGACCGAAGAATTTAATATATAAACCTGAAATATTAAATATTTCTTAATCATTGGAATGAAATTAAATTATTTTAATATTCAATTCAACCCAATTGAATATTTATAAAATTGAAATGAATGGTGTTTTATAATCAATAAAAATTATTTACATAATATAAAATATATAAAAATAAGGGCTGGGAGGGACAACCTTGTCCCATCTCTTTTATTATATACTGATGATTTTCTTATTTTTGGGGAAGCCGCAAGAATGTCCATATCTGCGATCAAAGCCTTATTCTCACACTATGAGACTGTTTCTAGACAACATATAAATTGGAATAAATCCTTCATTGTTTTTGGTGAAGGGATTGATGCTGGAAAACAAAACAGGGTCACCAGATTTCTCGGAGTTAGAAAAGGCTCTCTGTCATTTATTTATCTTGGAGTTCCAATCTTTTGTGGCAGGATACATAGGAAATATCTTGCTGGAATTTCCTCTGGTATTATGAATCAGATGGATAAATGGAAGGGTAAATCCTTTTCTCAAGCTGGAATGGTGTGCCTCATTAATTCGGTGATTACATCAAAGTTTGTCTACTCCTTTTCCATTTAAAAATTGCCAAAAAATCTGCTTAATGAACTCTAGTGCATGACGAGGAATTTTATCTGGACATGCTCTATTAACGAAAGGAAGCTGATCACCATTGCTTTGAAGGACTGCATCAAACCCGTTGAGTTGGGTGGTCTTGGAGTCAAATAACTTTAGCGGTTTAATGAGGGACTTATTAATAAGTTCACATGGAATCTCCTAACCTCCAATATTCATCCCCGGATTTTATTTCATGAAGATTCAAAATGAATCTTCTTAATGGCTACCATCATTATATGCCATCATCAGTATGGACTTCCCTGCGGTACTCCTTCAATGATGTGATTCATAACTCTAAATGGCTTGTCTGCAGACAATCTGGTCTTAACTTTTGCAATAATCCCTGGCTGGAAAACCCCTTATATCTCGGCGATATTCCCCAACATACAATGGACATGTCTATTGCAGATTTTTTAGATCATTATCATGGCCTTGAAAACATGATCACTCCTCAAGCCAAGCATGTAATCCAAAACTACTCCTTCATGGACGTCCACACCCTGGTCTGGAGGCCCAATGGGAATGGTCATTTTAATCTAAAAGTATTCTACAACATGCAGCTAGTTGGTTAGACACAAGCGCCCCCTTGGATTCTTACATTTAAGGTGAATTTCATCCATCCCTCCCGACTTCTTCTTATCTAGAGACTATGGAGAAACCAGTATGTATTGTGTCTGCCTGTTATTTGTGTCTGAATGATGCTGAAACTGCACAACATCTTTCTATCTACTGCCCCCTTTCTCAGAATATCTGGAAATACATTGGAGATATCTTCAACATGGACCTCTACTCATACAGGCTGCTGGAAGACTTGATGGTGTTCATCTCCAAGTCTAGAAGGAGTGCGCAGATTCAGAACATGCTGCTAGTTGCTGCAGCGGCTATTTGTCATGCCATATGGACAGCCTGAAATAGCCTTTTTTACAACAAGTCTTCTTCCTTTCATGCAAGTTCTATGATAATTCATCGGGACATACATGCGGCTAATGCGATACAAAATGGTTGCTTGGACAATACCTACACAGATCTAACTGCACTGCGGATGCTTGGAATTTCAGGTAAAATAAATAAAACATTGATGGTTAAGTATATTCGTTGGATACCACCGATTTATCCATGTGTTAAAGTTAATGTTTATGGTGCCGCAATTGGAGTTCCAGGAAGATTTGGCTGTGGGGGTGTCTACCACACGCATCATGGTTTCGTCAAGGGCTTCTTTCATTATTTCATTGGGATGTGAGTTGCTTATGAAGCAGAATTATGGGCTATTATTTATGCCGTGAAGCATGATGTATTTCATAATTGGAATATATTATGGATTGAATCTGACTTCGAACTTGCAGTGCATGCTCTCAAAATGCGGACTTGGGATGTTCCGTGGAGACTTCTACCTCAATGGATTAGATGTCTTAATCAGGTTGAACATCTCAACCAAATTATCACTCATGCATATCGGGAGGCTAATCAAGTGGCCGATGCCTTGTCCAAGAGGGCAGTCATTGAGATGACTACCATGTGGTCTTTCTGAGCTCCTGATTTTTGTGCATATTTGGTTGAGGTTGATATGAGGGGCGTATCCCACTCTAGGCTCTGTAAATCCCCTTGCTCTGTCTGACTGTGTATTTTTACTATTTCCTTATTAATTTTGGGGGACGGTTTAACCGGACCCGACTATTCTAGTAGTATAATTTATATTATTTAAATATTTTTGGACATTCTAATAGTTCCCCTCCCCACAATTATAAAAGGGAATATCTTTTTACCAATTCATTTCACTTAAAGAACCATTATTTTCAATCAATCAACGAAATGTATCATTGTAAAATTCCTTCCCACTTTCTAGAGACCTTATTTTTTGGAAAAATACAAATCCTAAAGGTCTTATATTTCAATGAAAATAGTTTAAAAAAATGGAATTATGGTTTTTAAATACATTTTATATATTTAATTCATCTTCAACCCCTTTAAATATTCATCAATAATGATTAAAATAATTAAAATATTATCCAATTTTAATATTGATATGGTATTATGTGAATTTAATAACATATAATAGTAATATACATATATTTTATAAAATATATTTATTCATGTTAATTTAAACTATTTGAAAAAATAATTTACATGCAATTCAAAGCTTCTCGTGCATAATACAAAACAATGTGGTTCACATTAATTTCACATAGAAATGTTTTTCATCGATAAATTTTATCATTTGTTAACAATTAATTATAAATGAAAATAAATTCTTTTCAAATATGAAGGATAAGTTTGTATGAAAACAATTTTTGGGTTTATAATTGAGTTTGTCATAATCAATTGCTCACATTTAGTGAAATATAAAATTTAAATTTATGTATTATATATATTCAATAATCTATCTTAAATTAATATTATGTGTTTCATATACAAAAGATAAGAAAAAATATAATTCTACATATAAAAAGATGTATTTTAAAAAAAATAGTTTTACCAACATTTAGAGGCGTACATATTTTAAATCTATCATTTTCAATGTTATAAATATTATTTGAAAAAATACTCTTCATTTTCTTAATCATTACATTATATTCAACATATTTTGATTTTGATTACGTTTCTGAATTTTTTATATTTCATTGATTGGTGATTAATTATAAATTATATTTAAATACTGTCATATATCCTAAATAATTAAAAATATTAAACGGTTATTTAAATTTAATTTAAAATTAAATTATTTCACATATATATTACTTAATAAAATTTATATCATTTCAATCATTTCTATGTCATATTCTGGTTTAAAAACTTTTTTCTTAATATTTTCATTTTGAAACCATATATTCAAATTATTTATTTGGGTTTAATTAAATAATACAATTTCTATGAGTTCAATCTACAGAATTGAACTCCCTATATTTAATCATAATAATATAAAATTTGTATAAGATTCATATTAGTTATTTAACAAAACATATTATTTAATGAAGTTAATATTAATTTAAATGATGAAGGTAAAATGAGTTATCTTACTGAATGAAATTTAATCATAAAATAACAAATGGCCAATAAACAAGTTGAAACCCCATTGGATTTCTATTTACAAAAAATATACTCTCTTAGATCGAAAATTATTCCTTATTTTAGGCTTCTTATATAATGAAGAACTCCCAATATTGTTGGATGTTTTTATTTAGAAGAATATCACTTATCCTCTATTATAAAAGGGATGTCACTCTCTCTCGTTCTCCACACCTATCAAATAAAGTTTTCCCTTCAGACCCCAAGAAATATAAATTACCAAAATCCCCTAGTCATCCTATATTTACTTATCAAGGAAAAAATGTATCCATCGATGTCTCTTGGTTCATAACAAAATAATATACCTGATGAAGATCCAAAATTCATTAACAACAATTTTTGTTTGTTTTTTCCATATACCCCATTAATTAATATTATATCATGATTAAATAATATAATATGTCTCAGAAATATTCTAATAGATTTTTAAGTTAATGTCACTACCTACAACTTCATACACTTCTATCAAATAGGATACACATCATTTCTCGTGTGTACGGTGAACTACCGCCTTGAGAACCAATGCCATTTGTTCATCCAATAACACCTTTGATGGTTGGTAATTTTGATGAGTTTATAATTCATATATGATATATCTGATATTTATTATGTATTTATTCTTGGGTATTTATTTTATAACATATCCCATATCTTTTCCCTTTTGTGAGAATATGATAATGTCGTTCATGTGTACGGATGACTACCGGTTCAGGAGGTGATGTGATTCACTCATGATTTCATTTATAATATTAGGGATGGGTTTAATAAGAAAATGAGATATATGACATAAATGTGATAATAAAGTGATATTATATATATTTCAATTAGTTTCCTTCATTCAATTTGATATGAAAATAGAACCAATATTCATGTGTACATAACGCTTACCAACAATAAGAATGATATATTTCATTTGATATCACTAAATATCATGGATAAATAAAAATACCTATACAATGAACATGTATGAAATTTATTTCATATTGAAAATACTATAAATGATGAAATCATGAACAAAGTAAGCAGACATAAAAAAATCAAAAAATATATGAAAAATTAAGCAGTTATTACCTGAAACATAATTTTAACAAGGAATTATTATTAAAATGTTAATAAAAATCATAATAAAATTAAATTAACTATAAATATATATTTTTAATATATATTTATAAACATATATTTATTTTATAGGATTTTTGAATGAGTATAACAGAAACAATGACGCAAGGTAAGTCGATTTCATGTCTCTCATTAATTTCTATAAGTCTTCTGCCATATTCACAGCTTATATATATTGTGTGGTCTATATACATATCAATTATATATTTAATATACATTATATAAAGATATTGAAATATTTAATGGATTATTTTACTTCATGAAGACCATGATTCAAATGTCACACTAGTAAGAATGGTTTTTATCGTATCACTTTTTATTTTTGTGTGGTACATTCCAAATTGAAAAGTTATTTTTACTCTATGGTGTTTGTAGAATACATTAATGTATTTTATGATCATTATTATTCAATATAATTGTCTTATATGTCATTTTTAGTGTCTCACATTCTTGTTAAATTATATTTGACTCAATTTTCCTTATTTGGGACATATTTTATTTTATAGATGTCACGACTCATCTTCGGGGCCCGTTCCGTGACAACCCCAAGCCTGCCTTTCATAGGCCAGGGGATGGAGACTAGAATCAAAGGCGTAAATCCCGATAACTGGGAAGGAATTGCCTTTATAAAAGTAAAAAAACCCCACAGAGTACAAGAGAAAGTAATACACTAAGTACAAAAGAAAGTGATGAAAAGTAAATGGGCCAGAATACAAACCCAACTGAAAAGTAAAGCTACAACTGAACGAAAGTACAACAGAAAAGTCAAATAGCAAAAAAAAAGAAGCAGCTCCTAGGTCGTCCACCTCGGATCCTACCTGAAGTATAGGTACAGATAGTGCAGCTCCTGGATCGTCCACTATGAATCCTACCTAAATGGTAGGTACAGATAGCCTCCTCAACGCTCTCACCCGTCAACCACTTCTGAGTATCGTCTCGTCCTGAAGTCCACCCCCAGATACTGACTCGTCATGAGATCCACCTCTGGGTACAGTCCAGTCCTTGAACACTCGGCCTCCATCAGTGCTGTCCATCATCTGCATCCAACACAACGAGGTGTGGGTATAGCCCGTGCAGGGGTGAGTATAACAATAATCAATAGGGACCCCGAGACCCTCAAGGTATCACTAAATCCAACATGGATAACCACATATAAGGATCTAAACAGATAACCCTTTCTTAGGTATAAGCCCATACTTATACCTAAGTTATCAAGTATCCCGTTTCAATAATGATGTATCACACAGAGGTCATTGACTCAGCTCAAACCAGGATTTTCATTAAAGATATCGAAACCAAAACTGCTGGAGAACTCCTCCTCTGTTTAGTACAATAGCACTGTCATGACTCCGATGTTCCACTCACTAACCTTAGACTGCTGAGGTACTCCTCCTGTCGAGTACCGCGGGTCCGCACCCAAACATAGTAGTGCTCCCCACCAGGGGTATGTCGCCCAAACACAGTACTAGTTCCCCTAATATCCTACAAAGGTAATCCTCCTGTCAAGTACCGCGGGTCTGCTGCCAACTACCAGACCCTCCATCCACCGTGGGTCTACCGCCAAATACAGGGCCCTCCGTCCACTGGGCTAGTTGACTCACTCCAAGTCGAATCATTCAAGTATTCATCATGTCCACAGCTATTAGGTCTCCGCACTCCTTACGCTCATCTCTAGGAGGATCTTCTCCACGTGCTACTGGTCGATACTCCAAGTATCATGAAGTCCTATGACGAAGTATCACAAAGAACTGCCACGTCAGAGGGGTCTCAACGCAATAGATGTCGCATCCATCGGAAGCCCGGTCTGTAAGTTATTAGCCTTTTCGTCCTGGGGCCCCGGTTGGTTTTGTGTACGCACCAACCCGACCATATCTCAAAGGTACCCTGAAATATCATAGGGTATACTCATAGATACCATTTCTCAACCTGATTACCAACGCCACTTATGGTTCATCAAATGGACGTTCGGTCTGAGAGTTATTAGATATTCCGTTCCAAGGGCCCTGTTGGATTTTGGGTACAATCAAACACGGCCATACTATAACTACGTTGAAACCTCAGATTAAGTATACCAAAAGATCCGTCTCACCAAATGGAATCCAACAAAGTCGACCTCATGTCAATCAGACGTCCGGAGCTCAAGTTATAACCATTTCCGCTCCGAGGGACCAGTTGGTTTTCTGTTCTAACAAACTTTTCCATACCCAAACTTCACCAAACTCTTGAGTGTAATATACCAAAACGGACATCTCGATCTAATGATCCCTACGCAATTGACAATTCGTCGATTGGAGGTTCGTAGCCCAAGATATGGGCGCTTGAATGAACCTGGTCTGAAAATAGGGGGTCTGGGCCCAGTCCTACCCGACCCAATACCCCCTGGGTCGGCCCGAACCGGTTCGACCCATCCCGGGTCAGGGTCCAGCCTGATTGGGCATGGTCCGGACCAGCTGGCGCGGCCCGGCCTGGCTGGGTGCGGCCCCGCCCGTGCAGCCTGCGGCCCGGCTCGGAAGCCGGCCGCGACTCGGTGCAGGCCGAGCGGAACACAAGGGGCGTGGCCCCTTTTTTCTGGAAATGGGAGGCACTATGGTGTCCTCCCTAGTAGCAGGTCAGAGGGGTTAAACCCCCCCCCCACCCCCCAGTTTCTCTGGTAACGACCGTCTATAATGGTCGGCCGGTTTTGTGAGCGGCCGCGGGACCCAGAGGGGGTCCCGCCTCCTGGAGTCGCCAGGGGCCAGCTCGGCCGGCCGCCCCTTCTGGTCCGCAGCGGCCTTAGGCCGTGACTTGAATCATCGGTGCGGCGTGACGACACCGCACACCTCCACCACGGCCCGCTCCAGCGGTGGTCTTTCTCGGCCACTCCGGTGCGGCACGACGGTGCCGCGCACCACCATCGCGGCCCGCTCCAGCCGCGGTCCACTTCGTCCCTATATGGTTGAACGACATTGTGCCTCCTTCGTCGTGACGTTTCTTGGCCGCAGTTTCTTACTAGTCATCACACAATGCAACGACACCATGCAACTTCTCCTCCACATCAATAAAGATCAACAAAAAACAGGGGAGGAGAATCAGTCGAGTTTGTGCGGTCCGATCTGCTCCCGTTATGGCGATATCATGCGGCCAAATGAAAAATCATGAAATGAAGAATGTCGTTGAATGGTGTTAAAGTTTGAACATAAAAACCCCTACCTAGATAAATATCTGAGGTAGCCATGTAGTGTGGATGACGTTCTTTCTTCTGTCGTCGTAGGAGTGCACCCGAAAAATAAATGATGTCTCCTCTATTGTCGCGAAGAGATGTTTAGATGGAGCGTTCCCGTTCTTCGTCGGATGGTTAAAGAATGAAGCTTCTCTTTGTCACGAACTGACCCTACCCGGGCTCAAGATGCAACTGCCCCAAGCCCGCCTCCATAGGCCAGGGGCTGGCGACCAGCGCCGAAGACCCAATAACTCGGGGAGGCCTTTCCCTAAGCACCTGTACACACACACACAACAAACTCAATGCAATAGTGCAGAGTAAAAGTAAAGACAAGCCAAGAAAAGGAAAGGGCAACTGCCATATATATATATACCACAATGTTCATCGACCACTACAAGTACAAGCAAAGTGCTGAAAAGGAAAAAGGGGCAAAACACGCGCCCAACCAGAAAAGTGCCACAACCCGGCAACAGGTAAACAAAAAGAAACAGCTGACGGGTCTCCCACCTGGAACCCGGACACGACCACCGCACGCGGTCCAAGCTCCCAAGCTCCTACACTCCACTGAAGTCACGCTCCACCTGTCCGTCGTCTGCAAGGGCACACCAAGTGCGGGAAAATCCCAAGCAGGGGTGAGTATAAAAATACTCAGTAGGATATCCCGAAGGCTCGAGGGAGCAAAAAAGGAGGTACCGAAGGGTAAGCAGTAGAGCGAATGGAAAAAGTAAAGGAGTACAACAAAGAGTGCAGTAAATAGTAACAACACAGCAGAGAGTCCAGCTCAACCCAACAAGAGAAAGGAAGTAGACTCATCCAGACACAAGGAGCTGGAAACGGTGAAAAGAGGAACTTCCCGTCGAGTCTTCACTACCTATAGTAGGAGAGTAGACTCGTCCAACCATGAGAAGCTAGACACGGAAAGCACGTGGCATACCCCACGCGTCTTCGCCTCTCCTGGAAGGAGAATAGCCAAACCCAAGAAGTGGGTGCGGGAAATAAGGTATATACATATGTATGCTCTTCCAAGAAGCCAGAACAAGATCGTAAGGGGATCTATGTCCCGTAGCTCAGCCCAATAAAAAGAGTAGCCAACAGTCTTAGAAGAAACTCCATCGATGCCCAGCATCCCACACGTCTGCCCCGAACAGCAAGACAAGGGGCTCAATCACCGCACCATGACACTATCCGCTTTGGGCGGCACTGACTCTCCCGCACGGTTTTAGGTCGTGTCACAAGAACACTTCTTGGTGGGGAAAGTGTCCCTCATACTTGAGAGTTCTAGGGGAAGTCAAACCATGCCTCGTCACTGCCCCACAGTCGAGAGGTCTCCTCAAATTCAAAGTCGTTCCATCACCGACCCGTACAACCAAGGGTCCTGCTCCTGTAAACACGGAGGAAAAGCCACAGACTAGCCTGGTAGAAAGGACTGAGTCTGGAATACTAACAGGTGTCCCACTGCCCAGCCCCACTGGAGGGTAATTCATAACCAAAAAAATCAGGTGACCCACTGCCCAGCCCTGCTCGAGGGTAAACCCTAATACATCAACCGGCGACCCACTGCCCAGCCCCGCTGGAGGGTAGACCATAAGACGTCATCAGGTGACCCACTGCCCAGCCCCGCTGGAGGGTAGACCATAACACATCATCAGGCGACCCACTGCCCAGCCCTGCTGGAGGGTAGACCTGGAATAAGTCGACAGGCGACCCACTGCCCAGCCATGCTGGAGGGTAGACCCAGAACAAGATGACGGGTGACCCACTGCCCAGCCCCACTGGAGGGTAGACCCTAAGAGGTCGTCGGGTGACCCACTTCCCAGTCTCTGCTGGAGGGTAGACCCTAGTAGCGTCGGGTGACCCACTGCCCAGTCTCTGCTCGAGGGTAAACCCTAGTAGCGTCGGGTGACCCACTGCCCAGTCCCAGCTGGAGGGTAAACCCTAGAAGTCGATGAGTAACCCACTGCCCAGCCCCGCTGGAGGGTAGAACTCAAAACTGCTCTAGCCATCTCCACCGGAGGGCACAACGCTGGCCAACCGAACACAGAGTAGGTATCACGCAACCACCCAACTCCAGCACCGCTCACCCAAAGGGGTTCAATGCCTGTCCCATCACTAGGTGTCACTAACACCACTACCGACCGATCCATCGATAAAAAGACCAGGGGGAGACCGCTCAACCCTACTGGTCAGACAAAAGAGCACCAGGCCAGGGGAAACTCCACCCTGCTGGTCAAACAAACAAGCACAAAGCCAGGGGAAAACTCAAACCTGCTGGTCAGAAAAACGGGCACAGAGGGACCCCCTATGCCGCGAGAGGTCCAAGTACGCAAATCAGAACACGACACGCACGTGGGGCCCACACGACGTGTGGCCCCAAGTCAACCCCAACCAAGCGCACGAACATCTCATGTACTAACCACACGTACCTCCAAGCTCTCTCGTATACTCCCAGAGTATACCACGTCTCCAGCCCAAGGGCTATCGTGCACACGGCACCCAACATCAACGCGAAGGCGTGACGTAACAACTCCACCTTAAGGGTCCAGGCACGACCAACCACATCACTTCAAGCATTTACATCACTCACACGGGAGTGAACGTGATCACTCACCCAAGGTCCGCTACAAACAGGGTAGAAAGACAGCCACCGGGGCACCTCCACATTTCCACATTTAAAATGATCATGCAAGAGGATCCGCACAACCAAACGAAGCGCACCGTTGTAATTCTCGTGAAAAAACACGCGAGATTGACTACTTACTCACCTCCAACGGATATCCGACGGAAAAGTCACTAACACTGCCTCACGCCCAAACGACATCCCGTGATCCCGAGCCTCGGCCTCGAAAACAGTCGGGCGCATCGCACCATTGCGATCCCCTCGGGAAAACACGTCAAAAGCACTACTCACATGAGTGCAACAGATTTTTGGAGAAAAAGATGCATTTTGGCGCACCGCACACGAGCGGTGCCACGTGGGACCCACATACCAGTCCCGAAACTCAATGAACGGATTGCACCATTGCGATCCTCTCGAAAAAGCACACAAGATGGACTACTCACTAGTCCAAAACAGTCGCCCGGTGATGAAGATGGAAAATCACCGTCGACGCCCAAACAGCCCTTGTGGGCCCCACACCATCATTCCGAATTTGAGCGGGCGGATTGCACCATTGCAATCCCCTCAGAAGAACACCCAACATCGACTGCTCGCACGCCCCGAACGGACGTCCGGTGAAAAAGGCGTGAAACGCTGCACGCAGCTCGAAAGACGGGCCGTGGGGACCATGCCTCAAATCCAGTTCCAACGCCCGAAACCACCCTGGAAACTTTCGCCCCTGTGCCAGGGTCCCAACTCAACTGACGACACTCAAAGTGGACGTCGCATGCGTCTGCGCCATCCAAAACAAGAAACACCAAAGAAACGACTAACCCCTCGACGTACGTGTCGCGCCACCGACGCCCCTTGTTTTGAGAATTAAAAATTCCCGAAACTATTTCAAAAGTTCCGCCTCTGAGTCAGGCCCATGCCGCCGCAGACGGCTCGCAAAACAGATGTCCGTAGCGAAAGCTGCAGACATCTGAAGTTAGAAAGGGGGGGACCCCCCTTGGACCGGACCGGCCTGGACCGGCCGGTCCGCTGGGACTGCGGCCCAGCCGCTTGGGTTCGGCCAAGCCGAACCCGCGGCCGCCGCGCGCTCCCCTCGCCTACGCGCCGCGCGGGCACTTGCTCCACTGACTGGCCGTCAAGGCCGATCTTTCTTTTTTTTGTTCTTTTTTTTGTCACGCGGAGACCCGCCTGTGGCGGGTCTCGGTCTGCCGCCGGGGTCGCACACCGTGACCCCTCCTCGCCCGTACCGGCGAGGCGACGCCCAACCAGCCGGATGGCCGGCCTCCTCCTCCGCTGCCACACCTGCAGCCCGCGGCCGAACGCCCAGCGCCCTGCCGACCTCCGTTCGGCCTGGACTGCCGGACCGGCGTGCGAAGCCGCCGGACCGCCGCTACCCTGGGCTGCCGCCGCCCGGAACAACCCGAAACTCCTCCACAAACCCGCAATCTTCGGTGAATGATTGCGGGTTCCTCAAAAATCCAAAACTGAATCTGAAAGATGCGTCGGATAGCTCATAAAAACTACTCCGTGATCAAGGTCTTCGATTCGATAATCGAACAACAATCGACACATATAATTGAGGTTGAAATAAGGTTCGGAAATTAAAACGCAATCAAAACCTCCTACCTCGCTGGGCTTTGCCCGGAGCTTCGCCGCGATCCGTCGGAGCCGCGCCTTGCCGGAGTTGCTTCTCCAGAGTGGGATGAGGAGAGGGAGATGAGGGGTTGCTTGTGCCATGGAGTGAACAAGGGAGAGGGGAAGGGGATGAGGGTTTAAATAAATTAAAAGAATTTTAATTAATTAACCCCATAATTTTCCCCGCATCCGAAACCTTTGGAAAGGTCAAAATTAAACCTCCCCTAGGGTAAACACCACCTCCCGAGCACAATGGTGGTCTCGGAATTTGATTCAGAGTTTCTTTTTGAAAGTTATAAAATTTAACGTCCGAAGCTGCTAAATTACGAAAACGCCCCTGGAGCCATTTTTCACAAACGGCCTGCGCCCGCAAAACTTATACCCCTCCTAGGGTAAACGACATGCTCCGTACTCAACGGTGCCCTCAGTTTCCCAATCCGAGCCACTGTTTACGAGAAACTAGCGTTTTTCTATTAAACGAATAAATTAATTTATTAATTTATCCGTTTAACCTTCCGGAAGCCAGCGAGGGGTCCAAACATCCCACGTCGACAAATTTTATGTCGTTCCTAGGGTAAAAACCCAATTCCGGACCCATCTGTACACTCGGATCTCTAATCCAAATCACCGTTTAGGAGTTATCCCATTTATTTGGCGTTTCCAGTGTGAACGCACCGAAAATTAAATTCCGGCCACTCCGGGGCTCGGAATCGCACGCCGTCTGAAGGCGCTGCTCTGGAATATCATCAAGAATATTCCAAAGTCTTTCTCAGTAAAAACCGGGTTCTTAAATCATTCCCTCCTTCAAGCTTTTCGTCCTCGAAAAGAAAAACTAGGGAGCAACACAGGGTACTAAGCCCACTCCTGGCTTCCCCATACCCAGAAGAACCCATGCATAGCTCTGCGTCACCGCACACAGACCAAAGGATCGATCTGTTCATGGTAGGTTGGCCTTTGCCGACGTCGTGAACCCATTCCAGACTTTGGGGTTAGGGCAAGGCGGTAGGGTACCTCGCCATCCCTTTGCACGGTTTCAAATGGCCCGAAGGCCCTCGGGGGTAGCTCACCTCCCCGAACAAACCGATATGTCGCATGCCGCGACTGGAATCACCACCCGCACCCGAAACAAGGACTGGTGATTCCCTCCTTCAGAATATCCACATGGTGAAACACCCAAGGATATTTGGCCATGAAAGGTTTCACAACCGATGTCTCTCAACCAAGACTCTCTTACACGCTCAGAAGCGAAGGAGTCAACACCGTCGACGAAAGGAAAAGGTCTCACGCCTTTTTCCTCACCAATACAGGGTTACACCCGATTCCCTGCGTCACCCTCGTAACACCTCAAACAAGGAGCAAGGAGAAAAGCCTTTCACACGCGGAGCCCAACAATTCTACTGCAAAAAGTAGAAGAGTCGCAAGGGGTACCTCTAACCATCCCATGCTCTGCAGGATCATAGACATCCAAGCTCATAGCTGTCCGTGGTACCAACTGTCAGCTCCCGGAGCCTGATGTGGACCGACTAGTGGTGGTGGGAAGACCTCATAAAGTCTTCCTCCACCACCAACTCCTCCCGCTCCTCTGCCAGCACCACCTCTCTGGCCACTACCCCGATCACGGCGCTGCCTCTGCCGTGGGGGTGCGCCTGCTGCCTGCCCAAAGCTCTCAGGAACTCTGGTCGAGCAGTCTCGTGCCAAGTAACCTCGCCCGTCACAAGAATAACACCGACCCTCTTTGGGCTGCCCTGGTGCCCTCCGGCACCACTGTGGTGTACGAACACGCCCCTGAGTCCGGTTGTCAGAAAGCCACCTTCGTCGAGGTTCTGCTTGCAGACACCCACTAGCCGCGACAGACGTCTCGGCTCTGACGCGCCCACTGCCGCTACCAACCACAAAACATGACAGGAAGCCCTCTGTCACCAGCGCCTGCTCTAGCACCCCGACATATGTGGAAATGACCAAGGGTACTATGATAGCATGAATCTCTCAGCGGAGACCCTACTCAATCTTCCGCGCTCAGAAGTTGTCGTCATGAACCAAGTCTAGGTAAAAGCGTGCACGATATGAAAAACTAGCCGCGTACTCGGCCATCGTCATCCCTCCCTTCTGAAACTGTAGGAGCTCTTGAATCCAAATGGCGTGCAAGCAGGAGGGGAAAAACTCCTCACATAGCAACAACTGAAAGTCGTCCAACGAAAGCGACGACTCGTCAAGAAACTGAGTCACCAGACTCCACCAACGCCAAGCTGCTCCACAAAGGGGGGGGGGGTGGCTGCCAAAGCCACTCTCTGATCTGTCGGCGTCTACACAAGCCCGAAAAGGAGAACCACTACCTCGAGCCAAACCTCTGCTGCTTAAGGATCTGGCTCACCACTGAACCTCAGCGGTCTCTGCCGCTGGAACTCCTGGAGCGCGCTCAACCTGCGCTCAAGCTCAGCCTGCTCTGCTGAAACTGCCTGCTGCTCAACAGGTGGGGGTGCTGCTACTGGCCCACCTGGAGAAAGGGGCTCGCATGATGGGTCCTGGACTATGGCCTCGTAGCTCACATGGTTGTCTTCACGAACCAAAGTTGGTATCCTGGATGGCTGTTCTCACGGAGACATCCTGAAAATTATCAAGGAGTGCCGCGATCAGATGAGCATATATGTATATACCAATAGCAACGATGGGGAGCTGAATCATGAAGGACAGTCAAAGACTCAGTCCTATGTGATGCAAAAACAAATTTCCCTAAAACAAGTGTCTCAGCATGCCGAGTCGAAAAGCGGGTTATCAGGGTCCTAGTGAATGGATACGTCGGCCGCCGCACCATCACTGGACTCCCTGGCCTGAGAGCCTCTCTCGAGACACGTTAACACTATTGCCCTATATCCCAACCAATTCCCCTTTTAGGGACGTCTGCACAACGTCCAAAGGAACGAACCACCTCTGATACCACTTTGTCACGACCTGAACCTACCCGGGCTCGAGCCGCAACTACCCCAAGCCTGCCTCCATAGGCCAGGGGCTGGAGACTAGCGCCGAAGGCACAATAACTCGGGGAGGCCTTTGCCTATGCACCTGTACACACACATGCAACAAACTCAATGCAACAGTGCAGAGTAAAAGTAAAGACAAGCCAAGAAAAGGAAAGGGAAACTACCATATATATATATATATACCACAAAGTGCATCGACCACTACAAGTACAAGAAAAGTGCTGAAAAGGAAAAATGGGAAAAACATGCGCCCAACCAGAAAAGTGAAACAACCCGGAAACAGGTAAACAAAAAGAAACAGCTGACGAGTCTCCCACCTGGAACCCGGCCACGACCACCACACGCGGTCCAAGTTCCCAAGCTCCTACGCTCCACTGAAGTCACGCTCCACCTGTCCGTCGTCTGCAAGGGCACACCAAGTGCGGGAAAAGACCAAGCAGGGGTGAGTATAAAAATACTCATTAGGATACCCCAAAGGCTCGAGGGAGCAACAAAGGAGGTACCGAAGGGTGAGCAGTAGAGGGAAAGGGAAAAGTAAAAGAGTACAACAAGGAGTGAAATAAAGAGTAAAAGTACAATAGAGAGTCCAGCTCAACCCAACAAGAGAAAGGAAGTAGACTCATCCAGACACAAGGAGCTGGAAACGGTGAGAAGAGGAACTTCCCGTCGAGTCTTTGCTACTTATAGTAGGAGAGTAGACTCGTCCAACCATGAGAAGCTAGACACGGAAAGCACGTGGCATACCCCGCGCGTCTTCACCTCTCCTGGAAGGTGAGTAGCCAAACCCAAGAAGTGGGTGCCAGAAACAAGGTATATACATATGTATGCTCTGCCAAGAAGCCCGAACAAGCTCGTAAGGGGATCTCCGTCCAATAGCTCAGCCCAATAAAAAGAGTAGCCAACAGTCTCATAAGAAACTCCATCGATGCCCAGCATCCCGCACGTCTGCCCCAAACCGCAAGACAAGGGGCTCAATCACCGCACCTTGAAACTATCGGCTTTGGGCGACACTGACTCGCCCGCACGGTTTTAGGTCACGTCACAAGAACGCGTCTCGGTGGGGAAAGTGTCCCTCATACTTGAGAGTTCTAGGGGAAGTCAAACCACACCTCGTCACTGCCCCGCAGTCGAGAGGTCTCCTCAAAGCCAAAGCCGTTCCATCACCGACCCGTACAACCAAGGGTCTCGCTCCGGTAAACACGTAGGAAAAACTACAGACTAGCCTGGTAGAAAGGACTGAGTGTGGAATGCTAACAGGTGTCCCACTACCCAGCCCAACTGGAGGGTAATTCATAACCAAAAAAAATCAGGTGACCCACTGCCCAGCCCTGCTGGAGGGTAAACCCTAATACATCAACCGACGACCCACTGCCCAGGCCCGCTGGAGGGTAGATCATAAGACGTCATCAGGCGACCCACTGCCCAGCCCCGCTGGAGGGTAGACCATAACACATCATCAGGCGACCCACTGCCTAGCCTCACTGGAGGGTAGACCTGGAATATGTCGACAGGCGACCCACTGCCCAGCCGTGCTGGAGGGTAGACCTGGAACTAGATGACGGGCGACCCACTGCCCAACCCTGCTGGAGAGTAGACCCTAAGATGTCGTCGGGTGACCCACTGCCCAGTCTCTGCTTGAGGGTAGACCCTAGTAGCGTCGGGTGACCCACTGCCCAGTCTCTGCTAGAGGGTAAACCCTAGTAGCATCGGGTGACCCACTGCTCAGTCCCTGCTAGAGGGTAAACCCTAGAAGTCGATGAGTAACCCACTGCTCAGCCCCGCTGGAGGGTAGAACTCAAAACTGATCTAGCCATCTCCACCGGATGGCACAACACTGGCCAACCGAACACGGAGTAGGTATCGCGCAACCACCCAACTCCATCACCGCTCACCCAAAGTGGTTCAGCGCCTGTCCCATCACTAGGTGTCACTAACACCGCTACCGGCCGATCCATTGAGAACAAGACCAGGGGGAGACCGCTCAACCCTACTAGTCAGACAAAAGGGCACCAGGCCAGGGGAAACTCCACCCTGTTGGTCAAACAAACAAGAAAAATCCCGGGGAAAACTCAACCCTACTGGTCAGACAAACGAGCATAGAGGGGCCCCCTACGCCGCAAGAGGTCCAAGTACGCAAAGCAGAACACGACACGCACATGGGGCCCACACGACGTGTGGCCCCAAGTCAACCCCAACCAAGCACACGAACGTCTCATGTACAAACCACACGTACCTCCAAGTGCTCTTGTATACTCCCAGAGTATACCACGTCTCCAGCCCAAGGGCTATCTTGCACACGGCACCCAACGTCAACGCGAAGGCGTGACATAACAACTCCACCTCAAGGGCCCAGGCACGGGCAACCACATAACTTCAAGCATTTACATCACTCACACGGGAGTGCACACGATCACTTGCCAAAGGTCCGCTACAAACACGGTAGAAGGACCGCCACTGGGGAACCTCCACATTTCCACATTTAACAAGATCGTGCAAGAGGCTCTGCACAACCAAACGGAGCGCACCGTTGTAATCTTTGCAAAAAAAAAACGCGATATCGACTACTTACTCACCTCTAACGGATATCTGACGGAAAAGTCACCAGCAGCGCCTCACACCCGAACGACGTCCCGTGATCCCGAGCCTCGGCCCCGAAAACAGTCGGGCGCATCACACCATTGCGATCCCCTCAGGAAAACTCGTCAAAAGAACTACTCACTAGAGTGCAACGGATATCCGGAGAAAAAGATGCATTTTGGCACACCACACCCAAGCGTTGCCACGTGGGACCCGCATCCCGGTCTCGAAACTCAACGAACAGATCACACCATTGCGATCCTCTCGAAAAAGCACACAAGATGGACTACTCACTTGTCCAAAACGGTCACCCGGTGATAAAGATGGAAAATCACCGTCGACGCCCAAACAGCCCTCGTGGGCCACGCACCATCATGCCGAATTTGAGCGGGCGGATTGCACTATTGCAATCGCCTCGGAAAAACACCCAACATCAACTGCTCGCACGCCCCGAATGGACGTCCGGTGAAAAAGGCGTGAAACGCTGCACGCAGCTCGAAAGACGGGCCATGGGGCCCATGCCTCAAATCCAGTTCCAATGCCCGAAACCGCCCTGGAATCTTTCGCCCCTGCGCCAGGGTCCCAACGCAACTGACGACACTCAAAGCGGACGTCACATGCGTCCGCGCCGTCCAAAACAAGAAACACCGAAGAAACGACTAACCCCTCGACGTACGTGTCGCACCACCGACGCCCCTCGTTTCGGGAATTTAAAATTCCCGAAAACATCTCAAAAGTTCCGCCGCTACATCAGGCATGCGCCTCCGCAGACGGCTTGCAAAACGGACGTCCGTAGCGAAAGCTACGGACATCAGAAGTTAGAAGGGGGGGGGACCCCCCTTGGGCCGGACCAGCCTGGACCGGCTGGTCCGCTGGGACTGCGGCCCAGCCGCTTGGGTCCGGCCAAGCCGAACCCGCAGCCGCCGCGCGCTCCACTTACCCGCGCGCCGCGCGGGCGCTTGCTCCACCAACCGGCCATCAAGGCCGGTCTTTCTTTTTATTATTATTATTTTTTCATTTTTTTTGTCACGCGGAGACCCGCCTGTGGCGGGTCTCGGTCTGCCGCCGGGGTCGCACACCACGACCCCTCCTCGCCCGCATCGGCGAGGTGACGCCCGGCCGGCCGGATGGCCAGCCTCCTCCTCCGCTGCGGCACCTGCAGCCCGCGGCCGAACGCCTAGCGCCCCGCCGACCTCCGTTCGGCCTGGACCGCCAGACCGGCACGCGAAGCCGCCAGACCGCTGCTACCCTGGGCTGCCGCCGCCCGGAACAACCCGAAACTCCTCCACAAACCCACAATCTTCGGCGAATGATTGCACGTTCCACAGAAATCCAAAACCGAATCCGAAAGATGCGTCAGATAGCTCATAAAAACTACTACATGCTCAAGCACTTCGATTTGACAATCGAACAACAATCGATGCATATAATTGAGGTTTAAATAAGGTTCGGAAATTAAAATGCAATCAAAACCTCCTACCTCGCTGGGCTTCGCCCGGAGCTTCGCTGCGATCTATCGGAGCCGCGCCTTGCCGGAGTTGCTTCGCCGGAGCGGGAGGAGGAGAGGGAGAGGAGGGGCTGCCTGCGCCAGGGAGTGAACAAGGGAGAGGGGAAGGGGATGAGGGTTTAAATAAATTAAAAGAATTTTAATTAATTAACCCCATAATTTTCCCCACATCCGAAACCTTTAGCAAGGTCAAAATTAAACCTCCCCTAGGGTAAACACCACCTCTCGAGCACAAAGGTGGTCTTGGAATTTGATTCCGAGTTTCCGTTTGAAAGTTATAAAATTTAACGTCCGAAGCTGCTAAATTACGAAAATGCCCCTGGAGCCATTTTTCACAAACGGCCTACGCCCGCAAAACTTATACCCCTCCTAGGGTAAAAAGAATGCTCCAAAATTAACGGTGCCCTCGGTTTCCCAATCCGAGTCACCGTTTACGAGATACTAGAGTTTCACTATTAAACGAATAAATTAATTTATTAATTTATCCGTTTAACCTTCCGGAAGCGAACGAGGGGTCCAAACATCCCGTGCCGACAAATTTTATGCCGTTCCTAGGGTAAACACCCCATTCCGGACCCATCTGTACACTCGGATTTCTGACCTGGATCACTGTTTAGGATTTATCCCATTTATTTGGCGTTTCCAGTGTGAACGCACCGAAAATTAAATTCCGGCCACTCCGGGGCTCGGAATCGCACGCCGTCTAAAGGCGCTGCTCTGGAATATCATCAAGAATATTCCAAAGTCTTTCTCAGCAAAAACCAGGTTCTTACACTCTTATTTCGTAAGATTTTCCCCCACCATATTCTTTTCCAATAAAATAATGTATTAGCCTACTCCCATTTAAAGACAAGCCACCCTTTTCAATTAATTCATGATATTAATTATGTGAGTAGGCTAGCTTTAATGGTGGAGAGGGTAGGTTTAGGGAGTTGAGGGGAAATGAAGAGTTACAAAAAATAAGAGGAGCTATCGTAATTAATGAAGGGTGGTTTGGGAAAGATGGAAGGTTGGGGATCATGTGGGCCCCACCTTAAATAAATCACACATGGGAGGTTAGGTGGATGTGGACCCCACCAACAACTTCCCATGAGAGGGTTTAACTTCTAGGGTTAAAAAAATAAAATTGCTCAACAATTCTATTCATTTTAAATCATCTACCAAATAAATAATACTCATCCCACTACAAACGCAACTACCGTAAAGGTGCCCTAAATCAATTAACAACGCTCTTGTTTCATCGGTGACCTCAGATTTCAATTCTGAGCACTGGTTCAAAAGATAGAAAATCCCGATCGTTCGTTCACTGAACATAACTGAGCTAATCTTTGGAAATTGATTCCGGGCACATCGGGCCTCAGAATTAGGTGTCGTCTGAAACTGTGCACTCATAAAATTCCATAGAAATTAAGAAAAAACATTCCTTGGAATTTTCGGGTCTTTATATCAATCCCACCTTAGGTATTTACGTCCCTGTAAAGCTACTACACAACTAGGGAAACTAAACGAGGTCCCGAGCACGCATCTGAGCCTTCGGCTCCCATGTGCTCTCCTGGAGGTTCCCGTGCTGATAACGAAAGTGCACAAGAGGAATCGACCATCCCCGTAGGACCCACTCATGTAGATCCTCATCTTCTACTCGAACCCCATGAAAGTCACCCCATCCTCGATGTCCAGCTCTCCGTGGTCAATGATGACAGATAGGTTGTGCACACATCTCCTCAATTGAGATACGTGAATGACGTCATGCACCCGGTGCAATTGAGGTGGACGGGTCAGGCGGTTAACCACCTTTCCTACTCTAATAGGAACATGGAATGGTCCAAAGAAATGCAGAGATGACTTTCCATAGCGGCCACATATCAGTAGACCCCGTCGAAGTGAGACTCGTCTGAAGATGTGGTCGTCACCCTCGAACTCCAGTGGTCTGGTCTCCTATCAGCATAAGACTTATGTCTGCCCCGTGAAGTCTTCATCCTCTCTTAGATGATATGCAGCTTTTATGTTGTAACCTGAACTATCTCAGGTTCAACACGAGCTAACTCTATCACCATCCACAAAGGATATCTAAAATGCGTTCGACTGCTGTCTCGCCACTCCTAACAACTTAATGCCCGATCTCCTACTAAGAGCATCTACTACAGCATCCCCCCTTTCCAGCAGTATAAACTATCTCAAAGTCATTGTTCTAGAAGAATTCAAGACATCACAGTTGTTCCAGGTTAATGTACTTCTAAGAGAAGGTACACCTGAGATTATTGAGACAGAGAGAACCGTAAACCGTTCGCTCAACGAACAATGGGTAAGACTAGCCAATTATAAGAACCCATCTTCACCCTTATTCATCTATGTTACACCAAAGAGTTGTTGGGATTTCTCCTCTGACAAAAAGGGAAATCTGATCTCATCCCCTAGAAGAACCACGTTCTTTGCCTAATACAGTCAATCCTGACATTAACGGTATTATTTCATGTCATGGATGACGTCGTAAGGCCTCGACACTACTAACAAAAGATCCAACCATTACACTCGCCTCCAACGGTCGAGTCACACTGTCGGCAGCAGTGTGTGGTCACTAGGTCTCCTCCAGTAGGTATCTTGAAAGTGAGGATCAAGTCAACGGTTTTAAACTGGATCCTCATAGTATCAAACATAAAGAGAGGACAGGAAAGTAAATGTCACAAAGAATGGTGTCTCTTATTATAGCGGTTCAAGGTATAAAGATACATAACACCACAAAAACAAAAACAAAAATGAAGCTAGAAGCAACAAAAACAAAGGCCTCCATGCCTGAAACTCGTCTCGCTCCTATCCACCTGCTTCCGAAGCTCCATTGTTGTATTCTTCAACTGCCCAAAGCAGTGATCTCACAAATCCAACAGTTCCCTGTGGTCGGGGTGGGCCTCTGCCTCTGCCTGGGAGGTCCTCCATCTACTGCCTGCTGCTTATCTGCTAGATTGGTCAGGCAGTCTCGAGCCAAGTGACCCAGCTTGCCACATGCATAACACATCCTGCTCCTCGTATGGATGGATCTGTTTCATATGCCTCACACAACAGAACCTAATTCATGCAGTTGACCACCTGTAGGTCTGGACCTCCTGGACCTTTGCGTCATACATCTACTGCCTACAGATGACTCGGTTATTGACAAAAAAACCTTGCTGTAAGGGCTGCAGCTCATGAGCATGCACAGAGTGTAAGTCACTGGTATAAACTCCACCATGAAGAAGGTCTCGAAGTCTCCCCAGGTGAAGATAATCTCGTCGCAAAACTGGAGCATCATGCTCCACTATCTGCCTGTTGCTGCTTGAATGTGTCTAGCAGCAAGGATCACCATGAAGTCTACTGGTGTACCTACTAGCCTAAAGACTCTCACCACAACCGCCAGCCATTACTCAACTACCTGTGGGTCCGTCTATCCTCAGAACCTAGGAGGCCTCTGGCACTGGAACGCGTGAAGCACGCTCAAGTGGCGTGCAACGCCTGAGGCTGGGGATGGTGGCATATGTGGCCCAACGAACGGTAGTTCCCGTGGTGCCTTCACTGGTGCCTCAACTGAAAGAGGGCCATGTACTGAAGCCTCATCACTCGGCGGGCTATCAGTACATACATCTCTCGGGGCTCTACCTAGTCGTCCATGGGGAGGAATCCTGAAAGAAACATATGTGACATGGTCAAATGATTATACCTGGTGAGCTGACCTGGTTTGAGCTGTTTTAAAAACAACTTTTTGAAAACATACACGCAATCAGTGTTTTCGTGCATTGTGTTGGAAATCAGTTGTTAGGGTCCTGGTGTATGGATATGTTGGCCGCCCACACCAACACTAGGATCCCAAAACTGAAGACCACACTTAGTACCCTTAACACTATTTATTCACAGAAAAAAAATTAGAGTCCTATGTTCTGCGTTAGAACTGACTCCTCTAATACCAATTTTTCAGGACCCATCTTCGGGGACGGTGTCGTGACTACCCCAAGCCCGACTTACATAGGGTTGGAGATTAGAACCAAATGCGTAAATCCTGATAACTGGGAAGGCATTGGGTTTATAAAAGTAAACAAACATCACAGAGTACAAGTGGATGTAATATAGTAAGTAAAAAAAAGAAAGTGCTGAAAAGTAAATGGGCCAGAATACAAACACAACAGAAAAGTACAGATAAAACTGAACAAAAGTAAAGCAGAAATGTCAAATAGCTGAAAAAAAGAGGCAGATCCTGGGTCATCCACCTCGGATCCTACCTGAAGGGTAGGTACAGATAGCACATCTCCTGGATCGTTCACCATGAATCCTACCTGAAGGGTAGGTACAGATAGCCTCCTCAACGCTCTCACCCATCAACCTCTTCCAAGTACCGTCTCATCATGAAGTCCACCCCCGGATACTGACTCATCATGAGGTCCACCTCCGAGTACCATCCAGTCCTCGAACACTCAGCCTCCGTCAGCGCAATCCGTTATATGATTCCAACACAACAAGGTGCGTGCATATCCCGTGCGGGTGTGAGTATAACGATTCTCTGTATGGACCCCAAGACCCTCAAGGTCTCACTAAATCCAAAAAGCATAACCACAAAGAACGATGTAAACAAATAACCCTTACTTATGTATAAGCCCATACTTATACCTATGTTTACAAGTATCTCATCTTAATCATGAGGTATCACTCAAGATGTTATTGAATCAGCTCAAACCAGGATTTTCATTAAAGATATCAAAACCAAAACTGTTGGAGAACTCCTCCTCTGTCGAGTACAATAGCCATGTCACGACTCCGAGGTTCCACTTATTAACCTTAGACTATTGAGGTACTCCTCATGTCAATTACCGCGGGTCTTCACCCAAACACAGTACTTCTCCCCGCCAGGGGTCTACTGCCCAAACACAGTAGCGGTTCCCCTAATAGCCTACAGAGGTAGTCCTCCTGTCGAGTACTGCGGGTCTGGTGCAAACTACTAGGTGCTCCGTCCACCGTGGGTCTGCCGCCAAATATAGGGCACTCCGACCAATGGGCTAGTCGACTCACTCCAAGTTGAATCGTTCAAGCAGTCGTCAGGTCCACAACAACTAGGTCACTGCACTCCATACACTCGTCTTCGGGAGGACCCCCTCCATGAGCTACTGGTAGATACTCCATGTATCACGAAGTCCCATGAAGAAGTATAAAAAATAACCGTCTCGTCACAGGGGTCTCAATGCAACAGACGGTGAGTCAATCAGACGCCCGGTCTGTGAGTTATTAGCCTTTTCATCCCAGGGGGCCCGATTGGTTTTGTGTATGTACCAACCCGAACGTATCTCATCTATAACTCGAACTGTCATAAGGTATACTCATAGGGACCGTTTTTCAAGTTGATTACCAACACTGCTAATGGTTCGTCAAACGAACATCCGGTCTGAGAGTTATTAGCTTTTCCGTTTAGGGGCCTGGTTAAATTTCGGGTACAATCATACCCAGCCATACTCCAAATGTGTCCAAACCTCAGATGAAGTATTCCAAATGATACTTCTCCCCAAACATAATCCAACAAAGTCGACGACACTTCAATCGGATGTCCGAAGATCAAGTTATAACCATTTCCGCTCCGAGGGCCCGGTTGGTTTCGTGTTCGAACCCACCCTGCTATACCCAAACTTCACTGAAAGCTTGATTTTAATATACCAAAATGACCGTCTCGACCCTAGGATCCCTACGCAACTGACGGTGCATCAATCAAGGGTTTTTATCCTATGATATGGGCATTTGAACGAAGCTGGTCTGAAAATAGGGGGTCTGGGCCCGGTCCGACCCGGCCCAATACCCCCTTGGTCGGCCCGAACTGGGGCGACCTGACCAGGGTCTAGGTCCGGCCCGATTGGGAGTGACCCAGCCATACTGGCACGGCCCGGCCGGAGGATAGCACGACCCGACCCGGTTGGGAACGACCCCATATTCTGGAAATGGTGGACCCTATGGGGTCCACCCTAGCAGCAGGTCGGGGGGTTACACCACCTCCACCCCTGGTTTTCCGGGTAACGTCCGGCCTTGTGAGAAGCCGTGGGACCCTGAGCGGGTCCTGCCTCCTAGAGTAGCTAGCGGCCTGCTCAGCCGGCCAGCCCTGTTAGTCCGACATGGCCTTAGGCCGCAGCTTGTCTCACCGGCATGGCGTGACGGCGCCCGGCCCGCTCCTGTGGCGACCTTACATGGCTTCTCTGGCATGCCGTGATGGTTCCGCACACCACTGCTATGGCCCGCTCTAGCCACAATCTTCCTCATCCACTCTGGTGCGTCATGATGGTGCCGCCCACCACCGCCGTGGCCCACTCCAGTCGCGGTCCACTTCGTCCCTCCATGGTGCAACGACACCCCGCCTCCTTCGTCGCGGCCTTGCTTGGCCACTATTTTCTGCCGAACATCACACGGTGCAATAGCACCCTACGCCTCTGCCTCCACATCAACGAAGATCAATAAAAAAGAGGGGAGTAGAATCGGCCATGTTTGTGCGGGCTGATCTCCTCCCGTTATGTCCATATCATGCGGCCAAATGAAAACTCATGAAATGAAGAATGTCGTTGAACGATATTAAATTTTGAACATAAAAACCACTACCTCAAGAAAGATCCATGGTAGCCATGCAGTGTGGATGATTTTCTTTCTTCCGTGATCGTATGAGTGCACCCGAAGAAGAAAGGATGTCTCCTCTTTGTCGCGGAGAGAAGTATCGATAACACATTCTAATTCTTCGTTGGAGGGTTGAAGAAAGAAGCTTCTCTTATTTCATCGGAGGTTCCCCCACCATATTCTTTGCCAAACAAATAATGTATTAACCTAATCCCATTTAATTACAAGCAACCCTTTTCAAATTAATTCAATATATTAATTATGCGAGTAGGATAGCTTTAATGGTGGAGAGGAGAGGTTTAGGGAGTTGAGGGGGAAATGAAGAGTTACACAAAATAAGAGGATCTATCATAATTAATGAAGGGGGTTTGGGAAAGATAGAAGGTTGGGGCTCGTGTGGGCCCCACATCTCATAAACCAGACATGAGAGGTTGGGTGGTTGTGGACCCCCACCAACAACTTCCCATGAAAGGGATCAACTTCCAGGGTTACAAAAATAAAATTTCTCAACAATTTTTTTCATTTTAAACCAATTCCCAAATAAATAATTATCATCCTGCTACAAATGCAACTGCGGTAAAGGTCCCCTTATGAAATTATCGGCGCTGCGGTTTCATCGGTTCCCTTTGATTTCAATTCTGATCACTGGTTCAAAAGATAGAAAAACCAGCTTGTTCGTTCACTGAACGTACCTGAGCTAATCTTCATAAATTGATTCTGGGCACACCGGGCCTCAGAATCAAGTGACGTCTGAAACTGCGCAGTCATAAAATTTCAAAGAAATGAAGAAAAAAATTTCCATGAAATTTCGGGGTCTTTACAATAGAACTATATTCATTAATGAGGGGTATATACTACCCACATATATATGTTATATCATGAATATAGTTATTTTAATTTTATTATTTGATTTATTAAAATGTATTCGTTAATAGTGTTCATTATTCTATGTTAATAATGTGGTAAGAGTTTGATGTTACAACCACATTGTTTATCAGGATTATTCTAAATTAGCTCTCCAATACAGAAATACTATTATCTAACTCAAAAGAATTATCCTGAATTTTCATCTTCTGTGTTTATGATGTGATTATAAAGGTATCCATTAAGTTTATTCTCTTTATTTAACCATGATTTCAGAAGTAGTTTTTAATGAACAAGCGTCCTAGTTGACGAAATTTTTTTTTCTTCCAAAACAATTTTATTTAAAAAAATGACAATTTTTTTTTCAAATATGATAAGTTATTTTACTATATAAATTATTCTTAATTATTTTTAAAATTTTCCTATATAATCATTCTTGGTTATTTTCATTGAAAACTACTTCATAAATACTTTATATAATATATTGATTTTTTCAAATTAGAAAGTATATTTTCCCGAGGAATGTTTTTATGATATTTTAATGGATCTTCCACTCATCAATGTCAACAAACCATATAGTTACATATCCTTAATTAAATAATGTTTATATTGATACCATTATCATTATTTTATATTGGGATAAACTTTATTTCATGGAGATTTTTATGTAACCAATTTCTATCCCCTGTTTTAATCATGTTTCAATGAGATTATTATGGAACCTATTTCATTTCCAAAGGTTGTAAATTTATCAAAGTGATTGTGATATAACTATTTTAATCTCCACATAATAGTCATTTTTCAATGATATAGTTATGGAACTCATTTCCTTTCTACAAGTTAACCATGTTGGAAATAGACTATTATAGAATGTGTTTTCCTCATGTTAATGATGTAATGAATGGAATAATGGATGTTCTTATATTTATTTGATGAAATGAAATATTTTATGTTTTATTATTATATAATTATACTTGTAAAATTGATAGGATGCAACATTTTGAGCAAATTATTGGTGGTTCAATGATAAACAAATGACGTGTGGTTCTATAATAAGCCAATACTGTGTGGGATAGTGATATCCCTCTAATAAAATGGATATAAAAGAAGACCATATTGTTATTTTATTTTTAAGAGTAATTATAATAGTTATGTAAAAATTAATTTCCATGTAACAATAATATTTATAAAATTAATGCTATGAGTTTATAATTTTTTTCATTATCGAGATTTATATCAGATGACTATTGATTATTGGTTCTTAGGACCCTTTGTTTATTTGTTTTTACAATTTTATGAACAGTGTATTGATGGGTATGATTTCATTTATTATTAAATAATGAAATTGAGTTATTATATCATACCCTTATGAAATCTCATGACCATTTATGAAATTCAATTATTAATGCTTATATTTATCCTTAATGAGAATTTGAGATCACCTATATATTTTCTCATTTTTCTCAGGTTATAATGAATTATATTGGATGAATAATTTCTATAATGTATTTAGTAAGTATTATTTTTATAACTTAATATGAAAAAAGAAAAGATGAATTAAATGGGAGAAATGTCCTTTTATAGATATTTCTATTTTTTTGTAGTAGTTTATCCTAATTGTCTAGAACACTAAACATGTAAGGTCCTCTAGAACCTAAATGATCTAAATTTTCTGGAAGTATTATTATGATTTTATGGGAAACAATTAGGTCTCATTTATTAAAATCATACAAAGAAATGTAAAGTTTATAATTTTATCATAGGATCTAGGGATGTAGGTTTTGTGTTATAATAGATGGTATCAGTGGAAATATTTTGATAAATTTTTAGATTTTGATGTTTTCATGTGAGGTCAACTAAAGAGTTATGTATACCATTATATGTCTGTGTGATTAATGATATTCATATGTTCAATGTATCGATCACCTCATTTGATTATTTTATGTAGTAAATTATTTAATGTTATTTTTGAATTTTGGGGAGTTTTGTTTGGTTGAGGTATCTTAACCCATAGAATCAATAATAATTATTTTTTTGGTGTAATTACATTTCATTTATCATAAAAATAGAAAACCTGTATGTTGGCTGAAAACATGTCATATTTGAAAATGTGGTAGAGTTTAAAAACATGCCTGACGAAAGATAAGTGTTACAAGACTACCACTGGCCTATGTTATATCCTAGTTAGTAGGTAATTTTTATAGGTTATTATTATGTTTATTTTTTAAACAGAATTTTTTTTTGATGAATAATGGCCAATATATCCTCAATTAATTCTAAATCATAATTTTCACGCATAGTCAATAAATGTTTAATGAATTTTAAGGAAAGATATTTATGGAATAATGTATTTTCAACATTGGGTATTATAGTTGATGTTTGAATAATAATGTATTATATGAAGGTTTATTGATTTCTGGAATTATCTTAATTTGTTATATCCAATATGGTTTTGGTTATTTTATAAATAATACAGAACGATCATTCAATGTCTTTTATTGTTATTTATTCTTTATAATTTTATTATTGTGAATTATTATTGAAATAATCATCTTAAATACTCATAATTTGGTGAAAAAGATGATATAATGGTGGTAATGTTCTAGTGGATGAAATTGTACTCATCCAGTATGTATATTTCCTTATTTTCTTAGTCATGATGGTGGGATAATTCATTAACTATGGGAAGACTATCTTAATAAATGATGTCAACATTGTACCCTCATTTATGATGAACTGATGGTCTTTTCCATCATCATATATTTATGGATTTTATTCCCTTATCCTTAATTTAAAAAAACTATTTCTTTTGATCAACGATATGGACAACTAGCACTATTTATTTATTCTTTCCCCAAATGTCTAAATAATTATTTCTCACTTTTGTTCTCATAGTTTGATATAAAATTATTTTGTTCCCTATGTTATTTGGTACGTCCTTTTAATTCTTATCATGTGGATTGTTTGAACCAATTTTATAATGTATATTTAAGATAAGGACATCTAAAAATCTTAATTCATTGATAACCAAGATGAAGTATAAGAGACAATTTAATTTTAAAGGTTGTCAGATGTAACTACATACGGTTTTTTGAAATATATAATTTCAAATTGGTTTATAATAGTTCACAGATTTTAAAACATGAAAGGAACTTTTTATCATCTTCTATTTAGAAAACACCATTTATCTTGAATTTCAAGTAAAATAGTGATTATTAGATTACATTTTTTACCATTGAGGCCATGCTTTATATGACAGTAATATATTATTTATATTATTGATTAGCTCGAATGTTTTAACCAAATCATTGGAATAGATGGAATCAATGATACTAACTATATTATTGAAATATATTTTACACTTATTTCTAATATAAAAACATTGGATACCAAATTACTTTAATTTAAAAAAGAAACCATTTTATTATAATGGATAAGTTTTCATAAAAAACAATCTTTATGATCAAAATAGGTTTTTAACATAATAATTTAAATTAACTAATATTTTTGATTGATATTGATAATGTATATATATATATATATTATGTTCAATAAATTATACAAAATTCATATTATGTGTTCTTATGAAAAATATGAGAATAAATCAAATTGTACACATAAAAGATGTGTTTTTATATAAGGATGTTTTGCTGCATTTTAGAAGCACACTTGTTTTAAAATCATATTTATCAATTTAATATATTTATAATTAAAATATAAAACTCATTTTTGCAATAGGAACATAAAATTAATATTAGGTACAATTTTTGGTATTTTGTGGAGAATTTTTATATTTTGATTAATAGTGAATAATATATATTTTTAAATGAAAAACAAGTTTTGTATAATTAATATATAATGTTAAATTAAATTTTAAATTATTTATAAAATATATATTAGATAAATTATACAAAAATTAATAAAATTTATATCACTTGAATCGATTTAAAATTAAATTTAGTTATAAAAACATAGAAAACTTTTGAACATTTTCATATTAAAAACTCAAAATATCATTCAGTCTGTAAGAATAATTATATTATAAAACTTATATTGTTGAATTCGGAAAAATGGATTTCTTATTTGGGATAACAAGAATATATATTATATACCACAGTCACAATATATTTGTACCATAAATATAAGGTAAATAAATTACGAGTAATTGTAGTGATTATGGTAAAATGTGTTTTCATAGTGTTTAAACATTAATCCTATGAGATATAATTCCTTGAATATTCTACAAAACCCATTGAATGGCCATATATGGGAAATATACAATCTTGGATTGAAAATTACACATTATTAGTGGAACATGAAGTAAGGACACCTCCAAATATTGTTTTGTTTTTGGTATTTATAAGCATGTCACTACTCCTCCAATATTAAAGGGTATCCACACATCCTAATTCCTCACACCTCTCAAATCATAGGTCTAGGTGAATCCATGAAAATATAAACTCCCAAAATCCATGTTTTCATCTTATAATCATTTATTTGGACATAAATTCAACAAAGGTAGACTTTTCGTGTAATCCAAAAGGAGATACTCGACGAAGTGGTAACACTCATCAATTAAATATTTTGTTTTATTTCTTCATTAAATATATTAAATTAATTATATAATGTTATAATATATTATATTAAATAAATAAAATATATTTATATTATTTTATGATACATTTAGGACCTCAAAAATCACACAAATCCATCAAATGGGATATAAATTAATCACTCATATGTATAGTACACTACCACCTCACAAAATGATGTCATTTTTTCGTCCATAAAATTTTTTAAATGTTGAGAATAGTGATGAAATTATTTATTATATATGATATATGTGATAAATATTGCTTCATTATTATTTATATGTTTCAATGTAATATTTCTCTTCCTGATTTCCATTTTGTGAGAATACAATAAAGGTGTTCATGTGTACAGTGGCCAACCACCTTCCGAAGTGATTTGATTCGTTGATGAATTTCAGGGAATGTATTATCAGTGGGTTTAATATAATTATGTGATATATATGTCATAATAGTAATACATTCATTATATATATATATATAACTCCCTATTATTTCATAGTATGTTATCTCTTCAAAGTAAATCAATAACTTTCGCCACATGCAACACTGAGTTCTAGCACCCCAAGAGGTACAAAACTAGCCATTCCAAAAATGGTTATGATTAATATATACTTAATTTGGAATTTTATATACTTCATATAATTTTAGAATCCATATTATAGGGTTTCTTATACATAATTTAAGAACAAAATCATTTTTTTCATATAAAATAATTATTTTTAAAAAAATGACAATTTGATGTCTTTTAATGGAGATCATCCATTCAAAAAAATATTTAACAGATTTATATTTTAAATTTAATGAAATTATATTCTTCTTAATAATATGGAAATAAAAATTTAGTTTGGATAAATAATTAGTACTTTTCTACTAACTTTCATAATTTGAGGAAAAGTGAAAAATAATAAATTTTAATAAAAACATATTTTTGAATAAAAATATTTTATTTTGTTAAATTATGAGTTTTAATGGGTTGTATGTATAAACAGATTATATTTTTATCATTTAATACAATTTATGACATTATTAGTAATTTTACATTAAAATTTTACATAATCACATGTCAATCTTTTGATAGTTTTTTCTTTTTAAAAACCATGTTTATAGTTTTGGTAATGGGAATTAATATTAAAATATTTAATTCAACTTATATGTTTTGAAATTGATAAAATAGAATTCATTTTTTAATTCGGAATATCAATATTAACTTAGGGATGATTTTTTTAATTTTTTTTAAACCTTTCAATTTTTGATGAATAGTGGAAAACACTACGGTAATGTTTTAAACTGACTAATTATTTAAATTATTAATTATTTTATTGAAATTAATTTTAGGTCTGAATAGATATATAATAACTATATATGTTCAATTCAATTCATTGGAGTCATTTTATAATATAAATATATGTACTATAATTTATTGTTCTTTTTAACGTCTTTTACAAACCTTCTAGGCACATTTGAAAATTTGCATGAAACGTAATTTTACCACTTCTGTGAATTGAATTTCAAATAACCAAGAGACACGATCAACATAAGTAATTAAAATGTGGTTCAGTAAGATGAAAATAGTTTTTGATAAATAGTATTTTTTGACTTATATTTACTATGGTTAAAAGTAAATATGGTAATTAATGGTAAAAATGATATTCTAATTACCCTAACATGTGTAATAATTCAATTTAATAAGTGTATTTCGACCAATAAAAACATAGGAATAAAATATAATTATTTTGGTTCACTAGGATTATATTATGACATTAATTATTATTTTACTTAAAGAATAGTTAAAATTTGTTAAATTCAATGTTTAACTGCTAATCCATTTTTAATATAGGGTTCTATGTAAGATAAAATTTATTATAAATAGTAATTAGAAATAGAAAATTATTTTTTACATAATGTTATTTTATTTATAATTTCTATAGATAAATGATTAAATTTATTTATGACACAATGATGATGCATTAATTACTTTATCAATGAATGATTAAAATAATTGATATTATATATATTAAAATAAATTTTAATTTAGGATTTTGATTCCATTCACTAATTTTTTTAGATTAATATGTTATGATAGGGTTAAATCAATGATTTATTTTTGAAGTAATCATGTTTTTATGACTTTTAAAGAAAACAAATACTAAATATTGTCAAAATTGGCATAAATGGTATTTTTAAACAAATACATTATTATTAAATGATATAATATTTCTAAATATATATGTTTTTTTCAAAGGACATATATAATGATAAATATATCATTATATGAACACTTTTGGTTCTCTTGGCTATTTATAGTAATATTATTAAGCATTTATTATAATAATACCAAATGTCATGTTAAAAGATAAACTATTTAACTAAGAGTTACATCTAAAGGACTAGGTTTATATGGTGACCTGAACATGTCTAAAAACTATTGGTTGAGAGGAATTAAACCCATACCCACCATTGATTAAAAATAAATCAATTTTGAGCCAGTATAAACTGATAATGATTTTATAATAAAATAATATTTCAAACTATTCTTAAAGTGACCCTCAACTCTCTTATAAATGGGTACTTCCCCTTATCTCAAAATCACTTCTCCAATGCCATTGGGATTAGCCAACCCCTGCCAAAATATCCTTCTAACTTCACTCACTTCATCCTAGAGTCCTTTCATTGATCATAAATCCACCCAAAAAAGCGTTTTTGTTCAAATAAAAAAAACACCCAAAGAAGTAGTAATTTTTTTACCACCTCTTTCAAAGTTCTTAACTTCTTCCACTTTCTCTTATTTTTGTTATTTTCATACCAAACTAATAACTCTACTAGATTCTATATAATTTTATGTTAGTATAAATACAGTAAAAAATACTCATTATTCAATCCATCCTATGAGTGATAAGTTTACCATGCATGCGTACATACGGCTTACCATCTCCACATCATGGTGTAATTTGTTATTCAGACCTATTATATGGAAGGATTAAATGATTATTAATATCCAATAAATAATGAAAATACCATTAAAATTTATTTTTACAATTATTATACCATCAAATTCCACACATTTCAATCATTATGAAAATGATATCATCGCTCGTGTGTATGTACGACTTAGCGTCTCCACAATGCGTTGAGATTCATTTCCAGGTTCACCATTCAATAATAATTAGGAAATATAATATTTTTAATAATCATGTAATATATGAAATAATAATGCTTCTGGATATATATATATATATATATACATATATCTTATTCACATAGTTGCGTTCAAAATGATATGAAAACAAAAACAGAGTTTATGCGTAAGTAGTGCATGCCATCTCCATAAATGATGTTTTCCATTTTATATATCTATCAATATAATATATTTATATTCTAGAAATATATTATATTTAAATCATTTTTTATTTTCTGCATGTATTGGAATCATGATCAAAATGATATGATAAAAAATAATAAGTTAAAACAAGTATGACAATGAAAGCGATTATTAACTAAAATGTTAATTTAACATGGAAATCATAATTAAATGGGTAGTATAAATTAAATAATGAGTCATTTATGATATTATAAAAATGAATATGGTTCTGGAATAATTTAATAAACTTCTATGGGCATTATACAGGAGGATAAACATACCCTTGACCAAAAGAAAAGGCATGGTAATGGCTAATTCCTCAATCTCATTATTATCTGAAATTGTTAATGGGCAAGTATTTTCTGGAAGATATATATTATCCATGTCCATGTTTCTTAAAATACAATTCAAAAGAATTATTTTAAGGGACACTTGAACTAAAACTATATTTTAAATGTTTTAAATATTTATTCTCCAAAATCTTTCTCATAAATGTATATGTTTTAAATATGGTTTTAAGGATTTATTTTTATAGACACAATAATTTTAAAATGTTAACTCCTTTCAAAATATTCAAAGTGGTATGTGACACTTTTATTAAACAATATCATTTAAATTACAACCTTTATAAATTTGTGAATTTTAAATTGATTCACCAAAAGAGATAATTCACTCAAAAAGTTTTACTAATCATTTTCAACTATGTCAACATCCTTTACCGGATATTATTCATGAATACGGTTGATTTATTATAATAAAATCATACATATTGTATTGAATGAGTTATGATATGTTCGACTGATCATATTTTATTTTTATACCCTTCATGTTTTATGGTTTATGTATTGATATTTCGTATTCTAGTTTTAATATGAATGTTTATGTTATGTTTCAACATTTTCATTAGAGAAATGTAGTGGACATAGTAAGTGAAGGGTGGGAGATGCTATAGGATCTTGATGGATCAGTTGGTCTTATGAATCAAATTAGTGTCTTGGCACAAGGCCTTGAAAAAATCTTTTAACTGTAGTCTTGGCATGAGGCCAAGATGTTTGGCATTATGCATTCCTTCAATAGGAAATTAGTTATTACATTTTATTATTCGACTAGTAGAATATTCATGTGCTTGTTTATATGTTGATGTTTGATTTATATATTCCATATTATGTTTAACATTATGTTAATAGGGATGTTATTTTTATTACATATCATTCATTTAAATTTTATAGCTTCTGCTAAATTATTTACCATTATTGAGCATCTGACCTCACCCATTTGATATGTGTTATTTACCCAAGATTCCATTAAGTGTATTGTGATTGATATACAGGGTTATTCTAGGGGATTAATGTCATTATAAATGTATAATTTGGGTTTTTTTGTATGTTATAAAGTGTAATGTAACATTCTTGTATGTAATATATTTCCAAGACTACTTAACTGATCAGTCCTTTGGGAATTGATTCCTTGTAATCATGCCAATGTATTAAATTAACACATCGAATCCAGGCTTCTGGGGTCGAGGTGTTTCAGTTGGAATTAAAGGAGGCTTCGTACAATCCTTGAAAACTAGATTTATAACAACTCTTATCATATAACATTACCCTAGGATTGACTTTGAGGATTAGTATAGAAGAACTTCTTAGAATTTTTGTAATGTAAATATTTTTTGTATGTTTCAAGCTATATATTCATGTCTGGATATGAGCAGGTAGTGGTGGTTGTAGCACATATTTACGTAGGAGTGAAAACTATGACATGGAGTTTTGAGCATGTCATGGGGTATTCTTGTACACAACAATGGGCCATGCTTCACTTTTGGATATGACACTCCCAGGGGATATGCATAGGATAATTCACATTTTCATTACAAGACATTATGAAGGATTTATGTGTAACTACTATCCCAAAGAGGACATTTTTAATGATAATAGATTACATGCATAATCGTTTAAATTTGCGTTATATATTTTACACGTATGGAAATATACAATGTGATTCATAATCTAACCTATTTCTTTCGATTGTTTTGAAATGGTTCCCAGTAGAAGGAATGAGAACTCCAACAATTGGCAAGATCTAAAGAGTTAGGAGGATTATATCTTTCATGGTATTAAGCAAACATTTAGAAGGGAAGTAGTCTCCCACATATTCCCATCATATGAAGAAATATTATTATGTGATAATAGTATAAGTAAAGTTTTATATGAGTCCTATGGATTAAAGGGATGTAGGAGAAGAATAGGGTTATAGAAGGAAACATGGATAAAGGAATAAGGGAATGAATGATTTTACTATATGTGATAACTGTAGAATGAATCACCTTGGTAAATGCTTGAACGAAATGAGGGTTTGTTATAAGCTTGGAGAAAATGGAAACCAAGTACAGAATTTAAAGGCTATGAAAACGATTTCAAATGTAAAATTCGTTTTGAGGAAGGAGTTGGTATGATACGTGAATCAATTCCCAAATCATTAGAGTATACCGCAAATGATGCTATTGGATAATAATCTTGTTTTAATACTACAAGAGTTGAAGTGGAGTGACCAATGTACTTTTGTTTTCATTAAAGAGTTATTTCATTTTAGTGTAGTATCAATGATGTACTAGTTATATGAATTATGAAAATAAATAAGGATTATATTGAAGTACTATTTCAATGATGATTTGAGATTATATAGTTTTTAGAAAATAGAATAAACATCATGTTAAATGATTTTTATGAAAGTACACGGATGATGGAAATATTACCCATAATATGGTTCTGATACTGATGTAGTGAATTTTGAATAAGATATGACTGATTTGGAAAAATCATATTCGTTATTCTTGACCACTTTGAAACTAATTAATTGATTTTTTATTCCATTATTGATGGAGTTTACATCTTTTTTTGGATGTAAATAGTATATACATTATTCTATAAGTAATGATAGATCATGAATGTAATCAATAAAGGTTTCATGTAATTCAGGCTATTACCATGTTCTAATAGAATACATTATGAAGTTATTCACATGTTATTACGTGGAAAAAAGATCGTCATTATGTTAATATTCTATATAAATTTGGGACTGTGATTTTGGACAGAAGTATTTTGGATATGTTTAAATGTTTGAATTTATTAATATTTACATTGGATGATATTATTATAGTTAAAACATATATTAATATTATTTTTGGATTGTAATTAAAAGGACATCCTAGAGGTCAGGTGACATCCCATCGCATCCGGCTAGGCCGCAAGACAAAAACCCGCAACCGAACAAAGAAAAAGGTACATCACCTACCATTGTTCTATGTGATTTCCGAGATTGCATAATGTTGTTTTTTATAATTTTTTGACAAATATATTATAAATTCATTATATTTGGAACCCTATATGATTATGATTAACAAAATACATTTGGATGAAATTATATTTTGGAGTAAAAGATGAGTTTGTAGAGGGAATTAGATGAAGGATGAAACTCTACTTGTCATGTATATTTTTTCCTCTTATTATATGAATAAATTAATTTGTTAAAAATTGGAGATGGGATATTAAGACCAAATATGTGTTATACTAATACCTTATGTTTTGTTGAACCGATGATATTTTAGATCAACATAGATTGGTGGATTTGAAGCCAACAATTTTACAATTGATTGTGATTTATGACCTCAATCACTCTTTATAAATATTTATATTTTACCACCAATTATGTATCCCTAATTTCATAAAATGTTCTCCAAATAACGATCATAATTTTGTGGTGAACTTTGCATCTCCATTTTCCATTTATTAAGACTACATTTTAATAACCTTATTTTTATGTGGGTTTTCCACAAAGGTATTATTTAATTTCTATCATTTTATTTTCAATGAAAAGTTTAAATGTCGAGGAAACAATTTATAGAATGAGGGTTTAATGTAACATCAAAGGATTTCAAAGTAAATTATCTCTTGAAAATAATTCAATAACATTCACTACACATAAGAATGAGTTCGAGCGCACCAATACTTACCAAAAAAGCCATCCAAAAAGAGGTTATGATTAGTATTAACTGAATTTAGAATTTTATATACTTCATATAATTTTAGAATCCATATTATGTGTTTCATAGACATAATATAAAAACAAATTCTATTTTTATGATAAAAGAATTATTTTTCAAAAACAAATTAATCTTACCATCTTTTAATAGAGAACCTTTTATAAAATCAATATATTACACTTTTATATAAACAAATTAATGAAATTAAATTCTTCATTAAAAGAAGGACAAAAATTTAGTCTAGTTAAATCTTTGGTACTTTTCTGATAAATATCATATTTTGATCAATAGTTAAAAATACAAAATTTTAATTGAAAACAACTTTTATAATAAAAAATATTTATAGTGCTAAATTATGAATATGAATTTTTTAGATTTATAATTAGATTATATATTTATCATTTATTAAAGGTTAGGTCATTATTAGTAATTTCGCATCTCAATTTGACACAAACACTTTTCAATCTTTTGATAGTTTTTACTTTTTAAAAACATGTTTTTTAGTTTTTACGAAGAAAATTGATTTTAAATTTTTTAATGAATAATATAATTTTTGAATTTTAAAAAATAGATTTCATTTTTTAATTCATAATATCAAAATTTTATTAGGGTGCATTTTTTTTATTTTTTTTGAAAGCATTCAATTTTTGATGAATAGTGAAGAACACTGCCATATTGTTTAAAACCGAATTTTTATTTAAAAAATTAACTATTTTATTTAAAAGTATTTTAATTCAAAATAGATATATAATTCATATAAAATATTCATTTAATTCATTGGAGTCATTTGGTAATAATATTAAATTTTTAAAAATTTATTGAACGTTTTAACGTCTTTTACCCACTTCTACGCTCATTTTCAAATTTTAATGAAATGTAATTCTACTACTTCGGAAAATTGAATTTAAAAAATTAGAGAGACACAGTTGACATCAAAAAAAATGTGGTTCAATAAGAATAAAATTATTTTTGGTGAATAGTGATTTTTGACCTATTTAACTCGGTTAAAGGTAAATAGGGTAATTAATGGTAATAATGGTATTATAATTACACTAATATATGTAAAAATTATATTATATAATTTTATTTCCACCAAAATAATTATTATGAATAAAATATGATCTTTTTGGTCCACCTGGATTATATTAGAATATTTTTTAATATTTTACTTAAAGAAGAGTTAAAAGTGTTAAATTCTATGTTTAATAATCAAACCATTTTTAATATAGGGTTATACATAAGAAAAATTTGATTATAAATATTACATAGAGATATTAAAATATTTCGTACATAATGGTATTTTATTTCTAATATTTAGACATTATATAATTAAATTTATTTATAAGGCAACGATGTTACATTAATTACATTATCTATTAAATATTAAAATAATTGATATTATAAATATAACAATAAATGTATATTCAGTATTTAGATTCCATAAACGAATTTTCATGATTAATATGACATGTTGGGTTGATTAAATGAATTTTTGTCGACGTAATCATGCTGATATGACTTTCACAAAAACCAAAAACTAAATAGTGTCAATATTGACATAATTGTGTTTTTAAAACAAATATTATATTATTAAATGATATAATATTCCTATAAAAATATGGATCTTCCCAAGGACTTATAACAGGATAAATATGTCATTAATGAAATTTTTTTTGTTCGATAGGATTTTTATATTATGTTTAATAATCATTTATTATTATAATACAACATTACATGGTAAATGGTATAATATATAACTAAGTGTAAAATCTAAATGATAGGGTTAATATGGTTACCTAAACATGTCAAAATCATATTTTATAAGATTATATCAACCAATAACTACCTTATATTCAAAATTATTCAATCTGGATCTATTAGAAATAGAAAATGATTTTATAAAAAAATAATAATTCAAACTTTTCCTAAAGCGACTCCCACCTCTCTTATAAAAGGGTAATTCACTTTCATTAAAAATCACACCTTTAATGCCCTTTGGATTGGCCAAACCCTACCAAACTTTCCCCCCAACATCCCTCACATCAACCTACAGACATTCCCGTGAGCAGAAAGCTATCCCGTGGAGCTATTTTGTTCACATCAAAAGGAAAAAACTAAAAAATTGGTATTTATTGTATCACCCCTTCCAAAGTACTTTTCTTTTCCACTTTCTATTCCATTTTTATTTACATAATAAAATAATAACTCCAGTAAATTATATATACTATGATGTTATTATAAATATGGTACTACGATACTCATTATTCCATCCATCCTAGGAATGAAAATGTCATTATGTGTGTGTATGAACGACTTACCGTTTACAGGCCATATATTAATTTGTTATTCAACACTGTTATTTGGATGTATATAATGACGAGTAATGTTTATATAAATAATGAAAATAACATGAAATTTTATCTTTAAAATTAATTTAATATATAATTCCACATATTTTAATCATTAAGAAAATGATGTTGTCGCTCGTGGGTACATACGACTTACCATCTCCACGATGCGATGAGATTCATTTCTATGTTCACCATTAAATGCTAATTATAAAAATATATATTATTAATATGTATGTAATACATGAAATAATAATGCTACTATAAATATATATATATTTATATATATACATATATCTTATTCAAATAGTTATTTTCAATACAATATGAAAACTGAAACAACGTTTATGCGTACATACGGCCTACCGAATCCATAAATGGTGTTTTCTCTTTCATATTTTGATATATTATAAATATTTATATTCTAAATATATATTATATAAAAATCATGTTTTATATTCTCGATGTATTTAAATCATGATCAAAATGATACAATCAAGAATAACAAATTATATCATGTACGATAAAGATTGTGATTATTACTAGAAATGATATATTAACATGGAAATAACTATTTAATGTGTAGTATAAATTCAATAATGAATTATATATTATAAAAAATAAATAAATATGGTTCTAGTATAATTTAATAATATACCATGGTCATTATACATGATGTTAAAAATACTATCGACCAAAGGAAAATTCAAGGTAAGGTTTAATTCATCAATATCATTATTATCTGAGATTGTTTATGTTTAATTATTTTTTGGGAAATATTTATTATCTATGTCCAGGATTCATAAAAGAAATTTCAAAATGATTCGTTTATTGTAATATTTAACTAAAACATCATTTTAAATGTTCTAAATATTCATTCTCTTAAATAGTTCTCATTAATTTCCTTGTTTTCAAAATGATTATAATCATTATATATTTGGACATTATTATTTTGAAATGTTAATTTCATTAAAAAATTTCAAAGTGGTATGGTACAAATTGATTCAAAAATATGTTTTTTAATGACTTCCTTTATAAATGTGTGACATTAAAATGATTTCATAAAAAGGGTCATTTCTCTCAAAATTTATTACTAATCATTTTCAACTATGTAAACATCCTTTACTAGATAGTATTATTGATTAAAGACAATTTATTATCATTAAATATTCTATATTGTATTGAATGAGTTATGAAATGTTTGACTGTGGATGTGTTATTTTTATATACTTTAGGGTTTATGGTTAAAGTATTGACATTTCACATTATAGTTATAATATGAATGTTTATGTTATGTTTCAACATTTCTTGTGAGAAATGCAGTGGACATACTATGTGGGGGGGGGGTGGTGGCACAATAGCCCCTCGATGCATTGGTTGGTCTCATGATACAAATTATTTACTTGGAAAAAGTTCTTGAATTTTTTTAATAGTATTCTTGGAACAAGGCCTTAACAATATTGTAATTATGATTGGTGTTAGACATTCTTTAAATATAAAATTAGTTATTACAAGTGATAATTCAACTTGTAGAATATTCATGTGAATGTTTATATGTTTATGTTTAATTTATTTCCTTATTTTGTTCAAGATTATTTTTAAAAGGTTGTTGTTTTTATTAATTATATTTACCTAAAAGTATATATATTATGCTAAATTATTTACCATTACTTAGCATCTTATATCACTTTATTATTATGTTCTATTTTCTCAGGATTCTAATATGTGTATTTTGAATCATATGTAGGGTTATGCTTGGGGAATAATGGAAAAATAAAATTATTATTAATGCTTTAATTTATGTTATATAGTGTAATGTAACATTCTTGTATATAATCTATTTTCGAATACAACTAAACTAATCAGTAATTCAGGACTGGATTCTTTATAATCATGAAAATATATTAAAATAATGCACCGACTCTGGGCTCTTGAGGTTAGTGTGATACAATATATATTATTTATTTTATTTATTCCAATACAACATGAAAGAGGAAACATTGGTCCTACATACAAACAACCTACCGCCTTAATGAACAGTTCGTTTAGTTTCCTATCACATCATATTTTATGGAAAAATATAAATACATATATAATAAATTTATACAATATTTATATCATGTTTTGAATTATATTAATGATCAAACATGATCAATATAATCATAACTAAATTAATATTTTAAAACGTATATGAAATAAAATATAGATATTACCCAAAATATAATTTTAACATAGAATTATTAATAAATTGGAAATGAGATATCATTATACTATAATATATGGTATTATGCATACAATTTCATATCTATTATATATTTATAATGAACATATATTTATTATAGAGTTGGTTTGAATGAGTGAGAATAAATACCAAACTTGAGGTATTGGGATTTATAGATTCATTTTTTTCTTCAAGACTTATTCCTTATTCACCACTCATAACTTTTTTTGTGGTGTATACACTATCCTATTACATGTTATATAATTAATTAAATATATTTCTATTTATTTAAATTGTTAATTTATGATATTATTTCAGAGGTATCATGATTCAAAATCTACCCATATATTAAGTGTTTTTATCATCACAATTCTATTTATGTGAGAAACATTCCATATTCACTACTTTTTTATAGGTTTATATTGTACCCATGAATTTAATTTATAATGATTTTTTTAAAAATAGATTATTATTTAAATATCCATTTTATTATATCAATTTTACAGGGTTTATGTTTTGATGGTTTCCAAAGTGGTAAGGAATTTTTGTCAAAATATTCATTCTTTGAGTCGTCTATTATGTTATACTCCTATCTTAATTTTTGATGTGTATATACTACACCGTGGTCTTGTTATAATAATAATATATTTATTTTGATTATATTTTATGATTCATTTAATATTATCCATTTATTTGTCTTACGATAAAATGTTACCAAACTAGAAATATTTTCATGTTACAATCTCATCGTTTAACGAGATTTTTCTGATTAGGTATAGAATGATGAAATATTGTGATATACCTATAAATAATTTTCATGACTTATCCCATGATTTGGACAGAGCCACAAATACCCCATGTCATCCCTCATAGGCTAGGGGGTTGTGACATTTACCAAAGGCACTTTAATATCTGGGAGGCCTTTTCCTAAAAACCATTAAACATGAACATAAGAAACTCAATGAAGAAGTAATGTGGGAATAAAAAAATGAATAACCACTATAAATATATCAAATTATCATAAACCCCCAAAAAAACAAATTATGGTTTTTTATAGGGAAAATATTTGAAAAAATACACTCCCTAAACATAAATATTTCCAAACCTGACAAAACTAGAAATGAATAAACAACTGAGCAATCCCATAACCTATATCCAATTCTACAACCATTGTACATAGTCCTAGAACGATGGATCCCTATGTTATTTTGAGTTTATAATCTACCTACCCACCTTATGGAAAATGTACAACACTTTTTGGGTGAAGCCCATGTCGTGGTGAGTATAAATATACCCTGTATAACGCCCTAAAATTGGTGCTGGGGAAGAAGTAAGAGATACTGCTGTAGATGAATGAAATAGTAGAACAAGGTAATGTAATAAAGTGTAGCTCATCCAAATGTGAAATTTTTGAAACAAAAGGATATCGACATGGTGTGAATATGGTCTTTTCAGTGAGTATTTGCTGCTTATAGAAGTAGAGTGGACTTATCCATCCAGGATAAACTAAACACAGAAATCATGTGGCATGACATGTGTGCCTTCACCTCTCTTGTAAGAGAGGAACTATACTGAATGAGAGGGTATTAATGTATGATAAATTTTTTTATAATCAATCGAATAATCCAAAACGATTGTATAAATGGATCTTGATCTCATTTCTCATCCCACAATGATTAATAGCCAACGATTTCATGGTAAATTCCATATGTGATGCCCAACACCTCATGCGGCTTCCAAAGGATCGCATGTAAAAAGGAATCAACTACCAAAACATGATACTACCCAATTTGGGTGTCAATTACACACCCCCATGTGTTTGGGTCACGTCAAAAGAATATTCCTCAGTGGGGAAAGAATCCCTCTTTATCATAAGTAGAAATTAAGGTAAAACCACTCCTTGTCATTGTGCCGCATAGCTTAGGAATGGCCTGTTTTATGAAAGGATATCATGAACTGGTAAAAATGGAGGGTCATTTTATAGTAGTCACCTAGAAACTCCATTTCCCCATCCAACAGGATGGTACCACTCAGGAAGGTAACTGCAGATTGCAGCTTCCTAGCCCCACCGCAGGATATGCCTGGTGAGTCATTAATGAAACACCCCTTCCTAGTAATGTTGGAGGGCTACACCATGAAAATATCTTTGAGGAATTCCACTTACCATCCTAGATATATGGAAATCTTGAAATATATAGGATATATGCTTTTATGTAACTCAAAAAAATATTTTGGGAATGCCACTTCCCATTCCAACTGGAGGGTAAGCATGATAATGTTATCAGTGAATGTCACTGGTCAGTCCAGTTGGTGGGTAAGCTAAGAACATTCACGAACTACACTGACCATTACTAATAATGGGAAACTCGAAATTTTCATTGGTAAATGCCACTTTCATGTCCTATGAAAGAGTTATCATGATACATTTTCTAGGAACTCAACTACACATCCCACATGGAGGGTAATCCCACTAAACCACTAGTGATTCTATATGATTGCTACTATAATTGGGCATTGTCTCAGTTTTTTCATAACCCAAATCATTTATTATCATATCTCAAAAGTTTCATTCAAAGGAATCATATAATTATACTTGAAAAAACTCTCAAGATAGGATACTCATGGGAAAAATTACATTTCAAATGAATGAGATATGAAACATTGATGTGTCATAAATAAGAGGTAAAAGGAATGTCAGGGACCAACACTGCATGTGGCCATACTCTACTAAATGTCCATGTTCTCTCCATAACTCATCTTTCTAGCCATGAGTCACCACAAAATGATTACAAATACTACATGAGCTGTATCTATCAGTGTGCTTAGAATAACACAATGCTCATCACAATTCATAGGGAAAAATATTATTTCCCTAATATACACTTCAAATTTCATTATATGGACAAAAGGATTACACTATTTCTATACTAATGAAAAAAATTCCATACATAGACTATTCACATACCTCAATCGTATACATAGTGAAAACATTGTATTACACCACATCACATTAGAATAGTTTTTAGAGGGTCTAAAAAACAAGTCTGAATTATATAACTAATAATGTTCTTGAAATGTTCACTTCAATTTCATGGTTATAACATCAGAAATGGTTTGTAGTTTTAATAATGTAGAAGGGAGAAATGTCGGATACAATATCCCAAAATATAAATAATTTTTTTTTATTTTTAGGTGTTTAATTAACATGAGACATGGGTCAATAAAATATAACATGGATAGCTTACGAAAGAAATAGTTGTTTAATAAAAATATAATAATTTTAATTTTAATATTATATTTATAATTTTATTAACAAACATGGATGAGGCATACAACCTCATCCCTCCATGCTCAAAACCACCTCCTTCTATGTTGTACAGAAGCTCCAAACCCCATTCTCACCATTATGTCTTATTGAAACTTAATATAAATTATACTAATAATGATAATATTAGTAATATATTAATATATTAATATTATGGAAATGGAGGAGTTGAACGGTAACATAATAGATAATTTTACAATGATTCATTTTCATATATATTAATATTTATGTATTATATATTATTTTTACCTAAAAGGGGACTCCATGTCTGATAGCATACCTGATATAAAATTATTGGTTTCTGTGAAAACTTATGTTGCACAAAAGAATACGATATACCAAAAAATATTACATTATAAATATTATTATTTTAAATGGTAGTTATCACCTAGAAATCGAATGGGTAGGAATGAAAAGAACTAGATATATTATGTTTAAAAATGTTTATTAAATTATTTTACAATTTTCTAATAGTATTCAGTGGCTTAAAATGAGAGGAAATCTAATTTTAATAATAAAATTATCAAATATTTTTAAAATGTAGTTTTACCATATTTTGATAGAGAACCAATTTTAAATATAGGTTATAACACATTTACAAGTTATATCATACATAATGAACTTATTCTTTATATTTAGTGTTTATTAATTTATATTGGTGTAAATTTTGGTATTTATTTTATTAAATTCATATTTTTGTGAATAGTATAACATAATGCATTTTAGTTGAAAAATTATTTGTCATATAATTTATTTCTATAGTTTTGTTATCATTTTAATTAAAGTTAACATTTAATTTAATTATGTATTTATAATTAAATAAAATTTCATTAATTGGAAGTCATATTACATTTATGTTGCATATAAAAACATGTCAATATTTTGATGCTTTTACTTTAAAAACTAGTTTTCTTATTCTGTCAATGATATTAACTTTTAATTAATTCATTTCAATAATATGTTTTGAATTTGGAAAAATTAATACTATATTTATATACAGATGGTCCAAATTATGTAAATAGTTCCCTTTTATTTTTTGACAGTACAAATATTAATAGTATTAATTATTTTTATTTACAACTATTAAAGGGTAAATCAGGTAACTAAAGTAAAAAATAATATTATTATAATATAAAACTAAAAAAATAGGTGTATTGATTATATTGGATAATTTATTTCTGCCTAATAAATCCATTGGGATTAAAATATGGCCTTTGAAATCCACATGGGTGTGATTATCAGATTTATAACTATTAATTTAATGTAATGAAAAAATTATCATAATCATTACACTTTTTATTAAATAAATTTTAATATGGGGTTTTACAAGTGATATGATAAACTATAAATAATAATTGGAAAGGGAATTTTTTTTTCCAAAATCATAGTAGTTTATTTATAATTTTTATGCATTATATAATTAAATTAAATTATGACAAAGTGATGGGGGAGTAGTTTACATATTAATGAATTTATATAATAATTATTTTATTAAATATTCAAATAAATATTATTTTACATAATGTATTCAATTAAAAATTATATGTTAATATGACATGTTATAAGTCTGTTAAATGGGTTGTTTGAAAGTTATCAATATTTATTGATTATTTTTTAATTGAATGAAAGGAATAGTTAAAAAATTCATATACCTGATATTTTAAAACAATAAAAAATTATTAAATTATTTATATATATTAAATGTATGTTAAAATCACAATATAAATATAATAACGTTTATAGGTACATTAATTGTTCAATTATAAGAAATTTACCCTATATAAGTTAAATTTATTATCGCAAATTATTCAAAATTTGGTTACTATAATTAAAATTAAATGAGAATAATTACCAGAAAACTGAAAGGATAAGTTTTAAAATAAGCAAAATACATGAATAATAATTATTCAATTAGATTATTTAAAACTATAATCATCTTATCTTATAGATATATGAGTTTGGAGTAATTTTTAATAAGAAATTAACTTTATTTGTTCAATAGATATGAATTTCCTAAGGAGCCACTCCCCTTTCCAATAAATGGAACCAAATATTTTTTAATAGCCATACATATGTAACTATTTAGTTCATCAAATATCTAACTTAGACACTTTATATAATCCCTCCCTACATTATTGAGGTATTATTTTATCCATAACACCCTTATTAGATATGTTAAGGTGTTCTTCCATGGTGATTAGCCGAAGATGATGCACCATTTTTGTAAGTATATCTAATTTATTTCTACGTCAAAATTCTTCTAGTGTAATACCTAAATGATGATATAATTTCTCATGAATCCTAATTATAATTATTTTATATTATGTTAATATAATCTCCTAAATACATATCCACTTCCAGAAAATGATAAAATAATAAAGTGTTTGTTCGTACGTGTTAACTACCAATTCCACGAACCATTATAATTTATTATTCATAACCATATCTCAATACAAGTGATAATAATGTATTTAATGTTAATATATGATATTAATCATATATATATAATTATATGATAATATTATATCAATTAAATTCACAATTTCCATGCATAAAAAATGATAACATCATTCGTGTGTATGTGTGAACTATGACCTCCACAAAGTGATGAAATCATTTTAATTAATAATATCACTTGTATGAAATATATATATTTATATTTGAATGATTAATATGATATTAATGAACTTATTATCATTATATAAATATAAAATAATACTTAAATTTTTTCCATAACAATCAATTAAAAAAAGGAAATTATTACTCTTCTGTACGTACGACTTACCGTCTTAATGACAATTACGTTATAAATTTTTCATAACCACATAAAATATATTTATTTAATGGTATTATTTATGTATAAAATGATAATAATTTCATGAATACAATTTTAATTATTATGGACTTTTGACAAAATGGAAATGTGACATCAAAACCATGTTCATTTTTCACTGATGTAGAGAATATTGACTAAACATCTAATATGAACATAAATAATTATGAAATTTTTATATCATGGTAATAAGTGACATTAAAAAATATTAAAATTTAAAAATGATATTAAAAATGTTAAAATTATTATATGTTTTTTATTTAGGAATATAATGATTGTACATGACAAGTCATACTCATGGTGAAGAGCATCATATCAATCTCTATTAATCAATCCATATATTAATAATATAAACCACATTCATTTACATGTTTAATATTAAACCCATGGGAATTTTAATTACATTTAATTATTTTCCAAATGAATATTTTTATATTAATCATTTAACTAAAATAAAAAAATTATATATATTTTAAAAAATACTGTGATAACGACATGTCCACCGCTTGGACCATTATTTGATATTTCTCTTCTTTGATAAGATGTAATGTTTTTAAAAGAAAATAAAATACCATATAAAACTTTTAGGTATTTTGATATTGAAAATTGTTCCGAGAATGGATTGATTATATCAATATCTTGAAATTATATCTTATGATTACAATATGAAAATTTTATTTTTTCTTTATACTATAGAAATTGTTATGATTATGTTATGGTTTTGGGGAGTTGATTAAATATCTAGGTGGTTACACAATAAAAAGATGGTGTGTGAGCCTGTGATAGCTCTCTTATGCATTGGGTAATAAGACAAAGTTAAAAAATCAGTTTAATCCTAATATATTTAGCGAATAAACTACAATGGGTATTCTATATATAACTATGAAGGATACACCATATGTAGCTATGAAAGAAAAAATTTAATTATGATATCGATGCAATATTTTACCATTATGATTTATGACTTCTATGAGTTGATTCATGTTTTTTTTATTTCATGGGTTTATCAATATTCAATGGATAATGTTTTCATTCATTTTTTACCTTAATGAGCTTTTTGTTCTCATCACATGTTTTTAAAATGTTTTTCAAGATATAAGGATGAGTAACTCAAATGAATAAGTCCTGAAGTTTTTTACGAAGAAAAAGAAATCATGTTTACATTTAAAAGTTTTATCTTGTGTAAGAATTATATATTATTGTAATTTCATCATGTTTTTAAAAATATGAGTTGTTATGTAATAGTTGTGACCCAATTTTCTAAAACTCTAATCATGAAAATATCCTCAATGTGAATTCTTGATTAACACAATATTATATAATGTTAATGAATGGGTTCGTATAGTTAATATTAGTAGTCGGGTTAGATAATAATAATGGTTGGGATGTGGTCAATAAAATATCCATAAACAATTTTACATTATGTTTTAATTGAAATTATATATCATATGAGAATTACCATGATTCTTTATTTGAGAAATGTTTATTGACAATGATTTTTTGTAGAGGAAACATGGAATATATTCTAAGACAACATCAAAAGGGAAAAACATTCCAAATCATTAACCTGAGATGGTCAGAATTGGAATTGAATAGTTTGTGGCATTGATGGAACAACTGACTCAAGATATAAATCACAACGGTATCGTTACATGAGATCATCCAAATAAACCATTGAGGAACAAGTAGATAGCAAATCATTTCATAAGGCAACTTCTTCTATCATTCATATGATCATATTACCATGTGCTGGCAGCTGAGTAAATTAAATCCCTATAAAAGATATTCGATGTTATATTGTGTTTATACTATCAAAATGATATTTTTTTTGTATTCTATTTTGAAGATGAAGACGATTAGTGGTATTCTATTGATAAGAATATCATATATAGTGAGGACATTTATTATATATATTAGGTTGGATTCAAGGTATTTTTCTTGAGAAATATTTCCCTAAGTCTGATCGAGTTAGGATGGAAAAAAAATTCGTGGAATTGTGGAAAGGAGACGACTCAATGGTTGGTTTGGAAGAAAAAACATCCCCAATGGAATGGATTTCCCTAAATTTCAAATGGGATCTTGATATTAAAATCAACCAAATTAACTCAAGATTAAATCCAATGTATCAAAGGGCGTTGGATTCTTGTGTGTTCTAATGTTATGAAAAACATTTTCTATTTGCGAAGAGGTTGGAAATAGATTTTATTGATGATCATGTGTTATTTTTTGAAAATTAGAATTATAAGATGAGATAGAAGAACAAATTAAATTTATTCTAAAATGTTTGATTAGAAGAAAATTATGTTTAGAGTTTGTGATAATTATCATAAAATGCACACATGGAATTCCATTTGATTTATTTAATGTGCTTATAATGTTGTAAAATGGTACATATGGAAGGAAACTTCACTAAAAAATCTAATAGTTTAAAAAAATATTATATACAATAAGTAAAATATTAAAAATGTAAATAAGTGGTTCATTAGGAAAATGAGTGTTTGTTGATTAATTTTATGTATGGGAAGAAGCCAGACTCTTAACAGAAATGTGTGGTTAAATCATTATCAACTACTTTATCAGATTTCAGGAAATCAAATGATGTAGTATGAGGTATATTGTTTGTTAATTTATATTATAACAATGTATTTTTTGATTTATGGTTTACACATTATTTTATATCTATTTAATTATCTGGTAAATTAGAAATTCCACCTCAATAAAATAATCCCAAACAAATGTTAAAAACACTAGTTGAATAATTGGAAAAAAAAAAGAAATTATTTGAATCTTCATGTCCTTTTTTGGGGGAAAAATATAACTGCAAACCTTATTGTTTTTCCTCAATTATATTTTGGTGTTATTTTGTGTATGGATTAGATTTCTATTTACCATTCTATGTTTTTCTATAGAGCTAAAAAATATTCTCTTGATAAATAATTTCAGTATGTTTATAAAAATTTTCCATGATCATTTTTAAAATATTAGGAAGCAGGGAAACTGATGGAAAATAGAAATGAATGTAACCTTGAATATTCTTTTGAAAATAATGTAATATTTCATAATAACTATGTTTTAATAGTAAATTAGTATCTTATTGTTTTTACTAATGATTTTCATTGTACTATACCTACTATAGCTGATTAATATATTTTTTTATAATAATTCTACTAAAATATCATAACCCCCATTATCGAATGACTCATGTTGAACGTTTATAGTTAAATAAGCAATTAAAAAAGTTATTATATATAGGATTCATTATACCTAGCACATCATCATGGGGTGATCCTATATTTTTATTAAATGTAATATGGTTCAATTAGATTTTTCATTGATTATATAGACGTGAATAACATAACTATATTAAAAATATATTTTTTCATCATTACTATGCTTTTTTTATCATTATTAAAGAGTGCAATTTTTTTATTGAATAACTGAGGCTGGGGTACCGTCAGTTGAATGTAAAGGTTGCAGATACTCTAAAATCTCATATCTAATTCAATACATCCATTCTGAATTTGTAGTTTTGTATTTTGGGTTGACTAATGATCCTATTTTATTCATGAATCATATGAACAGAATATTACATGGATTCTTGGATATGATTGTGTTTGTGTTTATTGACGGTGTGTAGATATTTTTTAATTGTAAAGATGATAATTAAATTCATATAAGGGTTTTCATGAAAACAATAAAAGAAAATAAACTGTATGGGATCTTCAAAAAGTGTATGTTTTGGTTAAAAAAAATGTATCCATGGGATATACTGTTATTAATGATTGAATAAATGTTGATCTTTCTAAAATAAAATGTGTTGATGTATAGTGAATACCCTAATAATAATAGGGACTCATTTTTTTCTTGGTTTAAAAGGTTATTACCTGAGGATTATTGAAAATTTTGAAAAATTATCTAGAATAGAAACTAGGATTACTCGAATTGGTATTGGGTTCATGTATACAAAATAACATGATTCATGATTTCATGAATTGATATGATGATAGGTGAATGCTTCAGTTCTAGAACAACCTTATAGAAATAGTGATTTTTTATCTATAATGATGATTAGTTGAGAGGACCTGGATTCATCTAATATAGAATTATAAGGTAATTGGTTATGATTTATATCAGTGGAAAATAGATGAGATAAATTACCCTACACATGAAATGGAATTAGTTTCTACTGTTTTTTCCTTTAAAAATTTAAAGGCATCATCATTATGGTGTAAAATGTCAAATATATGTCAACAAAAAATGTGTGAAGTAAATATTGAATCAAAATAATTGAACATGATATTGAGAAGATAGTGGGAACTTATCAAGGATAAGGATTTGAGGATTCATTACCATTCAGTATATAAACATAATGTGGTTTCTGCTTTTATGTTAGAAATGTAACGCTACAATAATCTTGTTATGTTTATAGAATGACCCATAGATCAATGATTTGATGAATGTTGGAATGGAAATTTTAGGTGTGGTAAATTCCCCTATATAGTTTCTAGTTTTATTGTTATTTTTACTATCACATATAATTAAGAAATCACATAAGGAATAAAGTGAATTATAGAAAAAAGTTAGAATTGGTTCATCATGGTATGTTTCCTAAATTTAACATTGATAAATATTGTGTTTTGAGTGTTTCGAAGAGATTTTGTGGGTCTTGTAATTCATAGTTGAAGATATATTTGTTATTTGAAGATTTTTAGTTCTTATTTTATATTCATCATATTAGTACAATGATTTATAATTTTTTTGGGTTTATTAATGGTGGGATGGAATACAAAAGTTATTGATTATTTTACTATGAAGTGTTTAACTTGTGAACAGGTTTAGCCATAGAATCTGTTACCAAAATAGATGCATCGGCATTTTCTAGTACCATTGTGGAAATAGTAAAATATATACCTAGATTTTACAGTGGTTTAGAAAATAATTCTTGAGGTAACAATGAGATTTGGGTAATTTTTGATAGATTGAAAAAATTATCTCATTTTCATCATATTTTAAATACATGGTCTCTAGAAAAACATTCATGGTTATATCATAAATATATATATCTAGGTTTCATGGGGTTCCCCTCTACATTGTATCTAATCGTGATACTATGATAAATTCTATATTTTGGTAATTTTTTCATAATTCATTGGGAACTATATTAAATTTTAGTACAAATTTTCATCCTTAATCAAATATGCTATTAAAAATAACAATTCAGACCATGGAGGATATGATACATGCTTGTTCAATGAATTAACAAGGAATTTGCAACAACATATTTATTTGGTTGATTTTCCTTAAAATTACAGTTTTCATTCAAGTATAGAGACGATTCCATTTGAGTAATTATACAGAAAGAATTGTCGAACTCTAGTTTTTTTGAATGGATTCAGTTAAAGGAAGTTGATGGGATAGAATTTATAGAAAAAAGGCATGGAAATTTCATTTGATTCATAAACACATAAGGACAACTTAGAGTTAGAATAAACGTTATATAGACAACTGACGGAAGGATATTTCTTTATTAGTTGGTGACCATGTATTTCATAATGTTTCGCCAGGGAAAAATGTGATGTGGATTGTAATGAAGGGAATGATAAGTTTTTTGTTCGTTGGAACCTATGATATCCTAGATAAATATGGATTTGATTCAAACAAAGTGGGTTTAACTCCTATTTTATCCTAGGTACATAATAAATTTCATTTTTTAATGTTGACAAGCTGTTTATTGAATATATCTCATGTTTTGAGCTGATAAATTGTTCAATTGGAATATAATATTTCTTATGAGGAATAGCTAGTTGAAATTCATTACCCCATAGTGAATGTGTTTCAGAATAAGGTAATTCATTAGGTTAACGGTTTATGGAAAAAATATTTTGTATAAGTGGAAACAAGAGAATCTAAAAATTCTATCAGGGGGAGGTACCCCACATATTTGATATGTGAATAAGTTTGTGAGGATGCAATTTCTGAAAGAGGGGGAAGATTTAACATCCTAGGTTATTATAGAATAATACATTCTTATATATATTAATATTTATATATTTTATTCCAATTTTACATAAAAGGTGATTTAATGTATGATAAAATATGTGATTACCAATAATGGGTTTCTCTGAAATATTATGTTGCACACATGATTAAGAAAAACCTAAAATAAAAAATTATTAATATTATTATTTTAAATTGTCATTAACGCCTAGACATTTTATTATATGTAATGAAAAGAGTTAACATTATTATTTTCACATGTTCATATTAATTTTTTTACTGTCACATAATAAATTTTAGATGCTTCATATGATAATAAATCATATTTTAAGCATGAAATACTAAAAATATTAAAATGAAGAGTTCCCTCATTTTGATGGAGTACACATTTTAAATATTTTTTTTGAAAATTGTATATAATCTATTCAAAAAAATAATCTTCTCTTTTGGAATAAGTTAATAAATTTACTTTGGTAGATTCTTTTTTATTTTTTTTGGAATTCAAATTTTAATGAATAGTGTCAAATATTGCATTTTAGTATAAAATTGATTTTTTTTCTTACTTATTAATATAGTTCAATTATTAATTTAATAATTTTTAATGTTTAAATTAATTAAGTTTTTATTATTTATTACAATTTTGGACATTGGATGTAATTTCACATTTATATGGGACATAAAAACATGTATGACTTTTGATGGTTTTACTTAAAAAACATTTTATTATTCGAGAATAAGGATTAATTTTTCATTAATTTATGCTAGTACATTCATTTCAATTTTGAAAAAGATACTAAATATTTCTAATTATTTGGTCCAAATTATTAAAATAGTTCGCTTTTATTTTTTTACATTATCAATTGTAACAGTAGTTAATTTTCTTTATTTATCACAGGTAAAATTTAAATCAAGAAAATAATTGTAAAAAACTATTATAATAATCTAAAAAATAATAAAATATGTATTTAACTTATTGGATGAGATATTTCGAACCAATAAAAACCTTGGAAATATTATTAGTACTTTATAAGCCACATGTGGATGATTATGACATTAATAAATTTTAATTTAAAGTGAAGGAGAAATTATCCTAAACAATCTTCTAATTACTAAAAAATCCTAATATGGGGTAATATAAGTGATGTATTAAACTATATAAATTAATTATAAATCATAAAAGCATAAATAAATCATTTTATTTTATTTATTATTTTTATAAATAATTAATTAAATTTAACTAGGACATAATGACAATGAAGTGATTACTTTATTATTGAATAAATCTAATAAAAGGAAGTATAAATATTAAAATAACTATTATTTTACATAATTTATACCATACATTAATTATTTAGATGAAAATAGAATTTTACTAGTCTATTAAATGGTTTATTTGATGATATATATATATATCTTTTTTTATTTTATTTAATTTCAATGAAATGATTAATGTTAATATTGAAATAATTGATATTTTATAAAGATAATTTTTTTAATTATTTAAAATTCCTAAATATATTTTAATATCGCAATGATATTATGATATAGTCAAAATGTTCATTTAGTGTTCAATTATGCGACATCTATCTCATATAAGGTAAATTTATAGCCTCTTAATATTTAATATTTTGGTACCACGGTTAATAATAAAAGAGATTAATTAAGGGTGTACCGAAATTTTAATGTCAAAAATAAAATAAATAAATGTATAAAACTCAAATATATAGGTTATTTTGAACTATCACAATTGTATCTTATACATATACCATGAGGTGATCTTTTTCATTATTAAATAAATTTATACTAATTTAATATGTCAATAATTTTCATGGGTTCCCCTCCAATCTTCTTTAAAAAGGTACCCACTCTTCCCTAATACTCAAACATCTAGAACCATTTTTTTCATACATGATCCACCCAAAAAAATTTCTAGAATCCATCCCCATGTTTGTGAGACCCTATTTTTTCATAACACTCTTCTTTGAGGTGTTATATTTTTCTACAATGGTGATCAACCAAAGAAGAGGTGTTGTTTTCTTTATGTATTTCTATTTTATTTCTTCCTGAACTACCTACAAATCTCTTCCAGCCATGATAAGTTAAATAATATAGTATCATCAATTTTAATAGATTATATTATGTTAATATCATATCCTAAATCCATTTCCTTTGCCATCAAATGGAAAAGGAATTAATCCTTCATGTGTACATGTGAACTATCACCTCCACGAACCGATCGAATTGATTTTTCATAAAGGTGCCTCAAGACTGGTTATAATAATGTAATTAGTGTTACTATGTATTATTAATTAAATATTACTCATTATATTATAATTATTTATCAATTAAATTCATAGAATCCATACGCATAAAAATGATAACATCGTACGTGCGTATGAGTAAAATATCACCTCCACGAGGCTATTATGACTCATTTTTTATTCATTATATCACATATGTGATATATATATAAGTATATTTAAATTATTAATATTATATTAATGATTTTATGATTATTATATAATTTTAAAATAATACTTAAATTAGTTCTATTGCAATCAATGAAAAATGGAAAATATTCCTCATGCATAAGTACAACATACCGTCTTAATGACTACAACATTGTCCATTGGTCATAACCACACATCATGGTATTATTTATTGGTATAATTTATGAATAATATTATAATAATTTCTAGAATATTATAAGGGAGATGATTTACTTTCAACAACATGGACTTTTGATATCTAAATTGTGTTCATTTTCAACTCAAGAACCGAATATCAACAAAACATCTTATATGAATATAAATAATTATTTAATTTTTATAACATGGTAATAAGTGATATAAATGAAGAAATATCCTTTAAAAAGGATCTCATGATATTCTGAATTAATATATGTTTAATATTCAAGATTAAAAATATTATAAGTAATGATTCAGACTCATGGTAAGGGACTTCATCTTAATATCATTTCATTGAGGAATATTTTGATTACATACACATCCTTATAAGGTACAATATATGTTCCTTTCCTTTGAAATTTAAATTTATTTCAATGTTTTTTAAAAGGAATATTTCTAAATGAAGTGTTTTACTAAATTTCAAATGGAAGGTATTTTTTAAAATATGTTACAACAACGACCATTCTGCCTCCATGACCGTTAATTGGTACTCAGATTCCCCTATATGTTGTAATATTTTTAAAAGAATAGTAAATACCATATTCCCTATTTAGGTAATTTTTTAATAAATGGTTATTATAATGTATTGATAATATCTATATCATGAAATGATATATTATAATTTCAACATGGAATTCTGTTTTCATTCATTAATGTCAATGTTTGTAGGATTATGTTATGCTTATTGGGAATTTCATGATTATCTAGGTGGTTCCATGATAAACCAAGGGTGGGTGATCTCGTAACAGCTCTCCAATTCACTTGGTAATGAGATAAAGTCAAACATTATGTTTTTTCCTAATATATTTATGGAATATTGTAGAGACCCACACTTTACCTACATGAAAATTACGTTAATTATAGGTAATACAGGATATATTAGAAAAAAATTCCTAAATTCCGTATTATTTTAGTATCTTGGGAAACACCAAACATATTCCTATTATCATGGTGAACGATCTTCAAAATATCCAATAAAGGTCTTCCCCTTTTCCATACATAAAACATTTCTTTATGTCCAGGGGAAATGAAAACACAGAAAGGATGATCGAAAATTATCAACAAGGGTAATCATGGAGAGCGTAAAATATCATAAACATTTGAATGTAAAAACATGAAAATAAAATTTAAACATCATAATAATAACCAATAAAATAAATCATTTCAGTAAATAATGCAAGGATCATAATGTAACATTAACCCTGAAATAATAGCATTGGGATATATCATGTAATCATGTCAAACTAATAAAAACATATTATGATTTTCATAGTATCCAAGTCATTTCGTCCAAGACCATCATAGTGGACGGAATCCATTACTAAACCATGTTTACCTGTCGTTTAACTCCTATATTACTAAACTGGATTTTCATTCCATTATATTCATGTAAATATTATCATATATAATCATTTACACAAGGCATTGGAGGGAGATATAGGTCCCAACCATCCCATATTGAAATCATTCTCACATGTGCCACAAAATAAACATAAATCATTCATCATAAACCAAAAAATTATATGGGTTTCCTAAACATCATCCCCTCATTACATAATCCACATCAAATAATGGATATCATTTCAACAAAATATCAAATAAAACCATGTATATAATATGGAAATTATACATAAAAACATAACTATATTAATGAATGTCTTCTTAGATGGAAAATAGTTTTGATAAAACATATGAAATGAATACTTGAGGAAAATATTTTTTCTTCTTCAAAATCATTTTATTTTCTCAAAATGTTGAACAATTTTAAAAGAAAATAATTTTGTTCAAAATAATCAAGAAATACTGTATAATAAGATTCATAAAAATAATGTGTCATGAAACCATACAAATCAGTTCATGCCATATATGTTAACAAACATTATTTTAGTTCTTTTGAAGGAAAGGTAAAAATGTATCTCATACCGAAATAAGAAAATGATTGGTTTCATATATTTTACTAAAAATTAACTGATGTGTAAGATTGGATTTATTCTATTTTAAAGAACCTGGTTCTTAATCTTGAGGTATAATTTTCTAATTTTGTTTTTCCTTTAATGTTTTTGAAAAAACAAGGAAAACGAGGAAAAATCCCAAATTTATGGGTACATGCCATTTATTTTTCAAAACATCATGTTCTTTGGCCATATGGTATGAGAATACAGGGCATGTATGCTTGTCGGTGATTCATAGTGTAAAATCAAACTACACGTCATGTACATGGTAATACAAGTCATGTAATCAGTCGGCAAGTGAACAGTAAGGCAGTGGAGAGTAGCCACTGGATGAACAATAAAACGGATATTACACACGGTGTACTTAGTATTACACACTATGTAATCAGTCGGTAGGTGAACTATAAGGTATTGGAGAGTTTCCACTAGTGAAAAGTTAAAAAGAAAGTACACACAGAGTACTTGATATTAAAAGCCATGTATTTTTTTTCATTAAAAACATGCAGTATCCTTCCCATTCAGAAAAGAAGGCAGAAAAATCCACTAGAGCACCAGGAGTGGTGGATGAGGCTTAAAGGAGCTCTTGAGCGCTCACCGAGAATCTGATTCTTCTGTCGATGATCTCTTTTGGACCGCGTGAGTTAGGCCTTCCATCTCTTTGTGTCATTCCTTCCAATTCATTCCTAAAAGGAATTTTTTTTTGTAATTTTAATGTATAAAAGTTTATCCTAGATCTTTGTCCTTCTTAGTTGTTTCAGGATGCGTTGTTCACATATATTGATAAGAGGAGATCTAGGTAGGTGGTCTTGTGTTTAATTACAACTGTCGAGTTGATTTTTTGTATTGTTGTGCCATGATCCAATGTTCTGTGTGTCGTGTGGTTGAGACCATGACTGTTAAGATACCTACAATTGAATGGGTGATCAAATGAATAAATATAAGCTCCAGTTTGGTATCATTTCTTTGGTCCAGGGACACCCTATGGGTGAGTTTCCCTTGTTTAGCTATTTGGCCAGGATACCCATGGGCATGCCACGATTATAGAATGTTTTGATTTTTAATGATATGAAACATATATAAAATTATTTTTTTCTCCATTGGGCTCGACCCGATTACTTGTTTATCCTAATGGTAGTCTAATTCTTAACATGAGGGCGGTGTTTTTTTAGCCTGAGGGAAATATTTTCTTATGCCTATGGGTTGTAGCATCAATGCCTGAGGGCAACATCTCGTATGCCTGAGAGAAAAAATCATAATGACTTTGGGAAATCACCTGAGGGTTTTTTTTTTCAACTTTCTTTAGTATAAGTACTTGTATGTATGAGGTAAATGTTTACTGAAATATTCACTATGGTGACTTCTTATGTTATACATGCCAAGATAAAGCACATGCTTTGTATTTATATTACCTTTTACTTGTTAGATAACCTATTGTAGTTTTTTTTACGGCACTGTATTGGAGATTGTCGGATGGGGCTGGGTCTAGGGAACTTATATGTCAAATATATTGAATTGTAAAATAAAAACTAAATGTAATGGAACTAGGAGAAGTATCTTCTTTTGGGTACATCATTTCTTACGGAATTTCATTATTTCACACTTTTGTTGCACATTTTCTCTAATAGTTGGGCATGGGCATTGGTGGTTGCCTACTGGGATTTATTTCTCACAGTCTATTTGGGTAATGTCTTGATACCAAAAATATTATATTGATACAAGTGTCATTAAAGGTAATAATCTTTATATAGTTACATGATTTTTTCAAAGTAGGAGAGCACGAGACCAAGCTTAGGCTTCCGATGCTTCTGAGTTCTTATTGCATTGCTGTGGTTTTTCTTTACTATATTTTTAACCTAGTCCTATATTTTATTATATTTTAATTTATTCTACATTTTAAGATTTTTATAATTAGGGACATGTGGAATCATCTTATATATGATTGTTGATTATCTTTTACTGCAATTTCATTTTCCATTTCAACAATATATTGTTTACTGCATCTGATTTTGGGTATGTTTATATTTTTCTGATGAGCTACACTTTGACAGATGAAGTCATAGTTTCCCCACTATCAGACCTAGGCCATCACTACTAGTCAGTAACCTCTGGCATTTGGGAAATGCCCTTAAGGTCATGTGACCAACTGGGTTTGGGGCAGCTGGTGTATGTCACCCAGATTCGGGATGTTACAAAGTGGTTTCAGAGGAGTTTTTTTCTTCGAATTACTATTTGGAGCCTATATTAAGGGATATTATGGAATTGGTATTCGGTAATAAGATGTTCCTTAGAGTAGCTAACATGTGAACATGGAATAGCCAATCTACCTCATATAATTACAATTTTTCTAATTTTTCAATCTTCCTGTTGATTTGATTGTCACCATTGGGTGACACACTTATGGTGTGCTGTTTATATTTTATACTTGGGTTCTATTTAGTTGCAACCTGATGAGATTAGGTTATTCCATCACGTGCATCATTTACTCACATGTTATAATCACAAGTCATGCATAGTTTCCAAGCCATGTAGGTGCATTAGAAATTGCATGTTTTTGTGATAGATGTTATGCTAAAAATTCATGATGTTGTGATAGATACCCTGATAAAATAAATGTTGTTTGATAGGGTATTTTTATTTAAGGGTTTCTGAATGAATTCCAAACTATAGTTTTTGAAGTATATGGGCCCTCATCAACTAGAATTTAGTGGACGATTGACATTTTTACATTTTTATAACATGTATAAGAAGCCAATCATTGACTTGCTAGGTTTGTTGGCCCTCACAGATCGTAATTTGGCTCCTTGGTGTTTGTTTCAGTGTTTTTTCTGGATTTCGATGTTGTTTCTAAGGTATACTATCTAGAAAAACCCAGAATACACACCGTGTAGTTTTTACTACACGCCATGTACTATTCTATTCAAGAATAAAAGAAAAATTTTAATTACATGTTGTATACCATATGTACACGCCGTGTAGTCCCTAACAGGGTTATAGGCCATGTTGGAAGAGACACGAGATATGGATGTTCATGGAGAAAACATGTCGGGTACTGGTTGTACATGCCAAGTAGGATTGACCTAGTGTATGCCCGTGTAACAATCAACATGGATGGGTAAACCATAAGCATTACACACCGTGTTAGGATTGAACACGCCGGGTCATTGGACCCAGGTATTCGACCATGTAGCCAACAACACGGGTTGGTTGGGGCCTCATATTACATTCCATGTTCATCTAGAACGCGCTGTGTAGTGAAACATGGGTACAAAGGTCATGTCACTAACTACACTAGCCGTTAAAGCTTGTCTTATACACGTCGTGTACCTATGGGACACGCCGTGTAGACTTCACCGGTGAGGGACCATGTGGACTTGGCCATGTGGCTGTGGAAACAGGGTGGTGAATACACTGTGTGCAGGTGTAACAAGTCATGTAACCATGTTATAAGGGGAGCTGTGTGGCTTAGACATTTAGAAGGACTCTCGCAACGGATGAAAATTCAAGTACACGCCATGTGGAAGGGAAACATGCTGTGTGTGGGGTGTTACATGACCGGTTTTGGAAGAAGCACACCCCCATGAAAAAGACTTAAATGAACATGCCGTATAGTTATTATACTCGTTGTGTAGTAATGTTTTTTAAAACATGAATGTTCTCCTTCCACTGTTCCCATCATATGTTTCCATTTCTTAGTCTTGGATGATCTTAATACAAGGCGTGTGTTTGACCGTGTAGAGTCATGATGCTTAGATGACCACCGGTTGTTTTCCAAGAGAGTGGAAATGATAATACTCTAGATATGGTAAGCCGCGGGCTACCAATGGATCATCCAGTAGTGTTAGATGCAGTGCCAGCTGTTATACCAGACGCAAGAGAGGATGCACAGTTCCGTGAAGGATTCATGCAATCCATTTAGACCTTCCAGGGAACACTACCTACTGCCACATCTATGGCAGAGATGACATGTATATTAATGTAGTAACATCCACCTAATTTTTCAGGGGATGGCGGACCATAGGCTGCGGAGTCAGGGATGGGGTCTATGTAGATGATCTTCAATCATCTAGATATGCCTCCTGAGAGAAGGGTCATGCTCGCTACTTACATGTTGCGTGATTCCAACAAGAGATGGTGGGATGTTACTACCCATTCTGAGTATCACCGGGACATGGCATGGAAAGATTTTTTGGAAATCTTATATGAATTTTTCATTCCAGATTCACTATGGGCAGACCGAGCTAAAGAGTTCATGAGTATGCAGCAGGGAAGAACGTCAGTGATGGACTATTCTACCTTCTTCACCAAGATATAGTGTTTTTCACATGTTCTGGTGGGTGATGAGACGTTGGGGGATAAATGCATTGAAGATGGTATTTGGTATGACATTTAAGCATTATTGAATGTTTTCTGGTTGCCTATAGTGCATGCTATTATGTACTAGGAATTGAATACTGAGTGGAACCAGGTGGATTCTAGTGGTGAGGGCCAAGGTAGTTCAGCACCAGTTTCTGGAAATATTTCTACTCGCAAGTGGAAGAGGCAAATGGATTTCTCTCACGGTGGCAGTACTAGACAGAATAATTCTTCAGGTGGCCAGGTAATGTGCTACCAGTGTGGTAAAGGGGGGAACAAGAGACCTTAATGTCCACGTGACCCAGTGGAGTACCGAAATTTTGGTAGGATGGGTCATCTTCATCATTTTTGCAGGGCATTTCCACCAGAGACTAGTGATAGGGGTTCTGTTTAGACTCCGTATGCAGAAGCAGGGCCAGCAACATCTTACATGTTAGGGAATTGGAATACGTTAGGACATTCAAACCAAGGTGGTGGTCATTGTCGTGGTTGCTAGACACCGGGATCTCAGAGACAGTAGGGAGGGTTAGCTTAGGGTATCCAGGCTATGTTTCAGGACCAAGACACTGGGCAGGCATATGTAGTGCATCAGACTCGATAGGGGTAGGATCCAAGAACTTCCATTGTCATAGGTACGATTCTAGTTTCTTCTGTTTTATCTTCGTTGCTTTTAGATATGGGTTCTACACATAGCTTTATATCTGTGCCCATTGGGTAAAGCCTTGGGATCTATGTATATTATTCTTTTGATATTATGACTCTAGACACTAAATTGTGAATTAGAATAGTAGGTGTGCGTCAGTGCAATGAGTTCCCCAATGAGGATGGTGGGTGTCACTTTCTATGGGAGCTCTATGTCTTATAGATGATGAGAAATGATTTCATTCATGGGATAGACTGGATGGTACCCTTTCGAGCCTTTGTATATTTCTATCGTAGTGGGGTGAGTTTATCTTCACTAGAGGGTGGAGAGTTTCTACACATGGGAGAATGGGATTTCCAAGAGAGTCGAGTTGGACCCGAGCATCGAGGGCAAGGTGGAGTGATAGCTCAGATTACAAGATTATATATGTATGACCAGGGAACATGAAAAAAGATTTTCCCTCTTGTGGTAAATCATTTCAGGGATGTCTTCTCGGTCGTCTTTTCAGGTCTCTCTCCTAAGCGATAGGTGGATTTCCCAATTGATCTTGTGCAAAGAATGTCACCGGTGTCAATTCCTCCATACAGTATGGCCATACTATAATTGTAGAAGCTCAAGAGGCAGTTAGAGGAATTACAAAAAAATGGTTTCATCTGACCCAGTACTTCTCCTTGGGGTTTTTCTGTCCTGTTTGCGAAAAGGCGGACGCTACCCTCATACTATGTATGGATTATCGGAAACTAAACCAGTGGAAGGTTAAGAACTGAAATCCCTTACCGAGAATTTATGATCTTTTTGATCAACTTCTACGAGTATGAGTGTTCTCAAAGAATGACTTGATATCCGTATATCATCAAATTCTCGTTAGACCACTAGACATACCGCTTACAACCTTTTAGAGAGGATATTGTCGATACAAGTACATGGTCATGCCATTTGGACTCACAAATGCTCCAGCAGTTTTCTTGTCTCTGATGAATCATGTTTTTCAACCATATCTACATTCTTTTGTGGAAGTCTTTATGGATTATATCTTGGTGTACTCTCATACTCTACATGATTATTCCACCAATCTTGAGATCATACAGAGTACACTGAGAGAGCATCGGTTATATGCTAACCCCTCAAAGTTACACTTTTTGATAGACTAGATATACTTCTTGGGTCATATTATCTCAAAGGAAGGACTTGTAGTAGAACTAGAGAATGTGAGAATTGTACTTTCCTAGGAGTAGTCGAAGAACGTGATTGAAATATGGTGTTTCTTGGGGCTGGCTGGTTAATACAGGCTCATTATATAGGACTTCTCCCGAATAGCAGCACCATTGATGGGTTTGACTCAGAATATTATGATGTTTGTTTTGGATAAAAGATTGTGAGACAACCTATTAGGAGCTGAAGGGAAGGTTGACATCAACATCAGTCTTGATACTTCCAGATAAAGGGAGGAGATATACAGTTTATTGTGATACATCAGGTATAGGGCTGGGAGCAGTGTTAACAAAGGATGATTGAGTAGTTGCGTATAGGTCTCGGTAGTTATGGACACATGACAGTAATTACTAGATGAATGATCTCTAGTCGGCTGTATTTGTTCATGTGTTATGTTTTTTGGAGACATTATATCTTGGGAGAACATTTTGTGGTGTTCACCGACCACAATAGTCATAAATATATCATTACCCAGCATGAAATGAATTTGATAGAGTGAAGGTTGGTTGAATACCTTTAGTCGTTTGACATTGAAATTTCCTATATACCTGGTAAGGGTAACATAGTAGCTGATGCACTGAGTAGGAGGAATTAGATACATGTATTGCAGGAATCCAGTGGTGAGTGGCAACATATCAATTTGTTCTCTAAGATGCATTTGGAGGTGCATGACTGTCAGGGGAAAACCTATCTTTCATCCTTAGCTGTGACTTCTACCCTCCTATATAGAGTGAGGATGATACAACTATTAGATTCAGAAGGCCTAGTTCTACAGGAGTCAGTGAAAAGTGAGGAACCTCCTCTTGGTTGGACGATAGGCAATTACGAGGTACTGCATATCAAGGGAAGAGTGTATGTTTGAGGGGATATACGAGGGGAGTTGATGAGGAAATTTCATGCTTTATCTTGGGCAGTTCATCATGGTGTAACAAAAATTTACTGTGACATAAAACGTTAGAATTGGTGGTCGTGTATGAAAAAAGAGTTAGACTGTTTTGTTACGAAATGTTCCACCTATTAGTAGGTGAAGGCAGAGCATTCGAGGCCAGATGGACTGTTTCAACTATTACCCAATATGGAATGGAAATAGTATGATGTTTTGATAGACTATGAGACCAAGTTTTCGAGGTCACATCGAGGAAATAATGTCGTATGGGTTTTTGTGGACATATATTCAAAAGTAGCTAACTTTTTTCCTACAAAAGAGACCATCTTTGTTGACGAGCTCAAAAATTTATATATCCGAGTGGTAGTATGTCTTCATGGGGTCCTTAATTCAATCATTTTAGATAGGGATTCCCATTTTACGTCTCGTTTCCAGAATATTTTGAGAGGGAACTGGGTACACAGGTGCTTCAGAACAGACCTTACCACCCTCAGACTGATGGCCAGTCAGAGCATACATTATATGTGCTAGAGGAAATGATGCGTGCATGCCTCATGGACTTTGTTGGATATTGGTAGAAGCCCATAACCCTGGTCAAGTTTTCATACAGTAATGGTGTTTAGGAAACTATTGAGATGGAACCATATGAGTATTTATATGTTAGGCCAGGCCAAACACCTCTGTTCTTATTGGAGGAAGGTGAGGAAACATTAATGGGGCCATGTATCATACAAGAGACTTCAGAGCAGGACTTGTTGATACAGAATCAGATGGCTACTACACAGTCTCATTAGAAATATTATTTTTGTCACCGCAGATGTCCCTTGGAGTTCATGGTCGGTGACCGGGTTTTCTTGCGTTTTTCACCGAGGTTGGGAGATAGGCGGACCGGGAGACAGGGTAAACCCTCACTACGGTTTGTTTGGTCGTTTGATATTTTGGATAGAGTCGAGCTAGTTTCCAATTAGTTGTAGTTACAATAGAGGTTCCAGGACATGCACGACGCCTTCTGAATATCTCATCTACCCCATTTCACTTAGAAACATCTCACAGTTTTCAGCCCGAGGAGGATGAATTGTAGGGTGATTTATCCTTTGAAGATCAATCTGATTCATATTGTTGATTGAAGCACGAATGTTCTCCGACGCCGGTCAATTCATATTGTATGGGTGCTATCGAAGCAAGGCCGAGTGCAGGACGAAACCTGGGAGCAGTTGACTGACATACAATCTCAGTGGCCAGATTTGTTCTCAGCTTTATCTTCACAACCATTAGAAGGGAAATTCGGGGATTAATTTCTTTAGGGGGGGACGTTTGTAAGAACCTGGTTCTTATTCTTGACGTATGTGTTGGATCTGAATCTACGGATTACACACAAGAGGGGGGGTGAATTGTGTCTTTTCAAAATTATTACAAACTCTTCAATTTAGACAAATTCTGTTCACTATGCTTTTGCACGATTAAATATGCAGCGGAAAAAGTAAAAGCATGAACACACGGATGTATAGTGGTTCGGGGAACAGAAGGCCCCTAGTCCACTCCACCAACGCTCAAATCCACGAGCTTGGCGATTTTCACTATCTGGTCCTCGTTTCAACAGACCTGTCCACAACTGAGTACAGGCAGTTGACACCTTTACAAGATTCAGGCAAACACAGCCTTCCTGGTTCAAACACGAACCCACACAGCTTAGAACGAGAAGCTGATCACTCAAAAATAAAAAGGGTTTCGATAAAGAAAACACTTCTCCAGTTGTTATTCACAATTGCAACAGAATGCAATTGACAGTAGATAGATCGTTGTCTTCAGAAAATAAAGATCTGTAATCAAAACAGTTCTGAGTCGATCCAGTTGCAATAGATATTACCAGAAACTTCACAACTTCAGCAGCAGTAGATTCACAATAGATAGTCGATGTAGAACACGTGAATCTGCTATCAAGATCTTCCTTCGGTAATAAAGGTTTTACACTTCTTCTCGATCACCAGAAAAGAACGCCTTTATACAGTCTCTGTTTCTTACTCGTTAAAAGATCAATCTATCTATTTCACACACTTTCCTGTGTATATATATATCCGAAGTTTCCAAGATAGAACATATATATTCAAATCTGAGAAAATCTTCCGCATAAATAGATCCATGAAAATCTCCTTTAGATTCGCGATATTAAAAAGAAATAACAGAGCCGTTGTAACTCCCCTGAGGAATCGGCATAAAAAGCTCCGTTTAAATCAATCAGTAATCCGTTGAAAATCGTCTTTGATTCAGTCAAAGTTGTACTTAAGAATCGGCTCGAAATCCGCCTAATAATCCGCTTGTTTGACCAATGCAAAAGGAAATATCGTCTGTCAAAAATATCCCGACGCCAAACGTAGGGTTGATGACGTGGCTCCAAACGTAGGGTTCACAAACGTAAGGTTGAACATACATACTTTCTCTTCAGCATTCAAACGTAGGGTTGATCATCCATACTTTGTCTCGCTTCAACTCTTCAAAGAACGTACGGTTGATTATAAAAGTAAGGTTGATGATCCATACTTTTGAGAAACAAACTCAACACTGAAAACTAACGTACGGTTTCTCTTCCATACTTGTCCAACAACGAAAACGTAAGGTTCCTTCCAAACGTAATGTTCTTCTTCCATACTTTTCAACAACGTAAGGTTCATTAACCATACGTTTCAAAATAACGTAAGGTTCCTTAACCATACGTTTCTTTTAACATAAAAAGTAAACTTTTCATCCATACGTTACGTTCATCAACGTAGGGTATGAACAGTGATTCCAGTACGCGCTAAAATTGATCTCGCGCTACAGTGATTCCAGAACACGCTAAAATTGATCTTGCGCTACAGTGATTCCAGAACACGCTAAAATTGATCTTGCGCTACAGTGATTCCAGAACACGCTAAAATTGATCTCGGAATAAATGAAGTATGAAATCTCGTTGTATGAAATAAATAAATAAAATAAATTCCTGCAAAATACTCAACGAAATAATTAGTAAATAATTAAGGGTATTTGTGAGCATCAAAATCATCATAAAGAGACAGAGTATTATTTAAAATAATCTCCCCTTTTAAAAAAAACATTATTTTGAATTGTTTGAAAACAATACATTGCTCAACAATCTCCCCCTTTTTGATGATCACAAAACCCATAAAATAATAGAACTAATTTAATTGTAATCTTTAAAATTTTAGAATTCTGAAAGGATTAAAACAATATTTAACTATAATAAAATTTCTCCCCCATAAAAATAAATTTTCAGCTAAAAAATAGATAAAAGATAAATGTCGTATATATATCCAAATTCCTTCATAGGAAACAAATGAATTTAAATGTTGTGTTTATCCAAATTCTCCCCCTTTTTGTGATATCAAAAAGAATGAAAAAATTACGGATTTGAACACATTCAATATTGCACTGACCTATATGTAAATGCTATAATTAACTGTGTATGAATAAGTGAATTTGTTATACTGGCTAACTTAGTCATAAATCAATAAACAACAAAACAAAAAAGAAGTAAGAAAAGAATTTTCATTCACAAGCTGTTATATATATAAATGATTGTGATATACAGAGGAATCAAGGTTCATGGATAAGACAGGGAAAAAGGTGTCTATCTCCTTTGAATCGCGGTCTTGATCTCTGTAAACTGTTCTCTGAGCCTCTTCATCATCCCATCTCCTAACTTGATGATAAGATCTCTGTTCTCTTGAGTCATATGAATATCTTCAATCAAATTAACTCTGAAAAACTCATGCATTCTTTCTTCTTTTTCAACAAAAAGAGCCAGCTTTTCTGATAACTGATTCAAAAGAATCCTAATCGGTTGCTCTCCAGATGTCAACTGATCCACTAAAAATTTCTGATTATCTAGAAAAACTGACAAAGGGGCACTATTACACTGAAGATCGTGTAATCTGTCACTCATATTGCTCATTGCTCTAGTAATTTCTTGAAATCTTCGAATCAAATCAGGTGAAGAACCTGATCCACTCACAGCATTGTTTGCAACAGACTCAAATTTATTCTCCATGTAAATCTTCAACTCAGACATATCATCTTTCTTTACCATCTCTGATTTTAACTGATCAACAGCATGCAACATATCAGTCTTAAACAAATCTACTTCCTGTCTTGAAACAGTACATTCTTTCAGCTTCTGAAACTTCAACTGCTCTAAGTTCAGAGAATTTCTGAGACTATCATTCTCAGATTCTAATTGAGAGATACGCTTGTACAGCTCAACAACTTCTTCTTTTCTCAAATCAGGGGCACCCTGTGCTCTATTCTCATGTCCAGAAATAGGTTGATGAGGCAGGGCAAGTGGTAAAGAATCTGCATCTGACTGTTCTTTGTCCTTGTCCTGACAAGGTTGATCCACTGAACTAGCTTTTGAAGCTTGAAACTCTTCTACTGAAAAATCTTCCTGAAGTACTTCTGTATTAGCTTCAGAAGTATGTTCATCACGAACAGTAGTCTCTCTGACTTCTACTGAATGGTCAAGAACAATATTTTCATGTAAATCTTGAGGTCGGGCCACTTCTTCACCAGGCACTGCCTCCATGGGTTGTTCTTGTTGTATTACATTTTCAACAGCCACAGCAGCAGATTGAGGTTCTTTTTGGATTTTCGGTTGAGCTGCTGGTTCCTCTATCGGTGCAGTCTGCTCCACAACAGCTTCTCTCACAAATGAATAAGAAATTACCGGTTCAGATGATTTCAAGGCAGGAGAGATAATTTCATCATCAATTGACCTCTTCCTTCTAGATTGAAGTCCTTCTTGACTTCACTCTTCCTCAACTTCCTCCATCTCAAAGCGAATTCTCCTTGCCACTGTACTAACCCTTGATTCTGCTTGTCCCTCCTTGGACTTAGCCGGTTGAGCCTGAGCACTCTCCGAGTCTTCCTCAGCTTCAACAGGTAAGAGTTTTCCTTTAATTGTGCTCCAGAAGTATCCTACTTTCCTCAAAGTTCCAGCATTAAAAACATTACTGTGGTGACATTTCACCCCAGCATCTACCAATCTGATCATTCCTCTTTTAAACAAAAACAATGAAATGAACCTTCCATAAGGGAAAAAGGTCATTCTTGCTTCACTCTGACAGTAGTAATTCAAATATCTTATCATAAACCGAGGAAAATTAAACTTAATATCACACATCAGAAGATACATTATGTACATGTCAGGGTATAGGATTTTCTCCATCTCAGCCATCCTTGGTGCTAAACCAGTCTGAACAAATTTTACCAAGATTTTCTGATCGGGCTCCAAATATTTAATAAACATTTTCTTTATAACTCTGGTTCCAAACAGAAAAGACATAATGTCTTCAGACTTATGTACAGAATCTCCAATATTCCATAAATCGAAATGAAAAACTCCTTCATGAGGGCAGTTAAGAATTTGACTTATCTCTACAGATGATATGGAAAAGTCCTTATCCTCTATTTGAGCCAATAAACTATCCTCCGTATCTCCAAGGCTAAACTGAACAGTTCTAAAGAAATGTCTCATTTCTGCCTCATAAAGAAACTCAGAATTTTCACTATTAAAAGCTTGCTCAAGGCTTTGAAACGACAACGCTTGCTTCAACAGTAAATTAGTTTCAAACAGCCATTCTAAATCGATGACTTTACCTTGCAGTATTTTCCGACCAACTACTTTAGGTTTCTTTGCAGCACTGCTCTCAGCTTCATCTGTACGCTTAGTCTTTGCCATTTCAACAACGATTTCTGAAGGTTCGTAAGTTTAGGGTTTGAAGATTCAGAGAAGGGTTTTGGAGCAGATGTGCGGTTCTAGGTTTTCGAATGGGTTTCCGAAAAAGGTGAAACAGTTTAGAAGGTGAAACGGTTCTGACAGCCTTGATTCCCGTGTAATCACTAATCATTACTTTTATTTAAAACAAAATAAAATTACTTTATAGCGGGAAACAAAAATTAAGCAGAATTCGAAAACAGAATAAGATTTAAAAAAAATTATTTAAAATTAAATAAACCTAACTCCCCCTTAATAAATTCAAACCTTGCCGTGGGAAGTGGTTTAGTAAAAATATCTGCTAATTGATTTTCTGTATTTACAAATTCTAAAAATATATCCTTTTTAAACACATGATCTCTTAAAAAGTGATGTCTTATATCAATGTGCTTAGTTCTAGAATGACTAATAGGATTTTTTGAAATATTAATTGCACTAGTATTATCACATAAAATAGGTGTATTATTGAAATTTAATCCAAAGTCCATAAGAGTGTTTTTCATCCACAACACCTGTGCACAGCAACTACCTGCAGACACATATTCTGCCTCGGCTGTTGATAGGGCAACTGAGTGTTGTTTCTTACTAGACCATGATACTAAAGACTTTCCTAAAAAGTGACATGTTCCTGAAGTACTCTTCCTATCTAATCTACAGCTTCCAAAGTCAGCATCTGAATATGAAATTAAATTAAAATCAGAGGTTTTTGGATAAAGCAGAGATTGATAAATAGTACCTTTTAAATATCTAAAAATTCTTTTAACAGCAGTTAAGTGGGATTCTTTGGGATTTGATTGAAATCGAGCACAAAGACATACTGAATACATTATATCTGGTCTACTAGCAGTAAGATATAACAAACTACCAATCATACCTCTATATAACTTGTTGTCCACTGATTTTCCAGTTTCATCCAAATCAAGTTTTATATTAGTACATATAGGAGTTGTAAATGTCTTGCTGTTTTCAAGTCCAAATTTCTTAAGTAAATCAGTAATGTATTTGCATTGATTTAAAACATTTCCAAAATCTTTTTGAAATATTTGAAGACCCAAAAAGAAATTTAATTCTCCCATCATACTCATTTCAAATTCTTTTTGCATTAATTCTGAAAATTCATGACAAAGAATTTTATTGGTTGATCCAAAAATTACATCATCAACATAAATTTGAACCAACAAAACATTATTTTTCACAGTTTTCTTAAAGAGTGTTGGATCTGCTAGTCCAACAGTAAAATCATTTTTCAAAAGAAAAGAACTTAGTCTTTCATACCAAGCTCTAGGTGCTTGTTTAAGGCCATAAAGAGCTTTAGTAAGTTTGAAAACAGAATCTGGTTTTTGAGAATTTTCAAAACCAGGAGGTTGCTCAACATAAACTTCCTCCATTAAATAACCATTTAAAAAGGCAGATTTAACATCCATCTGAAATAATTTAAAATTCATATAAGATGCATAGGCTAAAAGAATTCTAATGTCTTCTAACCTGGCTACAGGTGCAAAGGTCTCATCATAATCTATTCCTTCTTCTTGATTATATCCTTTAGCTACTAATCTTGCTTTATTTCTAGTTATTATCCCTTGATCATCCTGTTTATTCCTAAAGACCCATTTAGTTCCTATTACTGGATAATTATGTGGTTTTTCAACTAATTCCCAAACCTTATTTCTCTTGAACTGGTTCAATTCATCCTGTATTGCTATTACCCAGCTCTCATCATCTAAGGCTTCTTCTATGGTCTTAGGTTCTTGTTGGGATAGGAAAGCAGAGAATTCAACTATGTTTCCAAAGTTTCTTCTAGTTTGAATACCAGTCTCTAAGTCACCTATCACAGATTCTAAAGGGTGATTCTTTAAGGTTCTAGACTGTCTAGGCATTATATTCAAAGGTTCTTCAGTATCATGTTCTTCTGAACTGGACTGAATTTCTTTTATATCATTTTCAAAATCATTCTTTAAATTCTCAGGTCTCATGTTTTCATTAGAACCAGGTTCATCTATTTGTTCTATCCTTTTCTCAAAAGGATCAGATTCATCAAATTTCACATGAACTGATTCTTCAACAATCCTTGACTTTTTATTATAGACTCTATAAGCTTTGGAGGTTGCAGAATATCCTAATAAAATACCTTTATCAGATTTTGGATCAAATTTACCAAGATTATCTTTGGTATTCAAGATGTAAACCTTGCATCCAAAAACTTTAAAGTAATTTACTTTAGGTTTTCTGTTATTCCATAGTTCATAGGGTGTCTTTTTCAAAATAGGTCTTATTAAAATTCTATTCATTATATAACAAGCTGTATTAACAGCTTCTGCCCAGAAATATATAGGTAGGCTATATTCATTTAACATAGTTCTAGCCATTTCTTGAATAGTTCTATTTCTTCTTTCTACAATCCCATTTTGTTGAGGTGTTCTTGGAGCAGAGAAGGTGTGTTTAATACCCATATTTGAGCAAAAGGAATTAAATTCCTGGTTCTCAAATTCTCCACCATGATCACTTCTCAATGAGATTATATTAAAACCTTTTTCATTTTGAATAGATTTACAAAAACCTTCAAATAAACTAAAAGCTTCACTTTTATATTTCAAAAAGAAAATCCAAGTAAAGCTAGAATAATCATCAACTAATACATAAACATATAATTTACCAGCTAAACTTGCTACTCTTGAAGGTCCAAACAAATCCATATGGATAAGTTCTAGAGGCTTAGTTGTAGCAACTTTATTAACAGATTTGAATGATGATTTGTGTTGCTTGCCAAGCTGACATGCATCACAGAATCTGTCATTTTCAAATTTGAGACTAGGCAAATCAGAAACTAGATGTTTCTTAGATAATTTATGTAAAGCATATATATTGCAATGACCAAGTCTTCTATGCCAGATCCAGGATTCACTTATATTAGCAGTTAAGCAGTTTACTTGTTGTTTACACAAGGAATACAAATCCAAAGTATAAACATTATCAGTTCTGGGTGCTCTAAACTTAAACAGTTTATCTTTAGAAACAGTACAACTATTGTTAGTAAAATCAATAGTGTATCCATCATCACAGAGTTGAGAGATACTTATCAGATTGTGTTTTAACCCTTGTACATAAAGTACTTTGTTGATTGAGACTGTCTCTGGATCTCCAACTGTTCCAATACCAATAATCTTTCCTTTGGCATTGTCACCAAAGGTGACAAGTCCTCCTTCCTTTCGAGTAAGAGAAGAGAAATTAGCTGAAGTTCCACTCATGTGTCTTGAGCAGCCACTGTCCATATACCATATTTCTTTCTTTCTTTGGTGACCTGCTACCTGCAAAGACATTTAAACAAATTGCTTTGGTACCCATATTTTGTTGGGTCCAGGAGTGTTAGCAAGCAGTGATCTGGGTATCCAGATTTTCTTTGTTTTCTTAAAATTGATTGAATCATATAGATCATTGAAAATATAAGCTTTCTTAATTCCACATATTTGAGGTTTTCTTAGAAAACAGTTTTTCCAAGTATCTCATTTAAGACGTTTTCTCCTTTCGTAAAAACTAAAGCAGCCTTTTTATAAGATTCTACTTCATCCTGTAGAGTTTTTATTTTTGATTCAAAATTAATTTTATTTGAGTCAGCAGAGTTGTATTTGTCAATTAATTCCTTATGTTGTTTTAGCAAAGTATTTCTCTCATCTGAAATAGCTTTATGCAAGTTCTTTATAGATTTATATTTGTTAAATAATGAGTCATACCTTTCTTCAAGCATATTGCAGTAAGCTGCAAGTTTTTTATTTGAGAAGCTTGTTTCAGAGTTTGATTCATTATTTGAGTCAGAGGAGTAGTATGAGTGTACCTCATCAGTTTCAGCCATGAAACACATATTTGCTTTTAAATTGGCTTCCTCCTTCTCTGAGCTTGATTCAGAAGAATTACTTGAGTCTTCAGAAACACTCCAAGTAGCTTTCATAGCTTTCTTGTCTTTCTGCTCATAATCATCTCTTTTGAAGAATTTCTTCTTCTTTGCATCTTTCAATTTTGGGCAATCCGGTCTGATATGTCCCATCTTTTTGCATTCATAACATCTCACTTCCTTGCTATCCTTTTTGAAGGATTTCTTGAAGTCTTTCTTCTTACTATAGAACTTTCTGAATTTTCTGGCTAGCTGAGCCAGTTCTTCATCCGAATTTGAAGAATCAGAGCTTTCTGATTTAGCACTTACTTCTCTGTTCTTCATCTTTCTATCCTTTTGTTGAGAAGTCACTTTTAAAGCAGTATTTTCCCTTTTTATGTAGACTTTATGCTCATTTACCTCATCTTTCATTTCAGCCTCGTACATCATCAATGTACCAATCAGTTCTCTCATAGTTAGATCTTTAACAGAAGTTGATTGTCTGATTGCTGCAGAGATTCCATTCCATCGAGTAGGAAGTACTCTTAGTACCTTCAACGCTTGATCAGCCTGCTTGATTGGTTCTCCTAGAGCTGTTATATTATTGACAATTTCTGTCAATCTTCCATTCATCTGAGTGATGCTCTCTCCTTCAATCATTCTGAAAGTATCGAATTTTAACTTAGCAGTTGCATATCTCATCTGTCTTACATTATCTGTTCCTTCATAAGCAACAGCTATTGTTTGCCACATTTCATATGCAGTCGGGCATTGAGATACTCTGTTAAATTCATCTGGTCCTAGACCACAGATGATTGCATTCATAGCTTTTGAATTTATGTCATACTCAGCCTCTGTAGCAGCACTCCATGTATCGGGATTTTCAGGAATTTCATAGGGAGTCAGAATCTTTGAATAGACTTTGTAACCAAGATTTTTCAGATAAATAATCATACGTGATTTCCAGCAGCCATAATTATCTCCATTAAAGTAAGGTGCTCTGACCATTGACATTCCCTCTCTCATATCAGCCATGATACACTATGTATAATCTTTAAATACTTCTAGCTGGATAAGACTTTAAAAATAAGAAGCTCCTCCTCTGATACCAATTGTTGGATCTGAATCTACGGATTACACACAAGAGGGGGGGGGGTGAATTGTGTCTTTTCAAAATTATTACAAACTCTTCAATTTAGACAAATTCTGTTCACTATGCTTTTGCACGATTAAATATGCAGCGGAAAAAGTAAAAGCATGAACACACGGATGTATAGTGGTTCGGGGAACAGAAGGCCCCTAGTCCACTCCACCAACGCTCAAATCCACGAGCTTGGCGATTTTCACTATCTGGTCCTCGTTTCCACAGACCTGTCCACAACTGAGTACAGGCAGTTGACACCTTTACAAGATTCAGGCAAACACAGCCTTCCTGGTTCAAACACGAACCCACACAGCTTAGAACGAGAAGCTGATCACTCAAAAATAAAAAGGGTTTCGATAAAGAAAACACTTCTCCAGTTGTTCTTCACAATTGCAACAGAATGCAATTGACAGTAGATAGATCGTTGTCTTCAGAAAATGAAGATCTGTAATCAAAACAGTTCTGAGTCGATCCAGTTGCAATAGATATTACCAGAAACTTCACAACTTCAGCAGCAGTAGATTCACAACAGATAGTCGATGTAGAACACGTGAATCTGCTATCAAGATCTTCCTTCGGTAATAAAGGTTTTACACTTCTTCTCGATCACCAGAAAAGAACGCCTTTATACAGTCTCTGTTTCTTGCTCGTTAAAAGATCAATCTATCTATTTCACACACTTTCCTGTGTATATATATATCCGAAGTTTCCAAGATAGAACATATATATTCAAATCTGAGAAAATCTTCCGCATAAATAGATCCATGAAAATCTCCTTTAGATTCGCGATATTAAAAAGAAATAACAGAGCCGTTGTAACTCCCCTGAGGAATCGGCATAAAAAGATCCGTTTAAATCAATCAGTAATCCGTTGAAAATCGTCTTTGATTCAGTCAAAGTCGTACTTAAGAATCGGCTCGAAATCCGCCTAATAATCCGCTTGTTTGACCAATGCAAAAGGAAATATCGTCTGTCAAAAATATCCCGACGCCAAACGTAGGGTTGATGACGTGGCTCCAAACGTAGGGTTCACAAACGTAAGGTTGAACATACATACTTTCTCTTCAGCATTCAAACGTAGGGTTGATCATCCATACTTTGTCTCGCTTCAACTCTTCAAAGAACGTACGGTTGATTATAAAAGTAAGGTTGATGATCCATACTTTTGAGAAACAAACTCAACACTGAAAACTAACGTACGGTTTCTCTTCCATACTTGTCCAACAACGAAAACGTAAGGTTCCTTCCAAACGTAATGTTCTTCTTCCATACTTTTCAACAACGTAAGGTTCATTAACCATACGTTTCAAAATAACGTAAGGTTCCTTAACCATACGTTTCTTTTAACATAAAAAGTAAACTTTTCATCCATACGTTACGTTCATCAACGTAGGGTATGAACAGTGATTCCAGTACGCGCTAAAATTGATCTCGCGCTACAGTGATTCCAGAACACGCTAAAATTGATCTTGCGCTACAGTGATTCCAGAACACGCTAAAATTGATCTTGCGCTACAGTGATTCCAGAACACGCTAAAATTGATCTTGCGCTACAGTGATTCCAGAACACGCTAAAATTGATCTCGGAATAAATGAAGTATGAAATCTCGTTGTATGAAATAAATAAATAAAATAAATTCCTGCAAAATACTCAACGAAATAATTAGTAAATAATTAAGGGTATTTGTGAGCATCAAAATCATCATAAAGAGACAGAGTATTATTTAAAATAATCTCCCCTTAAAAAAAACATTATTTTGAATTGTTTGAAAACAATACATTGCTCAACAGTATGAGTTTCTTCATTTCCATTTCAATTAATGTTTTTCATAAAATAAGTAAAATGGGGGGGATACCAAATTGATGGGTACACACCAAGTAATTTTCCACACGATGTGTACTATGGCCGTGTGGGATGAAAATACCTGGCTTGTAGGCTTGTCGGAAATTCAGGGTGTAAAAACTAAATACACGTCATGTACTTAGTAATACACAATGTGTAATCAGTCGTCAAGTGAACAGTAAGGCGGTGGTGAGTAGCGGTAACATGAATATTAAAACGGATAGTACACACTTTGCACAAAGTATTAAAAACCATGTAATCTATCGGCATATGAATAGTAAGGCAGTGGAGAGTTTTAGCCAGTGATCAGTTAAAAATAAAGCATAGGATGTGTACTTGAGTGTACATGCTATGTAGTTATGTATTTTTATTAAAAATATCCAGTAGCATCCCTATTCGGATGAGGAGGCATAAAATTCCATAGGAGCGCCGGGAGAGGCGGTCGAGGCTTGTAGGAGCTCCCGAGTGCTCACTGAGAATCTGATTCATCAGTTGACGATATCGTTTGGAGTGCGCGGGTAAGCCCATCCCACTCCTTGAGTCCTTCCTTCCAATTCTTTCTCGAATGTAAGTTGTTTTGGGTTTTAAAGGATGAAAGTTTATCCTAGATCTATGTCCTTCTCGATTGTCTCGGGAGGAATTGTTCACGTATATCGATCAGTAGAGATTGAGGTAGGCAGTCTAGTGTTTAATTACAACTGTCGAGTTGATTTTGTATACCGTTTTGCCATGCGACCCTTTTCGGTGAGTCATGTGGTTGAGACCTTGATTATTTATATACCTAGAATTGCATAGGTGATCTAATGAATTAATATAAACTATTATTTTTGGATCGTTGCCTTGATCTAGGGCCACCCCATGGGTACGTTTCCCTTGTTTTTCTGTTTGGCCAGGATACCCATGGGTATGCAGTGATTATAGAATGTTTTGAGTTTTCTTGAGAGGAAACATATATGAATTTCTTGTCTGTGCATTGGGCTCAGCTTAATTACTTTCTTATCCTATGCTAAGTTTTATGCTTAACCTGAGAGTAGTGTTTCTTTTAACCTGAGGGATATATTCTGTTATGCCTGCAGGCAGTAGCTTCAGTTCCTGAGGGCGATATCTCGTATTCCTGAGGGAAATATTCATTATGACTGAGGGAAGTCACCAAAGGGATTCATTTCAGCATGCCTAAGGGTAAGTAATTGTGTTTTGATGAAAATATTTACTTGAATATTCACTATAGTGATTTCTTATGATATACCTATCATTCTAAATCACATGCTTCGTATTGAAATTACCTTCTACTTGATACATAACCTATTATGGTTTTTTCTTTGGTACTGTATTAAATATTTTCAATCGAGTCAAGGTCTCAGGAACTAAAAATTCAATTATATTGAATTGTTAAATAAAAATTAAATGGTAATGGAACTATTTGGAGTAACTACTATTGAGTACTTCCTAGCATACTGCATCTCTTCATTTCATACAAGTGTTGCATATTTTCACTGACAGTTGGGAACAAGTTTTTGGTGGTAGCCCAATGGGATTTATTTCTCACACCCTGTTTGGGTCATGTTTCGGGCCCAAACAGATTATATTGATGCATGTGTCGATAATGGAAATTTTCCCTATAAATGTATTTGATAGTTGCAGGGGAGTTTGAGAGCATGGAACCATGATTAGGCTTGCGATGTTGCTGAGTTCTTGTTGCAATGCTATGGGTTTTCTTTTTTGTATTTTTTACCTGGTCTTATATTGAATTATATTGGATTGTATTCAATTTTAGTTGCTTTCTTAGAATTAGGGACATGTGGAATCATATTATATATGACTATTGATTACATTTTACTACAGGTATGTTTTCTATTTCTGCTCTATATTGTATACTGCTTCCTCATTTGGTATGTTTATATTTTTACGCTGCGCTACACATTTTGAAATGATGTCATAGTTTCCCCACTATCATACTAAGGAGCTCACTACTAGTCAGAAGCCTCTAGCATTTGGGTAAATGTTCTAGAGGTCATGTGACCATCTGTGTACGGGGCACCCATTTTGTGGCACCCGGATCTAGAATATTACAAAGTGGTATCAGAGGAGTTTTTTCTTTGATATACTATTTGGAGCCTAAAGGCAGGGATAAGACGGAATTGGAATTTGGTAATAATCTGTGCCTGGAAGTAGCTAACACATGTACATGGAAAAGCCAATCTACCTCGTTTAATTAAAATTTTTATGATTTTTCAATTTTACAGTTGATTTGATTCTCACCATTGGGAGACACATTTGTGGTGTGCTGTTTATAATTTATACATGGGTTTTATTTTGTTGCAAGCTGATGAGATGTGGGTATTCCATCACATGCATAATTAAGTCACATGATAGAATCACATGTCATGGATAGTTTCCATGTCATGTAGGGGTATTTGAAATTTCTTGTGGTTGTGATATAAGTTGTGATAGAAAATGCATGCTGTTATGATAGATGCCTTGATAAAATACCTACTATTTGATAGGCTATTGTTTTGCATGGTTTGTGAATTAACACCAATCATTGGTTCTTGAGGAATATGGTCCCTCATCAACTAGAATTTGGTGGATCATTTACTTTTCTACCTTGGTATAACATGTATAAGATGCCAAACTTTGATTCCCGGTAAGTATAGGCCCTCATTGATCGGAATTTGGAACTTCGGTGTTCGTTACAATGTTTTTATGGACTCTAATTTATTTCTGAGGTCTACTGTATGGAAAAACCTAGAATACACTCTGTGTAGTTTTGACTACACGCCATGTACTCTTCTGTTTGGGAAGAAATGAAAAATTGTAAGTACACACAGTGTACCTCATACACATGCTGTGTAGTCCCTAACCGGGTCATAGGTCATGTGGGAAGAGACACAAGATATGGATGCTCTTGGAGAAAACATGTCATATAGGCTTGACCCGGTGTCCTCCCGTGTAACTAAAAACACAGACGAGTAAACCTTAAGCAATACACATCATGTTATGATTGAACACACCTTGTCGTCGGACCCAGGTAGCTGGTCATGTTGCTAACAACACTAGTAAGTTGGGGAATCTTAATACATGTCGTGTTCATCTGGAACACGCCGTTTTGTGAAACATGGGTACATAGGTTGTGTCACTAACAACATTGGCCGATAATGTTTGTCTCCTCCACGGCATATACCTATGGGACACGACGTGTAGGCTTGACCGGTGAGAGACCATGTGGACATAGCTGTGTGGCTAGGGAAACAGGGTGGTGTACATGCCATGTTCGGTTGTAACACAGCAGTAGCCTTATTCTATGGGGATCTGTGGGGCTTAGACATGTATAAAGTCTCAGGTAGGGAAGGAAAATGAAAGTACACACAGTGTGTAAGGACAATACACCGTGTGTGGGGTGTTACCTGACCAGTTTTGGAAGAAGTACACACCCATGTAAAAGAAGTAAAGGGACACACTGTGTAGTTATTATTCACACCATGTAGTCTTATATTGTAAAACATTAATGTTTTCTTTTTACTATTCCCTTCTTAAGTTTCATTTTCTTAGTCTCGGATGATCTTAATCTAAGGCATGTTTCTGACCATGTAGAGTCATGCCACCGATACGACCACCAGTTGTTCTCCAAGAGAGCGACATCTTTTATACTCTATATATAGTAGGTCATAAGATAAAAATGGATCATCTAGTAGTACCAGATGAGGAGCCACCCATTATACCAAACGTAGGAGCAGATGCATAGTTCCGTGAAGGCTTCATGCGGTTCATGTAGACCTTATAGGGAGCACCACCAGCTGCCACATCTATGGTAGAGCTAACACGTATATTCCAGCAGCAGCATCCGCCTATGTTTTCAGAGGATGTCAGACCCCATTATGTGGATTCATGGTTGGGTTCTATACAGCCGATTTTCAAGCATCTAGAGTCGCCTCCTGGTAGGAGGGTCAAGCTCGATACTTACATGGTCCATGAATTTTCAAAGAGATACTGGGATGTTACTACCCAGTCTGAGCGTCCCCGAGACATGGCATGTGAAGATTTTCATGAAATCTTCTAGGAATTTTTCTTTTCAGGGATTCTATGGGTAGATCGAGCTCGAGAGTTCATTAATCTACATTAGGGCGCCATGTCGGTGATGGAATATTTTTCCCGCTTCCCCGAGCTACAATGTTTTTCACCTGTTCTAGTGGGAGATGAGACGTTGAGAGTTAGATGCTTTGAGTATTGACTTCGGTATGACATCCGATCATTGGTGAATGTTTTATGTTATCCTTCAGTGCACGTTATTGTGAACTAGACATTGATTACTGTGCGAAACCTTCAGGAAGCTAGTGGTGTGGGAAAGGGTGGTTCGGCACCAGTTTCTGGTACAATTTCTACTGGAAAAAGGAAGAGGCAAATGGATTTCTCACACGGTGGAAGTACAAGCTAGAAAAAAAATTTAGGTGGCCAGGTAATGTGACAATAGTGTAGTAATGATGGGCACAAGAGATCTCAATGTCCATGTGACATAGTGGACTGTCGAGCTTGAGGCATGATGGGTCATCTTCGGTATTTTTGCTAGGCGTTTCTACCAGCAACTAGTTAGAGGGGTTATGTGCAGACTTCACATGCATGAGTAGGGCCAAGAGTTTCTTTCTAGTCAGGGAATTTGAATACATCAGGATGTTCAGGCCAAGATGGTTTTCATGGCCATGGTATCCAAACACCAGGATCTTAGAGACAGCAGGGTAGGTCAACTCAATGTAGCTAGTCTATGTGGCAAGGCCACGACACTGGGCAGGCATATGTAGTGCAACAGACCCAACTAGATCCGGTGACGTCGAGGTGAAGTGAAGAGCATTTCCGTCGACGATTCCACAGTCAGGTGGCGCGTGGTGATCCGACGTTTGGAGGAGTGGTTGGTTTGTCATGCTTCTCGAGGTGTGTGGATCGAGGTGATCACGTGGATTGGTCGGAACTTGAATTATGAAGCCCGAGGCGGTGCGTGGCTCGAGGCGTCAAGGTGGTGCCTTTTAAATTTCTGAAGCATGTCATTTGAATTTTGAATTTCAAGTTTTGGTGTTGTGGAATTTAAGTGAATCTGTAAGGGGTACCAGGAACCCTTAAACCGGTCTCATGGGAACCGACAACCCTCAAACCGGCCATTAGAAAATTAAAAAAAATGATTTGCAGGAGAGCCATGGGCTCTATGTTTCTTCTTATTCATCTGATATTACGACGCTAGACACTCCGTTGGGAAGTATAACAGCATGTGTGTGTTAGTACAAGGAGTGCCCCTTGATTTAGGATGGTGTCACTTTCTATGGGACCTATATGTCTTAGATATGATGTGATATGATGTCATTCTTGGGATGGACTGGTTGGTACCCTTTCAAGCCTTTGTTGATTTCTATCGTCGCATGGTGAGTTTCACTTCACTTGAGGGAAGAGAGTTTCTATACAAGGGCGAATGGAATTTCCCAGCTACCCAAGCTGGACCCCAGCATCGTGGGCGAGGTGGAGTGAAATCCCTGATTGCATGTTTATATCTGGATGACCAAGGAACTTGTCAAAAGGATTTCCCTCTAGTGGTAAATTGTTTTAGGGATGTCTTCTTAGAGACTTTTCAAGTCTACCTCCAGAGATAGAGGTTGATTTCACTATTGATATTGTTCCAGGAGTGGTAGTGGTGTTCATTCCTCTGTATAGGATGGCCACACAAGAATTAAAGGAGCTCAAGAGGCAGTTAGAAGGGTTTTAAGAAAAGGGATTCATTAGAAGCAGTGCATATCCTTGGGGTTCGCCTGTCCTATCTACGAAGAAGACAGACAATACCGACAGACTCTACATAGATTATCGGAAATTGAACATGTTGACAGTTAAGAACCGATATCCCTTACCGAGAATTGATGATCTTTTTGATCAACTTTGAGGGGCATAAGTGTTCTCAATGATTTAATTGAGATATGGATTTCATCAGTTGTGCGTTCGACCATCAAAAAAACCTCTTACATCCATTCAGAGTAGATATGGGTTATACGAGTACATGGTCATGATTTTTGGACTCCCAAACACACAAGCAGTTTTCATGGATTTGATGAATAATGTGTTCCACCCATATCTATATTCTTTTGTGGTTGTCTTCATGGAGGATATCTTTGTGTACTCTCACACTCTACATGACCAAGCCACCAATGTTGAGATCATACTGAGTACACTGAGAGAGCATCAACTATATGTTAAACTCTCAAAGTGGAACTTTTTGATGGACTAGATACACATCATATGTCATATTTTCTCAGAGTCAGGAGTTGCAGTAGACCTAGAGAATATTATAGTAGTAGTTTCCTGGGAGAAGTTTAAGAAATAGTTAGAAATATGGAGTCTCTGGGGGATGGCTGGTTACTGCATGCTCTTTAGACATGGCATCTCTTGCTTAGCAGTGCCGTTGATGGGTTTGGCTAAGAAGGGTTTGAAGTTCATTTGGTCTGCAACTTTTGATACATCCTTTCATGAGCTGAAGGGAAGGATGAAATCATCACCAATCATGATACTTCCAGAGCAAGGGAATATCTATACAGTTTACTATGATGCATTAAGTATTGGGATGGGAGCAGTGTTAATGCAGGATGATCGAGCAGTTGCGTACGGGTCTTGGCAGTTGATTCCACATGGGAGGAATTACCCAATGCATGATCTCGAGTAGGCTGTAGTTGTTAATGTGTTACGTTGTAAGAGAAATTATCTCTTGGGAGAACATTTTGTGGTGTTTATGAATGAAAAAAGTCTTAAATACATTTTTACCCATCGTGACATCAATTTGAGACATTGAAGTTGGGATGAATCCCTTCAGTCATTCAACTTTGAGCTTACCTATACACCTGGTAAGGTTAATGCAGTAGCTGATGCACTGAGTAGTAGGACTAAGATTCATGCAGTGTAGGATGCCAGTGGCGACTAAAAGCTTATGAATTTGTTATCATAGATGATTTTAAAAGATCACGATAGTTAGGGTAAAACCTATCTTTCATCATTAACTATGACTTGTACTCCCTTGCATAGAGTGTGGAGAGACAACTATCAGATTTAGAAGGCCTAGTTCTCTGGGATTCAGTGGCAAGTGAGGACCCTCCTCCTTGTTGGACGATAGGTGATGATGATGTTTTTCATTTCCTTGGATGAGAGTGGGTTTTAGGGGATATACGTGAGGAGTTAATGCATTAATTTCATACATCAGCATGGGAATTTCATCCCGGAGTAACCAAAATGTACCGTGAATTGAGACGTTAGTATTGGTGGCCAGGTATGAAAAGAGAGGTAGCTAGTTTTGTTACGAAATGTTCCACATGACAGTAGGTGAAGGTGGAGCATCAGAGGCCAGCTGGAATGTTACAATAGTTACCCATTCCAAAATGGAAATGGGATGATGTCACGATGGGCTTCATGAATGTGTTTCTGAGGTCACCTCGAGGAAATGATGTTGTATGGGTTGTTGTGGATAGGCTAACTAAGGTATCTCACTTTTGGTAGATCAAGGATACATTCTGTGTTGATGATTTCAGAAAGTTGTATAACCGAGAGGTAGTACGTTTTCATTGTGTACCATGTTCTATAGTTTCATATTGGGATGCCCATTTTATGTCTCGCTTTTGGAAGACTTCCAAAGGGAACTATGTACAAAGGTTCTTCTGAGAACAGCTTACCACCCTCAGACAGATGTCCAGTCAGAGCATACATCACAGGTGCTAGAGGACACGCATCATGCATTATTCCAGGACGTTGGGGGCTCATGGGAGAAGCACATACCCTTTGTTGAGTTTCCATAAAATAATGGTTTTCAAAAAACAAATGAGATGGAACGTTTTGAGGCTTTATATGGTAGGCCATGACAATCAACTTTGTGTTGTTTGGAGGCATGTGAATTAGCCTTATTGGGGCCACGTCTCAAGGAGTAGAATTAAGAGTAGGTCTTATTGATACAGAAGGAGATGGATACTACATAGTCTTGTCAGAAATATTATGTTGATCACCGTAGATGACCATTGGAGTTTGTGGTTGGTGACCATGTTTACTTGTGTGTTTCAATGAGGTTGGGACACATGCGGATCAGGAGCGAGGTTAATATTTCACCGATGTTTGGTGGGACGTTTGTGATATTTGAGAGAGTTGGGCCGATTTCATATTGGTTTCAGTTACCATAGAGGTACCAGGGCATGCATGACGTCTTCCATGTATCTTAGTTGTGCTGTTATCACTCAGACCTATCCCACATTTTTCAACATGAGGAGTTCGAACTTATGGGTGATGTATCAAAAGAGGAGCATCTGATTTGAATTGTTGATAGGATCACAAAGGTTCCCTAAGGCCTGTTAGTTACTCTCGTATGGGTGCCATGGAAGCATAGTTGATTGTAGGACGAATCCTGGGAGCGGGAGACCAACATACGTGCTCAATGGCTTGAGTTATTTTAAACATTATCTCCACCACCTATGAAGGGCAATTCGGGGACGATTTTTTTTATGGGTGGATGTTTGTATGATCCCGGTTCTTATTTTTTGAGGTACGGGTTTTTTCTTTTCCTATTCCTTAAATGTTTTTTTAGAAAATAAGGAAAATAGAGGAAATTCCCAAATTTTTGGGTACACGTAGTGTGCTTTTCTACACGCTATGTACTATGGCCATGTGGGATGAGAATACATGGTGTGTAGGATTTTCGGTGATTCCGGGTGTAAAATCTATCTACATGTCATATACTTAGTAATACAGATCGTGTAATCAGTCATCATGTGATCATTAAGGCGGTGGAGAGTAGTCGACAGATGAACAGTATAATGTATAGTACAAGTCGTGTAGTTAGTATTAAACACCGTGTAATTAGTAGGCATGTGAACAATATGATAGTGGAGAGTTCCCGCCATTGAACAATTAAAATGAAAGTACATGACTTGAACTTTGAGTACACATTCTGTAGTCATGTTTTTTGTTAAAAACTAGCAGTACCCTCTTTATTCGGTAGAGGAGGTAGAAAATTCCACAGGAGCACTGGGAGAGGTGGCTGAGTCTTGGAGGAGCTCCTGAGTGCTCACTGAATATCTAATTCCTCTGCCGACGATCTCGTTTCGATGGCGTGGGTAATTACTTCCCTCCCTACATGTCTTTCCTTCCAATTATTTTCTGAAGGGATGTTATTTTGAGTTTGAATGGGTAAATTTTTATCCCATATCTAAGACTTTATCAGTTGTTTCAGGAGGCGTCGTTCACGTATATCGATCAAAGGAGATCGAGGTAGGTGTTCTTGTGTTTAATTACAACTGTCGAGTTGATTTTGTGTACCGTTGTTCCACACGCCCATGTTTGGGGTGTCATGTGGTTGAGAACTTGAATGTTGAGATACCTATAATAGAAAAGTTGATATAATGAATTAATATAAACTGGTTTTTGGGATCAATGCTTTGATCAATGGACACTCAGTGGGAGTGTTTCTCTTGTTTAGCTGTTTGGCCAGGATACCCATGGGTATGCCGTGATTATATCATGTTTTGAGTTTTCATGAGAGGAAACATATATGAATATCTTGTTTGTGCATTGTACTCGGCCCAGTTACTTTCTTGGCCCTAGGTCAGTGTTTTTCTTAACCAGAGTACAGTGTTTCGTTTAGCCTGAGGGAAATATTCTCTTATGCCTACGAGCAGTAGCTTTAGTGTCTGAGGGCGATATCTCGTATGACTAAGGGCAATATTCATTATGACTGAGGGTATTAATATGAGGGTTTCGTTTCAGCTTGCTTGAGGGTTAGGACTTGTATGTTTGAGGAAAATGTTTATTTGAATATTCACTATGGGGATTTCATATTTTATACCTACCATGCTAAAGCTCACACTTGGTATTGTTATTAACTTCTACTTATAAGATAACCTATTGGGGTTTTTTTTGTGCCACTGTATTGGAAATTTTTGGTTGAGGCCAGGTCTCAGAATCTTATAATTCAATTATATTGAATTGTTAAATAAAATTTAAATAGCGATGGAACTGGTAGGAGTATATTCTTTTGAGAACTTCCTAGCTTACTAAATTTCATTATTGAATACTCATGTTGCACGTATTCACTGACAGTTGGGCACGGGCCATTGGTGGTATCCAGCTGGGATTTTTTTCTCACATCCTATATGGGTCATGTCTTGGGCCTAAACAGATTATATTGTTGTAGGTGTCTATAAGGGAAAGGGTCCCTATACAGGTACATAATTGTTGTAGAAGAGTATGAGAGCATGGGATCGAGAATACGCTTGCGATGCTGCAGATTTCTTATTTCACTGCTGTTGTTTTGATTTACTGTATTTTGTACCTGGTCTTATATTTTATTAGATTGTAGTGTATTCTGTTTTTGCTTCTTTCATAGAATTAGAGGCATGTGGCATTATCTAATATATGACTATTGATTATATTTTACTGCAGTTATGTTTTCAATTTCAGCTCTATATTGTTTACTGCTTCTACTTTTGTGTATTTTTATATTTTACCACTATGCTAAACTTTGAAAAATGAGGTAAAAGTTTCCCCACTATCAGACATAGGCCCTCACTGCTAGTCAGCAGCCTCTGCCTTTTGGGGAAATGCTCTTCTAGTCTTGTAACCAACAGGGTTCAGGGCATCCATTGTGTGGCACCCGGATTCGGTACATTACACTATTGTTGGAGGATGGAAATATTATTACATATTTTGGAAACATGGATGTCGATGAAAAATATTCCCTAGTAAATACTTAAGTATAAATAATCTCGAATAAAAATTAGATTGCGTGATTTTCAGATACCATATATCGTAAATGCTTTGTACGTATATGAAACTCATTTATAATGATTTAAATAATGTATTTGACCTATTCCCAAATAATATAATTTTTTATGATATCATTTATGGTTATATTTATATTTTTTATGAGTAACAATTAATTTTTATTCGTTATTCAAGTGTTAAAAACAGTATGTTCTTATGCATGTTTTTTGAAATAAATTCTTATTCATTATTTTTGGTTATACTTATATCATTTAAAAAATGGTATTAGTATTATATATATTATATTTATTCATTTAGTTCATTTATATAATCATTCTTCAATGGAGATCTTGTAGAATTAATTGTATCACATCATGGAGAAGGTAGACCGTATGTACGCTTGAGTGATGATATCATTCCAAAGATTGTTGAATTGTATTGATGTGTATGGTGTATAATATTTCATAATATCATTTTTAAATACTCAAATACAATTATATCTTCTGTCATTATATCCATCCATATATGTTGCTGATGAAAAACATATTACACCCTCGCGTGGATGTGGTATGTCGTACGTATGCCCGTGTGGAGATTTCATTTTTCATCGGATGGATAGAAGCTGAAATATGGTTTTTCATATTCAAAATAACATATTAATACACAAGATATACTAGAGTTAATACTTTATAATGAAACAACGCATATAGATGAATTAGAAGATGGATGATGTTTGAAAGAATCAGTAAAGGATATTACCTCTTCTCCGACATGCCTCTTTTAAACCTCCTCTTAGGGAAATAAAGATGGTCATTAAATAATACTAGGAACTGTAGGATGTTTATAAGGAATTTTAGAAGAGAAATGGGCAGGGATTTTCTATGTTTGAAGGATCATAATTGAGTGAAGAGTAGAGGGAGCAGGTTCCCTTTTATAAGTGAGGGGAAGGGCACATTTGGAAACCTAAAATATATTAATTTATAATAAACTCAAAAACCACATAAAAAAAAACAAAACGATTAAACATAGAAGATGATATGATTAAAGGATGTTATATCATCAAACAATAAAATCTAGGCATTCTTTGATTATATTTTAAACCTTAACATTTTGATTTATCCTTATTTAATCAATTTAATTGTATTTGTAGAAATAATATTGTAAATTTAAAATGGTTATAAATACTTACATATGTGTTTTTAATTGTCCATAATTGTATATGTTCTGGCATTTCTGGCTATATAATTTTGATTTTTGAATTTTTCATTATTTTTGTGATTTTTAAACTATTTAATAACATATAATTTTTATAAAATACCTATACTGTCAATTTTGACAGTATTTATTTATTTGAATTTAAATAAAATCCAAATAGAAGATATATTTGAAACAATAAATTTAATCGATTCCCAACATTTCATATTCATATTAAAAATTTGTGGAGCCCATTAAATTTTTCAAAATATTTATTCTAAAATTTTTAAATAATTTATTTGATATTTCTCTTAATAAAATAATTACTACAACATTTTTGTATAATTATTTAATATAAATAATTTTTCATAATAATTAAAAATAAAATACAATTATGAAGAGAAATATTATAGATTTCATAAGAATACTTTTATTTGAATTGTTCTCCTAAAAAATCAAACATTGAAAATTTTATATTTATTATATTATAAAGTTGAGAGCTTTAACATCATTTAAAATAAGATAATATAAGTTTCATATCTCATTTATAAGGCTCCAATTGATCATCAAGTATACCCGTATATGATTATGGTTTAGATATAATCGACCAATATATTTTGGTCATGTTTTTGGGCCATTTGATTAGTATTATTATTTTAATAAAAACTATATGATTGATTTTTTACTAAATAAATAATTTCAGAATCATTAACGTATATGGTAATAAGGTAATTATATATTTTTTAAAAATTACAATGAAAATTAACAGGATATAGAAAAAATTTTAGCTTTAAAATGACTATTTATAATTGAATTTATATTATGTATAACATTATATTAAAACTAATTTAATTATTAAATTTTGATTGAGACATATTACACCTATCATTAAATAAAATAAAATAATTATCTCAATCTCATCCAAGGGGGTTCTAATAGAAACCATACAGACCCAAATATGTTTTAGTGAAAAATATAATCATTCAATTATATCAAGACAATTGTTAGGGTAACTTTATGATATATTTTTACCCTTAATTACCTGATTCACCTTTAACTATGGTAAATAGAATTTACCGTACATAATATTCATAATGCCCAAAAATAAATGTAGCCTATTTATATAATTAGGACCTACAGATTCAAATTATGTAATCCAGTTTTCAATATTCAATACATATAAGTTACGGTAAAAAATTTAAAATTAACCTCGTTTGTTAAAATGCTAAAACTGTTTTTAAAAGTTTAAACATTGCAAAACATTGAAATGTTTTAACATTTGGATTCAATGTAAAATTAATGATAATGAATTTAATTATATTAAAAGTTAAAAATATAATATATTTTTTATTTAAAATCAGTCAATATTATAATTTAACTGTATAAATTATCTCGATTAAATGAGTTATTTTTTATAAAAAATTTACCATATTTTTACTATTAATAAAAATATGAAAGTTATCAGAAAAATAGAAACAATTTATCTATAGTAAATATTTATATCATGATTAAAAAAAATAATTTTAATTTTCCAATTTAACCTATATACATGTCAACAACTACATTTAAAATGGGAGCTCCATCAAAAGATAGAAAAAAACTGTATTATTTTTTGAAAATAGTATTTTTTTTAGAAAAATTGATTTTGTTCTCATACCATGTTCTAAAAATGTGTAAGATGAATGGAAATGTTATAGATTTCAAAATGTGGATAATAATATTCATAATGGATGGTTCATAATAATATTATAATAATATATTGTTGATTAGTAAAACTCGGTATTGCGTACCACACAAGCTATCGAGGAAAATTGTTCTTGTGTGTAACGCAAGACATGCCAATGTTGCATGTTGTGAATTCTTCATTTGTTGTTGCATTAAACACAATCCAAACTTATTTCATTTAATAATGAAAAAGTATGTAATCATTGTTGTGTTACATGAATCCTATCAAAAGAACATGAAATTGTGTGCGACAAGACAAGTATGCAGTTGCATATTCTTCAAGCAAATACGGTTTTGCATATAGTGCATGATAATCTTGGCATAGCGTACAACCTAAGTAATCAATGAAATAAAAATGAATATATTATCTAAAATCTCGGGGTGTTACAATAGGACCCCATTAAAATGAATTTTGGCCTCAAAATTAGTCAGAGTTATAAATTATTTTCTACTGGAATGTTTCTTTCATGGAATCACTCGTTGTAAAAATGAATAATAATGTTCTTTTGTAATAAGTTAAGTATGAAACATAACAGTTAACCAAATTAATTCATCTAGGGGATTCCTCCTAAGAGAACATAGGGGGATTTAAAAACATGGATCTGGATGTGAAATCTAACCATCATGATTTGTTGATGAGTGGTTGCGAACATGGAAAGAAAAAAAATCCAACAATCACGTGGCCATAAATTTGTGATGATCTAAGGCACCATCTGATTCATTATATTAGAGTGTAATATTAAAACATTGTTGGTTATCAAGATCCTTTCCTTAATGTTTCTTAATTTTTTATTTATTATAAATACTAACTTGATGTCAGTGTAATATTATCATTGGTAATTCCATGATCAATATCTACATCATCTGCTATTTAAAGAAATGATGTTGAATTTTCCAATTTTTAATTATTAGCAGATCATATGATAGAATTATAGGTCATTCTGTTTTTATTTTTCTCATAAATATTAGCACCATTTATTAAATAAATATAAGTAAACATATGGTGAGTATAATTGTATGCGGTTCCAAAATGGACTTATACTTCATCTTTCATACCTATTAAAAAATAATACTAATTTCTACAAACCAGGGGCTTATTGTAGGCCAGTGGTGGTTAATGATGGACTGTCACACTTTTTTTGTGGGTTTTATTCTATCATCCTTGTCCGACGTGACGGGTTGTCGCTCGTCCTGTGGGTTGTACTTTTTTGAAAACAATACTGTTATAACATTCCTAAAAAAACAACAACAACAAAAACAACAACAACAACAACAACAACAACAATAATAATAATAATAATAATAATAATGTTCTAGCGTTAAAAAATACTAGTTGATTTCTAGCTTAATCCATTCCAATAGATAGACTTATACAAAATACTTATGTCCAATCTCATAGTATAAATAATACAATTACCAGAATGGTCATTTACCATCATTTATCCCCAATATATAATTAGATATATCTTGATGGTTACATTCCAAAAACATTATGTACTACATCACTCACCCTCTTGAAATATGAAAATAACATAAATTAACATAGAACCCTAGTGACATAATGAATTACATAAAAATTAACTCTTTCTATACACCAAATATGCCAATAATTCTATAAACTCAAACCATGATATCACTTTGTCATTTTATCAATCATGAGCTCATTAATAATATAAAATGTATTATTTTATCATTATCCATTCATTATGCACATATCATTTAATTTCCAAAAAAAAATAATTCAATCAATTTTCTTGGTTACCAGAATATTATACTTATGGAAAACTGCAATGGACCAATAAATAGATATTCCAATATAACATAAAAGTACCTAAAAACATTATTATTTAATTAAAATACATAAACCCTTCAATCCATCATATTCAATGATTGTCATGGAATATGTCCTTCCTTGATTTAGAAGTATCCTCGTAGGTCAGGCCATTGAGTTGCATAATGCCCGTGTACTCCACAGATAAGACATTGAACTCCATAACTGTCTATCACTCTATGACCCTTCTCCCTACACTGATAATATCTTCCCCACCATTTTAGGTATTCTTCATGTTTAATCTTACCTTCTTCATGATATGTAGTAATATTAATCTTTATTCCTTTATGTTCATCACTATGATAACATGAATGAATGTCTATCTTCCCCTTATTTTATGGCTTAGGAATACCAGTAAAGTTCACCTTGTTAATAATATACCATGATGACTAGTTTAGCATAATCAAAGTATGATTCATTATAGTCATTATACAATTTTTTTTCTCACAGTCACCAATTTGTTCATTAGTTTCAATGTTAACCCAATTATATCTAGTTCCCTCCATTGAATAAATCAAAAAAAGTGTACTGTGAGAGGGAAAAGTTATACTAGGAAAATGACAAAATCAACGATGAGTACTTTGAATCAATAACATCTTAGGTTTAATGATAGGTTATTCATGATCGTTATCATGATTCTTGGATTGTACCAAATACTTATACTTAACCTTAGAGACATCCATATATATACCTTAGAAATATCTCTATAGATCTCACTAATTTTTTTGCATCTTAGTTTCCAAAGGATAACTAAAACATCACTTTGAAATCAATTATAGAGTATCAATCATGACATACATGGACCTTACATAAATTTTTCTTAATACATTGTACATATGAAAATCAAACGCTCAAATACCATAAGAGTTTAGTGTCTTTGAAAATGTGGAACATAATCCTATAATCATAGTAATGATGTTCATAATCAACCATAAAGATCCTCCCCTATTTTTCTTACCTAAAACCATAATTTATATCACAGGGAAAATAAATCATAGAATGGGGTGATCTCAAAAGTATTGCATTGGTAATCATGGATAACGTAAAACAATCTATAATTATTTGAAATTAAAAACAAGAACATCAAATTTATACATCAAAATCATGAACAATGACAAAAATCATTGAAGTATGTATGGGATGGATCATAAAGTAACATAAACCATGAAATAATATCATTTTAATAAAACATGTAGTTGTGTCAAACTAATAATCACATATTATGATTTCCATAGTATCCAAGGCATTTATTCCAAGACCAAATAAGTGGACAGAGTCCATTACTGAACTGGGTTTACATTTCATTCCAGCCATATGTTAATTATATCGATTTACATTCCATTCAATCCAAGTATATATCATGAGATATAAATAATTACCCAATGAATTACAGGTATATATAGTTTCCACCCTTCTCACAATGAAATCATTCTTATTAATTCTACCAAATAAACTTTAATCATTCATCATCACCCAACGAATTTAATGGGTTTTATAAACATCATCCCATCATAACATAATAAATATTAAAAAATTAATATCATTTCATCCTAAAAAAACCAACAATGTAAATAATATGGAAATTATACTTGAATAATAACCATATTAAAGAATATCTTCATAGTTGGAAAATCGTTTTGATAAAACAGATGAAATGAATTTTTGATAAAAATATTATTTCTTCATCAAAATCATTTTATTTTCACTAAATTTCATGGTATGTTAAAATAAAATAATTTAGTTAGAAATAATCATGAAACCTTTTAGGGGAATCTTCATGGGAATAAATAATTATAAAACATTAAAAATCCATTCTTATCAAATAATTTTAAAAAAATTCTTCTCAAATATTTGGGGGAAAAGTCAAAAAGAATCTCATAACATAAACGACAAAAGATTCCATTCATATCATTTACTAAAAAACCAATGGGTGATAATGGATTTAAACCATTGTATTAGGATAGAAATAATATTACATATTTAGGATACATGGAAGTGGATGATAAATATGCCGCAATAAATACCTAAGTATAAACAATTTTGGATAAAAATGAGATTGTGAGAATTTACCATGCATTTGGTTCGATATGATTTGTACGAACAAGAACCTACAGCATAATGATTTAATAATTTTATTGAATTATTCTAGAATCATTTTCATTTTTATGATATCATATATTGTCATATTATTATTGGTTTATTAGTAACATTTCATTGTAACTCATTATTCAGGTGTTAACAGCTTTATGTTCTTATGCATGTTTTTTCAATTAAGTTTATATTCCTACTTTTGAGGTTATATTTATACAATTTATAGAATATTATTAGTATTATATATATAATATTTATTCATTAAATCAATTTATATAATCATTATTCAATAAATAACTTATCGTACATATCGCATCACATTGTAGAGATGGTAGGCCGTAGGAACGCATGAGCTATGATATCAATCTCAAGTTTGTGGAATTTTATTGAAGTGTATGATGTATAATATATCATGATATCATTTTAAAATAATCATATATATTTATTTATTCCATCATTTTACCCATACAATTAGGTCAGTGATGAAAAAACAGATTACACCACGGTTGGAGACGATAGGCTATATGTACGCACGCGTGGTGATTTCATTTTCATAAGATGTATAGAATATGTAAATTTTTTGTTTTATATTCACAATAAAATATTAGTATACAAATGATAGAATATTTATTACATAATAATGAATAAACTCATATATATGAAGTTGAAGAAGAAAGAAGATTGAAATAATCAGTAAAGGATATTTCATCTCCTTCGGCGTGGCTCTTCTAAATGTCCTCTTACGACAATAAATATGGTTTTTGAATAATACCAGGACCTCTAGTATGTTTATATAGATGTGGAGAATATAAATGTATAGGTTTATGCCTAGTTTTAAGGATCAAAATAGAGTAATGTGGTGATGGAGGAGGTTCTCTTTTAGAAGAGAGTGGAGGGGCACATTGGAAAACCTAAAAAAATATTATTTTATAATAAACTCAAACCCTACATAAAAACAACAAAAATTACTCAAATAATATGATTAAATGAGATAGGGTTGTAATAATAACATCTCATTAAATTTTTACATTTTTTTAGTTTTATTTTATACCGTATCATTATGAATATCCTTATTTAATCTATTTAATTTTATATGAGGTAATAATATTCTAAAACATAAATGTTTATAAATACTAACATATCTGTTGTAAATTGTACATATTTGGATACTTTGAGACTTTTTTTAAAATTAAATTTTTAATTTATAATTATTAAATATTTTTTGGATTTTTATACTATTTAATAATATCTTATTTTATAGAATATTAATAGAGCCAATTTTAAAACAATTCATTTATTTGAATTTAAATAAAATATAAAAAAGATGACAGATTTGAAATAAAATATTTAATATATTTCAAACATGTCATATTAATCTAGAAAATTAGTGGATCACATTAATTTTTTATATAATATTTAATTTAATATTTATAATACTATTTATTTGATATTTATCTTATTAAAATAATTACTAAAAAATATTTGTATAATTATTTAATATAATTATTTGTTGCATAAAATTTAAAGAAAAAATATATTATGAATATAAATATATTATATTTCATAATAATAATTTTATTTTATTTTATATTCTAAAAACACATCATTTAAAATCTTGTATTTATTAAATTATGAAGGTGACAACATTGATATCAGTTAAAATAAAATAATATATGTGTCATAATCCATTTAATAAGGCTCCAAATGATCAACAAGATGACCCTTGGATACTTATAGTTTAGATATTCTCTACCAATAAGTTTTGGTCAAGTGTTTGGGCCTTTTTATGGGTATTATTATTTAAATAAAAACTATATTATTGATTTTTCAATAAATAAATAATGTATGCATCATTAATATATAAGATATTAAGTTAATTAAATATTTCATAAAAATTACCAATAAATTTCCATGGTAAATAAAATATCATTGAAATGGGTATTTATAATTGAATTTATATTCTATATAACCATATATTAAAAATAATTTAATTATTAAAGTTTGAGTGAGACATATTTCATTTTTCATTAAATAAAACTAATTAATAGTCTCAATCTCATCATAGTGGGTTCCAATGGATAATATTTCTAACATAGTATTTTTAGGGTGAAATAGAACCATCCAATTATATGAAGACAACATTTAGCTAAATTTTATGATATTATTTTTACCCTTAATTACCAGATCAACCTTAAACTGTGGCAAATATAATTTATCGTAGTTACTATTCATAATGAACAAAAATATAAGAATCATATCACATAATTTCATCCTAATTATTTTTAATATGGAATCCGTTTTTCCAAATTCAAGACACATATGTTTTAGTAATTAATTTAAAATGAATCCAATTTTTGAAATGAGATAATAAGTTTTAAAATTTAAAACAATGCAAAATATTGAAATTTTTTAGCTATGAATTGAAGGTAAAATTAATGATAATGACATAAATAATATGAAATATTAAATATATTTTATTTATAAATTAAAACCATTAAATATTATAATTTTACCATATAAATTATCTCGAAGAAAAAAGTTGTTTATAATTAAAAATTTAGGGTATTTTTACTATTCATCAAAATATGAATGTTATTGAAAAATATCAAAAAAAATTGAAAGGTATGTTTTTATATCATGATTCTATATAATATGTTTTATTTTTCAAATTTAACCTATAAACATGCCAATGAATAGATATAAAATTGGTGCCCCATCAAAAGGTAGAAAACAACATTTTTTTGGAAAATACTAATTTTATCAGAAGAATTGATTATCTTATCATTCCATATTCTAGATAATGTTTAAGACGAATGATAATGTTATAATATTCAAAATGTGGTTAATAATATTCATAATGTCTACTTTATAAAAATATTATATTAATATATCCTTGTTTAGTGAAACTCGGGGTCACGTACCACACAAGCTATCATGGACGATTGTTCTAGCGGGTAACGTAAGCCATGATACTATTGTGTGTAGTGAATTATTACTTTGGTTTTCATATAACATAATCCAAAATTATTTAATTTATACATTGAACACAATATATAGTCAGTGTTGTGTGAAATTAAGTTTATCAAAAGAACATGAAATTTCATGCATGACTATCCAAGTATATTGTAGTGTATACTCTCTGCTAATATGATGTTGCATATAGAGAAAACTAATATTGCTTTTGTGTACAACACAAGAAATCTATGAAATTAAAAAGAATATCTCTCAAAAAATAATGGGTTTGTGATAAATATATTGTGATGGGTATTTCAAATTTAATCATAAAGGTTACTCCATATGTTTTTGTGAATGCTACATTGTAATTATGATATGGACGCCACACACTACCATTATGATTTCTAATTTCTATAAATTTCATTATGATTCTTATGATTTCATGGGTTTATTAATATTCAAGGACTATAATTTTATTCCCTTATTTTTAATCCCTTACTAATATTATTGTGTTCAACCCATGTTTAAAAAAAATCACTTTGTATAAGGATGTGTAAGTTAATTGAATATGTTAGGAAACTCTATATAAAAAAAAGAAATCATGACTACTTATAAATTTATTATATTACATTAGAAAGTGATACTATTTTATTTTTATCCACTTTCTATAATTTTGAGTTTTTCGTTAATAGTTATGTCCTAATTCTCTAAAACGCTAATCTTAACAATATCCTCAATGTGAATTCTCGATTTAAATCAAGACTATGTAACGTTTCAGGTTAAGAACATATATTAATTCAATATTGTGCTCCTTGTGTAGAATCCACAACACATTTACTTTTATAATTCCATAATTAGAATCAAATCTATTTATTTCAAAAGTAATTCTCTTCATTAAATTAAAATCATTTAATATAATTATCCACACATTTTATTATAGCACCATTATTATAATTTTATTTAATAATATCAGGAAATATTCCATTAATATATCTGAAATTGTGAACATTATTATTATAAATAACAATATTTAGTAATTAATGTCATGTTGAACACTTCCATCTACCTCCATGAGGATCAAAGTCTAACCAACACCAATTCAATTCCAAAAAACTCTTCCAGGAGACTCCGTAGATATCCCCTTCTTAAAAATGACTATTTCAACCCAAACATTGTAATCACAAACCAATATGGAAAATATGGGTTTTCAATCTAATCCCAAACCCTGTCATATCATAAACACGCTCCCACAATACTGATCTGATCTGTTCAACATATATTTTCCCAATCATTTATCATCTTTTCCAAAAATTAAATATTAGTGTGTTTTTTATTCCACTACAACAAATGTGGGGGTTTGATTACACTAGAACCCACATTAGCAGTGTCATATCATGACTATGTGGTCTAACGATGATGAATGTAAATAATGTTGGGGGAAATCACCAATAATAATGTTTTAATCATCACCATCCAATATTTTGTTGATTTTGACCATGAAAGGGGAACATGGGATAAATGAACATGTAAGAAATTAATTAAAACACCAATCTAGGGAACATGGAAAGGGTTTTCCAATTAATGAAGATCCAACATAGGGAATTGATAAAGCTCAATCGATTTATTATAAGGGTTAGAAGCCACAAATTTAAATTATTTCATATATTATGGATCAATCATTGGTGAAAAACATGTATTATAGTTATGAAGATGATATGTTGTGTATACTGCCTCTCAATTGAACATGATGTGATCAGTAGCCATCGTCTAGTCTTAGTCCTCCTTTGGGGAAGTGGTGTAAGATCATATCAATGGTCCTAGGGTTATGTGGATAACCATAGTGATTTTCCATAGTATCTTATTTATATATGAAAGGTTTTTGGGCATTTAATTTAAAATAAATTATAAAATATTTATTTTAACTAAACACACCTGCCAAAATCTGCATCAACTAAAAGTCTCATGCCAAAATACATTAGTTCACACATATGGAAAACATCGCATTATGAACTCAATAGTGGTCTCATATTTCTAATGCATGTATCCATATCTGTGGTACTTGAGTTCTTCTTAATATTGAAAAAATTGATTACCAAATTAATTGATTCAATGCACCCACAAACAACTTCCACATCTAAACTTCTTGCACCGATGAACATTAAATATCTCCTAGGTTAAAGTCAATGTTCTGGATTCAACTATGGTATTTGGTTTTTGATCAGATCATCAATTTATGATATATTCTATTTTTTTAAAAAAATAGTAGTTATGTAAAAAATGTTACATTATATATTTATAAAATTAATTCAGGGTTCACCAAGCATCGAAAAAACACGACATCTCATTGTATAGATCTATTATTATTCCTTGGAATATACCAAAGTCATAGAACTAAAATCCGAAGTCTCCACATTATTCACTTAATTAAATATTTTCATACCCGAAAATCAAAAAATATAAAATCAGTAGGGGATACTAAGACTAAATTCAACATATAGGAAAACCATAGTCTCTCACATCATTACTAGAATCACCATTCATCCATAAAAAGGATGACATGATTCCCTTCATCATAAAATAATTCTGGTGAATCGTTTATGGATATCCTTTCATTCAAGATCTCTCAGTAACTTTCTCCCCACTAATACTCTCTCACACACACATGAAGAAAACAATTCAATACAATCTACTAATGAAAAAACAGTACCCTCATTCTTCACTAGGTTCAGCTATAGGGATTTTAATAGATCTGAATCCTTCTACATTCCATTAACCATCTAATTCTTTCTATGGGAATATTCTACAATGTAACCCTTCCCATGGGTATAAATAATATATATTTCATATTACTACATGAATTCCAATTAATACCTTTGTCTCTGGTTCATGCCTCCCTGAGTGTAGACATACGTGAGAATCTGATGGTATGTGTAAACCACAATGTACTCTCCCATCAGTTAGTGCCTCCATATTCCTATAGAGATGACTATTAGTGAAAACTCTATTTAGGGTGTTACATATTTTTTTTCATGGGTCTCAACTTTCTTAACATGTATTTCATAATGAATGTAATCGTATCTTGGTGGACTTCCATCAAGCTAGGAGACTAATTAAGAAAAAAGGTGAGTAAACTAATAAAACCATGAGAATATATACCAGGAATGCACATGGAATCCCCCACGTATCTTCGCCTACCTTTCAAAGAGAGTAAACCCAACCCAGAAACTCCATGACACCCACTAGTGGTATCCTATGGAAAATATTTCAACTTGAATAAATACACTGATAATGCAAGGAAATGCTCTGAAAAACCATCACACAACCTCACATAGAATGAAAAATTCAAAGGGACACATTCACCACAACATTAATCTATCATATTTTGGTGGTAATGAACCTCTCCCTAGGATTTCATTCATAAATATTTTTTCTCAATGGGAGAATAACACCTCTTATTTAAGCATTTAATTTTGTGTCAAACAATACCAATGTGGGGTTACACCGATGCCCCACATCACCCCTCTTGAATCCAAAATAATGAATCATGTTGAAAAGAGTGCCTCACACAACATTGAATAATTACAAACGTATACTTTAGAAGAGATAGTGCGTAACTCTAATCATTTCTTGTAACTCATTATCATATAAATTCAGAAATTGCAACTATCTATGGCCCCCAAAACCAGATCCCTTAACATAATATGGGTAGCATAATGGTTTTCAATGAAGTACCCCATATCATCCTCACCCACCTGTAGCTCCTACTTATCCTCTTGCTGATCCTCCTCACTGGGAATTCCCCTATCCCTACCTGGGAGATCCCTAATCAAGGAATTGACTCTGCTATAGAGGTCCAACATGCATATCCTTGGGATTCTCAGATCATCTAGTTATTAGTACAATTACTTTGGACCATTCTCATCACAAGCATAGTCCCCCATCCCCTATGGATGAACTAGTGCTCAGAGATGCTCCTACAATGTATGACCACGTCTTTCAGTTTGTTCATGGATGGGTATCATGTTTTGGGATCTCTGAATCCTATTATCTGTTATAATGATTCAACTCTTTCTCAACCACTACAAACTCCATCTAAATGGCTTCCCTCTAACGGAAATATATATTCCACATGTTCACACTCCATCAACCCGATATAGGTGCGGATGTACAAGGGATCAATTCTTGATCAGATCTATCTACCATGTTTCTAATCAATCGTCCAGTGCTTAGAATTATATATATCTGATCGTGTAGGGAGAGTAGTGTGTATGGTTGGTGATCCTAGATTCATACACAGCTATTGTTATCCCTCCATACTAATGCTCCATAAGCTCTATGATATGAAAATTGTTTAATAAATAGGGAAATTACTCACCACAAAACAATATTTTGAATTCATCCAATGAGGGAGTTGACTATAAGAACCGAACCATTAAACAATACAGAATATAGAATTAAATGGATAATTCACATTGATTATTTTTTCTAGTTTAGAGTTTTAGAGACTTAGGCCATAACTATTACATTACATCTCAAAAATTACAATTTAGACACTTCAACTCAGTTTCCATTTTACTACATAAAATTAAAACTATTGAAAAATAGAGTCATGTCTTGTTCCATTTTTAGACATCATGAATTTTCAATATTCACATCCTCCACCCTATTCATCTTTATGTCCTGTGAAAAAACATTTCAAAACATTGGATGAGCATAAAAATCTTGGTAAGGATTATAAAATATGGAATGAAAACGTTAATCGACCAATAAATTCCTCTAATAAAAACGTTAACATAACATATGAAATCATAATATTTATGAATCCCACATAGAAATGATAAATCATAAATGTAACTTTTAGAATCCATATCATTTGTACGTTGTAGATTTCACAGCCGCATAGGGAGTTTCATTTAGAATACTATCATAGTATATTCCCTAAATCTCTTAGGAAAAATATTCACGTTTAACACCATCATGTTACCCAATACATTTGAGATCTATCTTAAGCTCACCAGCCATATGTTTATCTCAAAACCACCCATATACGTAACAATTCCCATGACCCACAACATATTCACAACACATAAAACAATTATAATGTAAAGATAACATTTCTATATTTCAATCACAATATATCATTTAAATATATTGACATAAAAAACCCTTATCAAAACCATTTTATGTACTAAAATATGTTAAAGTGTATATGGTTTTTAGTTTACTATTTCAAAACATTATAGCTTTTTAAGGATGCCAATGATCAAATAATACTCACAGTGGAAAAAAATGTCATTACCACCACTTACATTAAAAAGAAACATTCTTTTTTTATGTTTAGTAAAAAAACTCGTAGAAACAGATTCCATCTGAATGAAATATATTTTAAATGATGTGTATACCACATATAAAGGAATGCTGGGTATAAAACAAAATATGCCTCAATTAAACGAGATTGAGACGAATTCCCTTACCTCGTGTCTAACTTGACCCGTTCGTTCTTCAATCTCTTGAATAATAAACTAATTTTTTTTCACATGTTTAAGAACCTATTTCAATATTATTATTCCTTTTATATCACTTATAAAAATGTTATAAACGTTATATAATCATTTATGTTAATAATGGTCGTTTTGTCGATATTTGGCAATTGAGTCAAAAAATAAACTTCTTATAATTACAAGTTCTTCATGTGGTCAAAATTACATTATCTCCAGAATTATATTAATGATTTAGATATCATATATATCATATATATGTATTATATATATATAATTATAATAGTACATAAATTTTTTTTGATAAGAAATGAAATATATCGTTCATGGAGACAGTAAGATGTATGTACGCATGAATGATACTTTCATTTCTATTTGGTATTTAATGAAATGAAAAAATAATGATACATAGGTATATAATAATTCCAGTATAATATCATATATATAATTTCATTAAATAAATCTTTTATAAGTTCCTCATATAGAATGAATGAGTTATATCACTTTGATGGGGAGGTAGTCCACACTTGCACAAATGAAATTATCGTTTTCAATCACTCTGGAAACCATAAAGGTATTCAATAAATGGAAAATATAGTTCCATAGAAAAAATATTAAAATAATATATATCACATATAAATATAGTTCTATCTTAATGGTCACCATAATAGGGGGTATATGATAATTATAAAATCATCGTTTCATGAGGCGTTAGTTCATCATCCATAAAAACCGTATGTTCTGTACTCGTTAAATGGAGGTCTATGTAAGATTTGTTATAATTAATCTCATAAAAATAACCTATAATATTACAAATACTTATTTTGTTATAAAATAATGGAATATAAAGATTTTATGGGGTTGGAGAAGTAAAATAAAACAAAATAACTTAATTGAAGACGATATCATTAAATCGGGTAACACACGTTGGTGTGAACGAAATAGTTTTCTTGAAGTCTTTTCTGCCTATGGTATGGATTCTAGGTGGAAAAAATGGATGTAGGGACCCTAATTAGGTAGACTTTGGGTGAGACCAAGGTCTTGAGATGTGTGAGTAATGGGTTAGATGTGAGAGATTTCTATAAGGGGGAGGAGGGGCTGTTTAGGAATGTTGGAAAATATTAATTTATTATATTATGATTGTTAGTTTCTAAAGATCCAAAACTTATTATTGTCGAAAATAAGATGGGTATTTTTTGAAATAAAATAATACATTAATAATTGTAATTTTATAGATATTGTTTTATTCTTTATAATCTTATTTATCTAAATCATTCATTAATGAGTAAAATACAGCATCATTATTGTGTTATAAATAATTTTATTTTTTTGGTGCCTAAATAATATAAAAAATTCCATGATTTAGTAAATATTTTTATATTTAAAATTAATATTTATATTATAATAAATAACATATATAACCCAATGTAGAAATTTATTTACTAAATGATATCCGTTTTTTTCATTTGGTATTTACTTTTAATTAATTAATATAAACTATCATTATCACTCTAAAGTGGATCCATTGGGATCCCAAAATTGACCCATGGATGACCATGGTCGGATATGTATCAAAAAATAAGATTAGGACACATGTTATGGTAATTTAATATTATTATAATAATATTTTATTACCCATATTTAGTAGATTTACCCTTTAACCATGGTAAATAAAATATTTTCAGAAGTAAATATTCATATTGTCTTATACTAAAATATAACTATTTAAAAAAATTGGACCTCCAGATTCCAAATATGGAATCCATTATTTCAAATTTAAATCACATAAGTGGTTCAAATTAATTTAAAATTAATTCATGTTTTCAATACAAAAAGCATGTTTTAAAAAAATAATAACTATCAAAAGATTGACACTTGTTTATATCCAATTTCGAAGTGTAATTACTTTCAATGAAAAAAATTGGAATAAAAGGTAAAAAAAATTCTTATTACACTTTAAAACCAATTAAAATGGTAATGTATCCATATAAATAAATTGGATTAAATGGAAGTTGTGAATTAAAATGTAGTATTTTAACTATTCCTTAAAAAAGAACATTATAAAAAAAATAAAAACATTACATCCAAACAAAATTTTGATATTTCGACTATAAAAAAAATTAATTTTTTCAAATAGAACATATAAAAGTGACCAAATCTATATTTAAAGGTGTTTCTACATCAAAAGGCAGTGAATCAATCTTTTTAAAAATATTAGACTATTTGTGCTTCAAATTAGATTCATTTATATTTTAAGCCTCTAACTTTTTTTGGATAAAAGTAAAAAAATTTAACAAACATATACATTTGTATTGTAGTTATTTATGTTCATTGCTGCCAATACAATATCTAGGAGTTAATATCCCTTTAAAATAATATTATATCAGTATTTTTTAGTATGACCCAAAGTAGTGTGCAACACAAGTTTTCAAAGAATGATGTTGTTGTGCATCAGGTATTTCATCGAACATTGAATCACATTTCAAGTAAAATTAATATTTAATTCAAAAATATTAATAAATATGAAAACATCATATTCTTAATTTACCTTGGATGTTACGTCCCCCCCTTTTGAAATTTCATCTTCTCAATTTTATTCACTAAAAAAATAAATTGTTGAATTTATGCATCGTAGCATTTTCAAACTCCCACATTGTCTCATCTACCATATAGGTTTTCTATAAAACCATTAGTTGATTTATTACCTTATTCAACAACACATTTTATCTATGGTCGAGAATCTGGACTGGTTGTTCCTCATAAGAGAAACTCTCTTCCAACTGATCTACCTCTAATCTCAAAACATTTGATGAATCTGAATAATACATTCTCATCATTGATTTTTGAAAAACATTATGTACTTGGGATAAACATGGAGGTAAAGCCATTCTGTAGGCCAATGATCCAACCATCTCTTGGATTTCATGTGGTCCAATGAACCTTAGACTCATATCTATAATCATACAATAACACATCATACTTTTCCATGGAGAAACATTGAGAAAGAAAAGATCACCCACCTCAAAAAAAAATATCCTTCCTCCGGTTATCCACATATATTTTCTTCTGAATATGAGTTTTTTTCATGTTCATCTGAATCAACTGATATTTTTCTTCCATCTCTTCTACCAATTTTGGTCCCATCCAATTCCTGTCACCTACCACATCCCAAATATCAAGAATTTTACATTGCTTCCCATATAATTACTCAAATGGATCCATATGAATAATATAATAGAAACAATTTTTATAAGAAAATTCAACCAAATAAAGATGTTGGTCCCATGTTCCCAAGCCATGTAGTGAACAATCACATAGCATATCCTCTATGGTTAGAATTGTTCATTCTGAATACCCATCAGATCGAAAATGAAAAGTTGTACTAAAATTTAATTTAGTACACAATGTCTTCTGAATACCATTCCAAAAGTTATAAATGAACCTCAAATCACGATCAGATACAATTGAGAGGGGAACTCCATGAAACCTCACTATATCTTTAATATAAAACCGTGAATGTTGATCTAGAGGCATATTATCTCAAAGATGAAGGAAATGAGAATATTTAGTCAATCGATCGACAATAACCCTGATTTCGTTATTATATCGAGATGTATTTTTTAATCACACAATGAAGTCCATGGATATATTTTCACATTTCCACTATGGCACCGTTAAAGAATAAAGAATCCCATTTAGTAAATGTCACTCTGCTTTAACCTGTTGACAAGTCAAAACCATCATAGTAATATCTGCAAATATCTTTTTTCATTCCATCCCACTAATAATACTCCTGAAACTCATTTTCACATCATAGTACATTTAGGATGAACTAAAAACAAAGATCATTGTGCTTCACATAATAAATGTTTCTTCATCTTTGAATTAAAAGGAAAACATAATAAATTTCTAAACCTCAACACATAATCATTATATGTGTTAAAATTAAGAAACACACACTTCTAATCCAACACTACCTTTTTTGAAACTCATTGTCTTCCTTCTACGATTCCTTAATACTACATGATAGAGATGAGTACACTAACACCTAAAACAAAATAGGATAATTTCATGCTCAAACAACCTCTAGGACAACTTTTATCAAATATTTACTTAAAGTATCTTATTCCAAAAAAATCATGGCTAATTAAGCATTAATTTTTCGACTCAAAGCATCATCCACTTTCTTTTCCTTTACCGGATCATAATAAATCGTGAAAACGCAATACTTGATTAATTTTATCCATCTCCTCTGTTTCATGTTTAATTATTTCTATGTGAATATATACTTTAATCTTTTGTGATAAGTATATATTTCACACATTACTCCATACAAATGATGCCTCCAAATTTTTTAATTAAAAACAACATCATTTAATTCCAAATCATGTGTATGCTAATTTAACTCATGAGGTTTCAAATGACATGAAGTATAATCAATTACCAGATCAATCTTCATTAGGACACAACAATGTCATTTCAATAAAGAATCACTAAAGATAACAAACTAAACATTTCATGTAGGTAATGATAAAATAGGATCATTTACCAATTATATTTTCAATTCATAAAATCTATCATCACATTCTTTTGTCTAGATGAACATAGAACAATTTCGAGTTAACTCAGTCATTGGACAAGATTACCACGAGAAAGTTTCAACATACCACCTATAACAACATTCCAAACAAAGAAAACTGCTAATCCTTGTTATAATTGTGGGTCTTGGACATTCTTTAACAACTTTTGTTTTAGAAGGAATAATAGTTATTCAATTATTATAAACAATGTGTCCACAGAATGTAATTTTTTGTAACCAAAACTCACACTTGCTAAATTTCCCATAGAAGTTATTTTATTTTATGGTTTTCAAGGAAACCCTAAAATGACATTCATGGTCCTTTCTTCATTTAGATTAAACCAAAATCACATCAATAAACAGAAATTCCATTTAACACCTAAGTCAACTGATCGATCACTACAATAAACAGGTTCAATTCTGATTTTGATCATCTCATGATGCTTATTTGGTTTTTCATTTCCCTCTGTATGCCTTCCCAACATAGCTGCCCTGTTTCCCCTATGTAAAAGCATTCTGAACACAAAAATATCTTAGGCGATTCATCATGGGTATATGTCAATGCTATATTATTTCATTCTTTTAATAAATTAATTTTTGTACATTAATTTAGAAATATTCTAACTCTTAATGTTGTCTAAACCCACAAATGAAACCAACTATAATGACTGAGCAATAAAACATTATATATCATGATGCATATGTATAATTTACATTTAGGATCTTTTCACGTTTATATTTTTTTAGATTTAGGCCAAAACATTTACATTTCATATAAAAAATTACAAATTTGACACTTCAACTAAGTTTCCATTTTTTCATAAAATAAAAACTACTAAAAAAAGAGTCATGTCTAGTTCCATGTTTTATATTGCAAGGTTTTTCCTTGATCCCAACATTGACCTTGATAATATTTATGTCCTGTGAAAAACAATTCAAAATGTGGGATGAGAATGAAGATATTACTAATGATTTTAATATATTGATTTAAAACATTATTCCATCAATACATATCATGCGTATGAACATTAACATACCTCATGAAATCAAAATATTCACGAATAACAACTAGAAATCCTAAAACATAATGGTAACATGTGACATCCATAAAATACTTACGTTGTATCCTTCACAGCCTTGTCAAGAGTTAAATTTGAATATCCATCACAATATATTCCCTAAATCTCTTAGTAGAGACATTCATTATTACTTATGTCATGTTATCCAATGCATTGGATATCTATCTCAGGATCACCCATAATTGGTTTATCAGGGAACCACCCATATACGTAACAATGACCATGAACCACAACATATTAAAAACACAAAAAAAATAAAGGAAAGATAATATTTCCATATATCAATAAAAATATATCATTTAAATATTTCAACATAAAAAATCCATTATCATACCCATTTTCAATACCAAAAAACATAAAAGTATATTTGGTATATATTTTCCTTTTTAAAATTATTATATACTATGAATGAAAAAAATGGAAACATAATTAAAGTGTCAAATTTGTAATTTTTTATATGTTTAGTAAAACACCTCATAAAAAAAATTCTCATTGAATGAAATTAAAATTAATAGGTGTTGATACACCATATAAATGAATTCCGTGTATATAAAAATATGCCTCAATGAAAAGAAATTTAGAATAAGTCCCTTACATCGTGCCCGAATTGATCCGTTCGTTTTTAATCTCATGAATCATTAAATAATGTAAATTTATACATATTTAAGAACATTTTATTGTTTATTATTATTTTATATCACTTATTACAATGTTATAAACATTATGTATTCATTTTTTATTATAATTATTGTTTTGTTGATATTTGGTACTTGAGTCAAAAATGAACTTCTTATAATTACAAGATATTCATGTGGTCAAAATTACATTATCTACAAAATGATATTCAAGATTTATATATCATATATATTATATATATGTAGCATATATTTGTATTTATAATAGAACAAAACATTTGGTGAAGTGAAAAGAAATGCACCATTCATAGAGACTCTAAGTAATACGTACGCAAGAACGCAACATTCAACTATATTTATTATGAAAATGAATGAATAATCAATGATAACTTGGAATGTTTTTCTTCCATTATAATATAATATATATAATTTCATTAAATCTATCCTTTAGATGTTACACATTATTCATGAATGGATCATATCACATTGAGTGAGCGGCAGTCCATACATCATCAAATGAAATTATCGCATTTAACCACTATGGAAACTATAAAAGTATTCTATAAATAAAAAAAATAAAATGAATATAAACAAAATTAATTTACTATAAATCACATATAAATATGGATCTATCTTAATGGACACTATAAGAGGTCATAGAAGATAATTAAACATCCATAATTTCGTGAGTTGTCAGTTCGGTGTCCCTAGAAACGATTTGTTTTGTTCCCATTAGAAGGATGTGTGTGTAAGTTTAGTTCTATTATATTCCATAACAACTAAATAGTATATTTCAGATATTTTTGTTTTTATTAACGGACGTAATATAAAGATTTTAGGTTGTTTTAGATGTAAAATAAATCAAAAGAACATAAGATAAAATGTTACATTTAAATCGGGTATCTCCATTTGGTTTGAACGAAAGGATTTCTTAAAGTTCCTTACGCCAAAGGTATGTATTCTAAGTTTAAGAGAGTGATTTAGGGAGATTAATTTAGTAGAGTTTAGGTGACCCAAGGGGATTGGGTGGCGTGAGTAATTGGTAAGAATTGATTGATTTTTATAAGGGGGAGGAGGGGATATTTAAGAATGTTTGAAAATTTAATTTTATTATATACAGATTTTTAGTTTCTGAAAGTCCCAAAATTATTAATATAGAGGATATGATGAGTCTTGTTTGAAATAAAATCATCTAAAAGTAATTTTATAGGATATTTATATTGTTTTAATATTTATAATCAAATTTATTTAAATCATTCATTAATGAGGTAAACACTGAATCATTATTATGTCATGAATTATTTTATTTATTTGATGTCCAAAAATTATAAATAAAGTACCATGACATATAAAATAGATTTATCTTTAAAATTAATATTTATAGTATAAGATATATCTTATATTACTCCATTTAAAAATTAATTTACTAAAATATACATTTTTATATTATTTTTGTCTTTAGTTTATATTAATTAATGTAAAGTGTCATTAACACTCTTAAGGGGCTCCATGGGGTCACATTATGGACTCAAGGATGACCATGGTATGACAGGTATCATACAATAGGATTAAAAAAAAATTTAGGGTAATTTAATATTATTATAATACTATTTCCTTACCCTTATTTATCACATTTACCCTTTAACCATGGTAAATAAAATATATACCGAAGTAAATATTCATAATATATAAAAATTAAAGTTACCTTACTACACAATTTGAACCTACTGATTCCAAATGTTGAATCCTTTTTCAAAATTCAAAACACAGAAGTTGTAAAAAATAAATTTAAAATTAATTCTTATTGTCAAAACAAAACACGTGTTTTTACGAAATAATAACAATCAATTGATTGATAATTGTATATGTAAAATTTCAAACTGAAATTACTTCGAATGACCAATATTGAATTAAATGGAAAAAACATAATCTAATTACACATTAATACATATTAAAAAGGTAATATTACCAAATATATAAATTATATTAAATGAAAATTTTAATTAAAATGCATTATTTTTCACTATTCATTAACAAAATGACCATTATTTGAAAAATATAAAATTTTCATCAAAACCAAATTTTTATGTCATGATTCTAAAGTAGAATTTCATGTTTCCAAAAAAAAACATAGAAAAGTGACCAAAACAATATTTGATGAGGGATATCCATCACAATGTGGTATATAATAATTTTAAAGACTATTGGACTATTTGTGCTTAAAATTAGATTCATTCACATTTTACGCCTCTAACATTTATTAGATTAATTTAAAAATATTTAACAAAATGTATAATTATATTGTAGTTAGTTTTGATCATTACTGTGAATATAATGTCTAGGCATTGACTACCATTTAAAATAATTTTATATTATTATTTTTTTGTATGACCCAACATTGTGTGCAACATTTGTTTTCAAAGGAACTCATTGGTGTGCATCTGGAACGTCATCAAACAAAGAATCCTTTTTAATGTGAAATTAATATTTCATTCACAAATATTAATAAATATGAAAATTTCATATTCTTTATTTACCTATGATGTTACATCGACTAATTGTGCATCTAGGTAACCAAACTCCATTAACTTCTTACTACTCCACAGAGGAGACTTGTTTCCATATCTTCCATTTGATCTATTAGTGTCTAGACAATCCTAATGATATGGAAGACTGAGTCTAGCCAATCCAATTCTACCTGAGGATATATCTCTTCAACGAACCTCATCCATCTCTAACCTTGAAACATGTAATGTGTTCTTAGACTATAAATATCCTTAGACTAATATGCGAGGTAAATATGATGCTCGATAGGTGGAAGTGCTTCTACCTTCCCAATCGGAAGAAGGGGATCACGAGATTGACCATGAGATAAAGCCTCGTCCCTCATAATGTGTTCATCCTGAACCAATGTTGCTATTTCGGATAACTATCATCACATAGGAATCCTGAAAGATATCAAGATGAATTACATTGAGATGAGAATATACATATATATCAATAATATTGTGAAGCAGATTGACGAATGGCAAAAAAAGACTCAATCATAAATGATGAAAATATATTTATCACCGCAAAAAATGTTACGACATTTTGAGTTGACTAGAATGTATTTATGGTCCGAAGGAATTTCTTTATCAGCCTCCACACCATCACTATACTCCCTAGCTTGAGAGACACACCCGAGACACTTTAACACTATTAACATAGACTCAATGACATTCAATTTTAGGGAATCAACCATACAACATCCCAAGGATCAGATGACATTTGATACTAATATTTAATGACATAGACAATGTCGGGGATCTAGCCACAACTACCCCAAGACTTCATCCATAGGCCAGGTGTGAGAAAATGTGATAATAGAAAACTAAACATGAGGATGCATTTTCCTAAAAACATGTACACACATTCACAACCCCCTCAATGAAGATGTGCACATAATAATAAATGAAAAAGTAAATATTTGTTTAAATATGCTAAATATTCAAAAACCACTAAACAAAACATTCCATTATAGTGTATGCTACTAATAAATAGTGAAAAAATACATTTCCAAATTATACATATGTTCTAACCAGACAAAGACAGAAATGAGTAAACATATTGGATGGCCATCTCCTATATCACATGCTACGACGAATGTATACAGTACAAGCATGTTTTATCCCTAAGATATTCTAAAGTAATGATCAACTCATTCTATATCTATAAAGGAAAGGAAACATGTTTGGAGAAGACCATGTATGGGAGATTATATACATACCGAGTAGAATTCACTGAAGTGGTAAAATGGGATCAGAAAGAGATACAACTACAGAGGAATGTATTAGCTAGAACAAGGTACAATATGAGAGTACAGTTGAACCCAAAAATAGAGTGAAAGTGAACTTGTAAAAACACAATGAGCATGACATAGTGAGAATATGTACTTATCATTGAGAATTTACTACCAATTACTAGATACTGGACTCATCCAACCATGTGAATCTAAACAAAGAAAAGCATGTGGCATACCCCTCACATCGTCGCCTCTTCTAGAAAAAGTGTTAATATACTGAATGAGTGGGTACTAATGTATGATATATATATATATATATATATATATATATCTGTTTGTGTGAGTGTATTCACAATCAAATAAACCCAAAATTTGGGAGTACTGGTATCTCCATATCATTGCTCAACCCATGAATATGAGCTTCCAAGAGTTCCAAGGTACAATATATCTGCGATGACCGTATCACCATGCATCCTTCAATAGAACACAAGTCAAAGGGACTCAATCACAAATCCTTAATACTATCCTCGTTGACTAGTACTGACTCACCCTCAATGTTTTAGGAAGCATCACAAAAAAACATCTATATGGGGAAAGCATCCCTGTTTATAATGAGCCCAATGGTATATCAAACATTACTTTATCCTTATATTTCATAATCTAGAGGTATCTAGTAATAGGAAAAGATATAATTCCCTTGTAAAACAGGAGTGTTATACGTTGGTAGTTAGCAATGAAATCTACCGCCCAGTCAAACTAGAGGGTACTACTCGAGATGTTCATCAGGAAAAGCCACAATATAGTCCTACTGGATTGTAAGACTTGTGGATATTTAGGGAAACTCCACTGCCTAGTCCCACTAGAGTGTAAGATTAGTGGGTATTTATGGAATCTCCACTCCCCATATCTACTGAGGTGTTATGCCCGGAAGATGTCATCAAGGAATTCCATTACCCATAAAAACATGAGGGATTCCTGGAACATTGAGGAACTCCAATACCTAGTGCTAACGGATGGTAACTTAAATTGATAGTTGGGGTACACCACTACCTATAACTACTATAGTGTAAGCTAGGTACTGTCATCGGAGAAGTCCACATTCCAGGACAATTAGTGTGTATGCTCAGAATGCCGCAAAAAAACATTGTGCAATCTAACTAGAGGGTAACTCAGAAGCAACATTAGAGAATTCCACTAACTGGTCCTACTGGAGGATAATCCCATTACTGTCATCGGGGAATGTCATTGCCCAGTCCAGCTAGAGGGCAAACCTAGAACTAATATGGAGATTCGCTATGATCACTTCTGTCATCGGTTCTTGTATCAGTTCATTCCAAATATAAAACATTTCTCATTGTTTCTTAAAATAGTCATCGGAGGGAATAATCACGTTCTATAAGGGAAAATCTCAAGACATTATTCTCATGATCTAAAATCTATGTTCAAGAAAAACAGATATATATCATTCAATATTATATAAAAAGTGATACACCGAATGTCGGTAAACCACACAATGTATTTTCCTACTCTACTATTCGACATGTTCACACCAGAACATGGAATTCTTTCCATGTTGCACTACAAGGTTTGTAAGCATAATACACATCATGTATCAGAAAATGTCTTGAAAAACACATGAAGCCCATTATCGGTCATTGTGAAAAAATATATTTTACAAATATTCATCTTAAAATTTACACGAATGGACAAACGACTCACATCATTATGATACAAATGAAAAAATTCATGAGATAAAATATTCACATTTCATAATCAGATACTCTATAAATAGGACACATTTGACCACATCATGCTCGAATGGTTCTTCATGGACCCAACCCACGTGTCGAAATTAAATAATAGAAATTGTTGTTGAAACTTCCTTCTTATTTTTTAATGTTGTAGTACCCAAGATGGTTCATCATTTTGGGAATGTGTTAGGTAGAAAATTTAGATACAATATACCATTATATTAATAATATTATTATTTTTCTTTGGTTTCTCATTGAACTGAGGAACTTTCCCAAATAAGATAACCAAAATCAATGTTAAAATGAACTTATGAATTCCAGGGTCATGTTACAAATTTCAGTTCATCAATGGGATGTTGCACAAAGAAGTTATAGACAAGATGGTGTTTTAATGAAATGATGATAATATTACGTAAAATATTAATTATATAATTTAATCAAAAATCTTGGATGACATTCATAGCCTCATTCATCTTCTCTTAAAACTACCCCCTCCAATGATGAAAGTGTGTACCCACACACATTCCAACTATGTGGAAACCATTCCACATAATATTAATTATATTAATAATGAAAATATTATTATTATATTTATATATTAATATTATTTCAATGGAGGCTTTGAATAGACCCATATTCACTTTTTGTACCACCACTACCCCTTTTAATTTATTAATCCCACATTTTAACATAATTATAATAATTCAAAATGGAATTTATTCACTAAATTAAAAAAAATTAATTTAATTTTCCACACATTTTATGATGCAAAAATTATTGTTATTTAATATAATAATAATAACAATTCATCCTTTTATTTTGATCTACCCATCCCGATTAATATTATCACATACAATATTTATTATCACAGACCATATTGACAAACATATTAACATCTCATTTGGGATTTGAGTCTAACCAACATCATATCTAAGCCAAATAGCCTCCTCTATGAAACAATGTGCATAGACTCTACTCAAAATTGACCCAATCACACCGTACGTCATCACTATGAGAATATTGGTATAACAGGGGTTATCGACTAGATTGAAACACTTATCTGATCACAAAAAATCACACATAGTTCCAATCCAATCCATTAACCATACAATATACTGCACATTTATTATTTCATCCATGAATCATTGATTCGTGTGCCATTAATTCCACCACAACAAATCATGTATTTCAATCACAGTTGAATCTACCCTGATAACATCAAATTGTGACCTATTCATCTTATGATGAAAAATAAAAATAAGGGTGGGGGAATAAAAATAATAGAAATATTTTAAACATCACCATCCAAGCGTTCCCAACCTCTGATCAAGATGGGGAACCAATGTTATATGAACAAAATAGAAAATAATTAAAACTCCAAACTTAGGGACATGTGATGGGAGTCCAAATTAACACAGTTCAAAGAGTGTAAATTGAACATGTATAATATTTCAATTTTAATGTAGTAAAACAATATATAATTAATACTACCTATGTTATGGAAGGAGTATTAGGGATGAATGCATATTCAATAGATGAAAATGATATATTGCATCCACCACCAGTCAATTCACCTTGATATGATAATTGTTCGTTTTCTAGTCTCAATCCACCAATAAAGATGGGGTGTAAGATCCTCTCAATGATTTCAGTGTTATGCGGATATCCTTGGTGATTTATGATAGAATATTATTTATTGAATAAATATATTTAGATCATTTAATTTAAAATAAATAAATAAAATATTTATTTTAACTAATTGCACCATCCAACAACTACCTCATCTAATGTCACGCACAGACCAACTTTTGGACACACCATGGGAAAACAATGACTTATGAAATCAAATGTTTCCTTGAATTTTTGTTCCATGTCCTTATTTGAGAGTTACTTGAATTATAATTAATATTCAAAAAATTTATTTATTTATTCAATTAACCCACCAACAACTGACCCATCAAAAAATCAAGTAATGTTAAACATTATGTTGCAACTATGTTAAATTACAGTTTATAGATTCAACAATGGTTTGGGATTTAGGATCGGATATACAATTTATGTGATATTCCATTTTTTCAGAAAACAATGCACTTGTTATAAAAGTATATTGAATACATTATAAAATTAATACACGTCTCATCAGGATTCAGAGTATCATGTCGTCCCATCTCTTAGCTCCAAAAATATTTCCAAATATTTTTCAAATTCATACACACAAAAAACAATATTCCCTATATTAATTCTCATGAATTTTACTGTCTCATGTTTGTCTCATGAAAATAAATTTTTTCAAATTATTTTTAACACTATATGTACTCATACATTCAATTTTTTTTTTGATAATTCAATTTTTCAATCAAAAACAATTTTTTCATAAACAACCATAATTTCAAAAAAAGAAAAAAAAATATCAAATATGAAAGTATATTTTTCCTATTAATGATTTAAATTAATTTTTTATTTTTTCCTATATGATATATTGAGTTTATTTTCAATGAAATTTTTGTTGGATTTTTCTTGTTTAATTATGTGTTTTGAAAAAAAAATTATTTTCTTCAAAAAAATAGTATTGTAAAATGTTGATTCCATTCATAAATGTATACTAGACTTGATGTTAGTTATCTCAATTTTGGGATATTATTTATTGATTCCATAATCATTATTTTTTATATAGATGAATATTAATTCAAATATATTATTATGGAACACATTTTTGTTCCACCAATTCATCGTGTATCAATGATAATGTTAAGGAACCCATTTCATTCCTCAGTTTAAACCTTATTTCAATGATATTTTTATATAAATTATTTATTTCCATTGATTAATCATATTTAAATTTTAGTTTTATGGAACCCATTTTTTCCATGGGATAACTATTTCTTAGAGAAAATGATATAAAACTCGTTTCTCTTACATCGGGTAGTCAGGGTTTTAAAGGAATAATGGTTTTTCCTTTGAGATTATATTGAATATCCAGATTCTATATGTTATAATTATTTAATGGTAGATAAATATTTGATGGTTGGATATGATATAATCCAATGAAGGATGGTTCTATGATAGATCAATAAATGATGACTTAGTGATAAACCAAATATGGGTGGATCTGTGATATCCCAACAATGAACTGTGTATAGAAGTCAACCATATATTTATTCCATTTTTTTGAGGGATTGTATATATTAATTAAAAATGATGTCCCTAGTTATGTAAATATTTTATTATTGGTTTATATGGGTATATGTAGCTTTTCGTGATCGATATTGATTTTACATGGCTCATGATTGATGATTCTGAAGACTTTCATTTTCCATGTTTTTATATTAGATGATCTAGTTACTGATGTATATGAGTTCCTTTAGGATTCCTTTGAGAACATTGATTATTTCACAGAACCCATAATCAGAATTCTTCTAATTGAGTAAATTCAATTTTTAAATCTTATGTTTACTCTAATTGAATATTTTTTCCCACTATAAATATGAATCACTTTCTCCATGATTTAATTAATATTGTTGAATGCATTTTGTATATAAAGGATATCAAAATAATTATGTTGATGTTGTCATGTGACATAATAATATCATTTTTAAATAAGAAAAAATTAAATTTTTATGAATTTTTAATTGTTCCTGAAAGAGTTATTCCCAATTCTCTAACCTCTAATACTGAATGGTCCTCCAAAATGTATGTGTTCCAATTATTCCTTTTTATGTTGTAAGGTTTTATGGGAAGAAATATTTCAAAATTATTGGAATCATATCCAAAAATGTATAGTTTAGTATATTTGAACATTATCCATGGGCACAAGCCTTATGTTGTTATAACACCCTCCCCCTTCCACAAATGGGAAACAAACCCATCATTTTTCTTTACAGCGGTATACCACCTCAAGTGCTGATGAAGATCAATTTACTTCACCATCTCTCAAAAAATGAGTGTAATGATTGTTTTTTTATTTATGACATTAATGACATATATATCATTTTTAAATGACAATATATCTTTTTCACACCTTTACATTCATCAAATAATGTTAATTTTTATCGTTCATAGGTGTGGACTGCCACGAACATGAAGCGATATGATTCCTACTTCATCACTACATCACATATATTATATATATGAGTATATTTAAATAAATATTTATTTATTTATGATATTTTAATAATTTTTTAATTATATAATGATACGTACCTCCCTAATTTCAATAATTATCATTAAAAAATGAAAATGATACTTATGCATACATATTTCATACCATATCCATGAAAATAAAACATTTCATATTTCATAACCATATTTATTTATTGGATTCAAAATTATGAATGAGATAAAAAAATAATTATATAATTATAATTTTTTTATAGATGGTGTAACAATGGGATTTCTAAATGTATTCAACCAAAAAAATCCATCTTTGACTTCTGACGAAAATATAGAAAAAACATTCAATATGAATTAAATTGACTAAATAATTAAATTCATTATGGTAGGAGATAAAGTTCATGAAATAATAAACAAGAAAAATGATATTAGGTAACTAGATAAATGTCATACTATTATTATTCTACATGATAATTCATGAACTAGATGAGTCCAGATCAATGTAAGATATTTTTTCACAATTTTCCTTCATTGATTAATAATATAGTGCTACACACTTAATTTATTTTATATAGTGAATTTCCAAAAAAAAACATGTTATAACCTGAGTTCTTCATAATTCATGGAATTTGAAATTATAATTATAATTAATCCATCCAAGGTGATTTGGCATAAATATTACATATTGTGAAATAGATTCAATACAATCTTTAATTTTTTTGGGTAATCAATTTTTATAATTGAAATTTTTTGGACATGATTATATGTGAACTTATATATATATATTTTTATTTTATATATTATCTTATCATGAAAGGATCTATATTTATTACAAATAATATCATCATTAAGAAATTATCAATTCCATGATATATGCATGGTAATGGTATTCATCTCAAAATAACTTTATTTGAAAGAAATGTTTATGATATAAACTTATATTATTTTATGACATCAGTATAATAATCATTTTTAATGTTATATCTTGAGTATATGTTATCCAGATATTTATTGTTTCATTTTATGGTAATTTCTTTTAAGGATTGAAATTTAAAAGATTCCAACATTGGACGACATTTATATTATCATATCTTTTCTTTTCAAGATTTTTTATATTGATGGTTCCCTTAAGGAAATAATATATTGTTATTTTCTTTATCTACAACTATTTTATTCGATTATGGTTAATAATATGTTTCACATTTATAATTACTATTTCCTACCTCACTATTTAAATATGAATAAATAAATTCATTTGAATGTGACACTGATCATGAATATTATTATATATTGGGAATCCTTCTCTTTTATATCCATTATTAAAATTTTTTTTGAAAACTAAACATTTATATACATAAATTATTTCTAAATGATATTTAAAATGTTATTTTATTTGTATTAAATGATTTAAAAAATAAAATTCCTCATCATTTTTTTATTCGGTCACATTGGTCTCCTTTTTTGGAATGATTGAAAATATTGTTTAATTTTAACATTTACATCATGAATTTATTTTATTTCCATCATCATTCTTACATTATTTGAGGTCAACATTTTAAGGTTCCAATTTAATTTTCCCAGAAATGTATTTTTATAGTATTTTTTGAATTTTGAATTTTTTGGATTTTATTATGTTAATTAATATATAATTTTACAAGGAATGTTTTAATGATATTTTAATGGTATTTCCATTCATCAAAACCAACAACAATAGGCATTAATTGTCCTCCACTGTGGATATTTTTCAATTATATTATCCTCAATATTTATCAATATGATTTATTATTGTTTGAAATATATATTAGTGGGACCATTTTATTTTCTATGAGTTATTTATGTTATGAATAGAATAACAAATTTTTCTATCAGTTTCACATGAAATGTATGCACAATTTAAATTATTAATTTTATCTTTCCTTGACTTTATTTTTATGATTGATGGGTTTTTGATAAACCAATAATTGGGGATGTCGTTATTACTCACTATTGAATTTGATAATGCGATTGAGTTAACCCATTAATTTTATCTTAAGAGGTTATAGGAATACAATAAAACCCCATGTTAGTAATAGATATACATTACATTATATATAATACAAGACACACAACACCATGTCTAAATTAATAATGAAATATTATTATTTAAATAAATCTTTCCAAATATAGTCGTTAGGTCAGTTGGTAAGAATACAATTAACTAAATTATAATGAGTATATAATGGTATTATATAATATAATTTTATGTTACATTTCATACTAAATAGTCATTATAGTGTATGAAATGTCGATTTATTAATAAAAAAACTTTTTCATTAAAAATTTATTTTACTTATTTTAATGAGAAAATTGTAAAACATTTTTATAACACATTTATAATATATATTATATATAATAAAATTTATTTTTATAATCATAATATCATTAATAAAATTGGCTGAAATTTTGTTCATTTTTTGAAAATATTAATTTTTATGTGAATAATGAAAAATATTGATTTTATTTGAAATATCATTTAATTTTAATAAATTCAGTAACATTGTTTTTGGAATTTTATTAAATGTTATGAAAATATAATTTTTTAATATTAAATTAAATTAATTAAATTTAAATCATATTTAAACAGTAATTTTTTATAATATTCTTATTAGGATTTATAAAAAAAATTTGAAAGCAATATAAAAGTAAATAATGTTTATGCATATTAAAGAATTAAAGAACAAAAAATTTTAAATTATTAAAAAATTAAAAAAATATTGTATAACTATAAATATAAAATTCATTTCAATTAATTAGGATTAATTTTCATATACATAGTATGAGAAAACTTTTTTTGTAAAAATTTATTTCATGAAAACCCATTTTTTCATCATGTCTACGAGATTTATTTTAAACTAAATTTTGAACATCCTATGTGGTTAATTTGGTATAATGTATTAAATATAATTAGTAATAATAATATCTATTATATAACATGTTAAACATCATTTTTACCACAATTAATAGTGGAATGAATAAAAATTATTTACTGTAGTATATATAAAAGGGTTATACTGGATGATAAACTAATGAAATATCTGTCAAAAATTACCCCAAAGTGGTATAATTAAATTATTACGATCATATATATTACATAAAACTTATATGGTTTAAAGATATCCATTTTAAATATTTTTTCATAAGAAAAATTATTATGTCATTCATTTAAAAAAAAAAAAATCCACATGCATCTTCTACAGCATTTGTGAAAGGCCATAAACTCCCATATCTTTTGTACACTTCCAAAACCCATGGAATCATCAAATAAATTTGAAAATAACTTCATTACTTAACTCCCCTAACCATGTAATCCTTTTTGGAATTTAAATCCAACAAATGAAGGATTTGTGTGAAGACTTGAAGAATGTGTCCAAAGAAGATTTAACAACCTTAACCAATCGTTTTATGTTATTTATTATTCTACTTCACATAAATATTCTTACAACAATACGATATCATATCCAAAATAAAATCCATATATAGATACATTTTATATTTTATATTGATGACTTACGACTATGTAATCCACCTTAAAATGGGAAATGAAACCATTTATCATTTTTTGGTGATGTAATTTGTTTTCCATCACAACATCTCATGGATAGAAATTATTATTTGTTTTATTTTTATATATAATATTAATGATATATGTATACTTATTGAATTATTATATGAAATAACTCTTCTCACAATCCATTTCATTAGGAGTATGATTATATCCCTTGTGTCTACATCAGACAACCTCATATTAAATAAATGTGATTGCTTTTTAACATAAACATCAAATGGAAGATAATAAATATTAATACTATGTTTATATATCATATTAATCACATAGTAATCATTATTATCTATAAATACATCATGTAATGTTTACCATACCATCCATTGAATACATGATAATGTTGTTCATGTGCACGATATACTACCACCTGGTGAGGCAATGTGATTTATTTTTATTAACACATCACATGTATTGTATTTTTAAAGGTATTAAAATAATTAATATTAATTTTATTATATAATGATAATATTATATAGATAAAATTAAACCTAAATTTTTTCCTCCCTAATATTCAAAATTTGGAAATGTTCTTCATGTGTACTTATGACCTACTATCTCAAAGACTAACATTGTTTGTTTATCATAACCAAATTTGAATGTGTTTTTTAAAATTATAATATATAAATATGTTTGTGTTTTTTTATTTATTATGTGATTACCTTATAAATATGATAATATATTAAACATATTTACCATATTCAGTATTCCAAATTAATTTTTGGACATATGATTAATTATTAATTAAAAATTATTATTTGAAGCTAATTTATAATGCTATTGACTTTGAAAACATATTAATAAATATAAACGGAATAAAAATATGCCATTATTTTCTAATAAAATTAAATAATTTTCATATGTTTACAATAATCGAATATAACTAATTCACACGATAAATTGGGATCATGGTATGGGATATATTTAACCCACCCAATTCATTATGTTATAACCATTATATCATTTACATTCTTTTTAAATAATTAATGTAATAGATTGATTATAAATAATTTTTATTTTTCTCACCCATGTATACCTATATTATTCTCCTTTCCGTGGATGGGGTAAAATATTCTTTAGAACTATATCACAAATTTCATTATTATAAAATCTCTTTTGATTATACTATGAAAAAAGGTTATGAAACCCACTACATTAAATGGGTAATTATTATGTTTATTACATAAAATTGGTATCTTATGTGTAAATCATATGATTTTATATAAAATTATTTTGAATTGTGGGTCCAAAATAATATATTAATCCTATGTATTTTTTAATTTTTTAGTACCATGATAGGTCATGTATGGGATTAGGGAGTGAACCTAATCCATTATGGGAGTCTATGAACCATTTGTTATTGTCATGACAAATATTCTATATTAATGTTTATGTAAATTTTAATGTCGTTTCCACATTCCCTTGAATCCATTATACAATTCCCTTTATGTTATTCCACCATTTTATTACTAATGTATATAACCATTTAGGATATAGTGTTGAACCTTTGATTAATATATTATGATCTGATATCATGTTCATTAACTAACTATTATTTTTTCACCCATTTTTTAAATATATTACCCATGATATCCCATATATTTTAGAAGATTGAGAATATTTATGATCCCATTATGTAAAATTAAGTCAAAATATTATCTTTTTCACACTTTTATGTATTATTAACCTACTCATCGAAATACAATCGGCCTCAGGAACTTTAAGTTGTAATTAAAAAATGTTTATGTTAAAGAAATTGTAATGACATGTGTAATAGTCGAGGGTCACTGCAGTTGGTATTATTGAAATAGTTTAGTTATCCTTTGGAATATATATTGGTAAAATATTAGTGATAACCCTATAGATATGTCTAAGGATAACACTATGTATAGAAATATATCACAAAATCGTTAGGAAATATAGAGTGAGTGGTTTTTTAAACATTTAATCCACATATAGATTCTAAATGTTTATGTGGTTCTGGAATAGTTCTAACCATGGGTGATGACTCATTAAAACACACATCGGGATTGACTATTATGTTACATGGTACATGAATTTGGGCCTTACTTGAAACCAGGTTTGGAACACTCAGATTATATAATTTTAAAAAATTGCAAACTGTTTACAAACCATTATGGGTAAGTTGAGTGAATTTTTTGTTACAACACCAAATAAGAACCATATACATGGATAATGTATATTGAAACCTAGAGGCCCATAAACTAGAACATAAATTTCAATTATAAGTTATTTATTATTGGTTTATAAGATTTACTTTGGTATGTTAATTAATTAACATATTCTTTCTATTAATATGTCTCATAAATGGACTATATTATTAAAAATAATACTAAACACTAATGTGATGAGAAATGTATTGATATACCTAATGAGATTCATAACATACTAGAGAAAATAGTTCGACATCTAGTGATCATTCCAAATTATCTATATCAAATTATGATAAAAAAATTAAAGATTTGTGTACTTAAAAACACATCAAATAAGAGAATGATGGTTCCTCAATGAATTTCAATTGATAAATATGATATTGAAATGAAGATTTTGCCTCCCGCATGTAATAAATGAAGAAATAAAAATATAAAATACTATCCCAAATGGAGGGGAAGATGTTTTATACATAGAAATAAAGTTAATAGAAATATTAATTTCCATGGGATGTCAAGTATTATTTATGGGGAACTTCTATATTATGCAATTCAATGCCCGAATATAGGTGTCATCCCTGAGACCAAGAAATGTATTATTTTATACAAATCATTTAGGAGAATTATTTAGGTACAAGGACCCTGAAATTAATAAATAATAAGTATTTCTATCAATGAAATTTTGAATAAAAAAATCCAGAAACATATAAAGATCATTTTTTGTAGTCTTTATATTACATATTTTTAATAATATCAACTACAGTCATAATGACATTAAATGTTTTTTCAATAATATATATATTTATAATTGTAGTTGTGAAAAATATAATTCATTGTTAATTTATTTTTATGGTATCCCATCATATTTTACGGAATGTTATATAATTTATATTAATATATTTTTAGGGACAAATTGACCACTCACATGTTTGGTGAAAAATATCTATATCAAGAATGGATGAGGGTGTTGAACCCGCAATAAATGGATTATAAGTATTTGGATCTTATCAAATTCCTACATAATATATTAGTTCATATGAAATAATTTTTTAAAAAATTATTTTATGAATTAATTTTTTTTTGAGTAAATTTTTTTCAGTGATAGATGATAATACATGAGAAGTTTTATTGGTTTCTAGTATATATAATTGTTATGTTTCACATAAATGGTTATTTGGAAATAATTATATTGTTTTTTTATATTTATATTGAAGTGTTTTACGGAATACACATATGTAATGGATTATATTGATATTTATTATTTACTATTCCTTTATGGGATATTAATGTATTATATCAGAAAGAAAAGGATAAACATGTCATATTTATTGAATACAATAGAAATATATTGTCATTATTTTGGGGTATATTTGATATTTTATAATCATTTTTATTGATTTAGGCATGAAAACCCCTTCTTGATTTCTCTTTATTTATAAAAAATATTATAGTCTAAAGGAAATGATTAATGAATGAAATTACACATTTTAAGTAAGTTTATTTTCATATTTTATTTATCTATTTTTAAAATAGATACCTTAATAGTAAGGAATAGATCATGATATAAAAAATTTATCATATAGCCTTCATATCAAATGAATTTATGGTATATTATTTCTTTGTAAATTTATGGTTTTCTGGTTGTCTACATTATCATGATCTTTATCTTTATAATGATCATTTATCTCAATCACTCTCAACAATTATTTACAATTTTTCCCTTGTGCATATTGTGTCATTCCACCAATTTTCTCCAATGTTTATATCTAGTTCTTCTACGTCTACTGAATTTCACGTTCAATAATTTTAAGGCGAATTTTTTTGAACAGTTCTTATGATGCATGACTTCCATTAAAAAATATAATGTAAAACCCTTGATTATGAAGAAATTTGTAATATTTTAAGAATGAAATTTATTTAAGATATATAATGTAAAAGCCTAAGATTTTAAAATAATATCATTATGTTTGATAGTGTATATGGAAAGCATAAATGAGCTTTAAATAACCATGAAATATTATTTTTAAAATAATACCATTATAACATATTCATTAAATATGAAGATATGAATTGGATTAAAAAATTTATTAAAATTATATAAATTCAATTAAAAAATAATTTTATTGACAATTATTTATTATCTACACTCTCAATTTTACGAAAAGTCATATAAATCATTACAAATACATTATCATAAAAAAAGTTTTTATTTTTTATATGAGAGAATTATATAATTTATTAAAAAAATATAGAAAATTTAATTTATAAAATATATAAATGTATTTAAATGATAATATAGATATTATCATAGGGTATGTTGTTTTAGAAAATATTATTGTTTATATGAATAAATAGAAAATAAAAACTTCTAAAAAGTTGTCATTTATATTTAACAAATAAAGTCCCAAAATTATTTTAATTTTATATATTATTAACAGAATTTTTATTAATTTATATTTAATATAATTAATTATATTTCAATCATATTTATAATATATTTTAGTATATGTATATTTGTAAACTTTAAAAAACTATAAAATTTAAAACTATTTTAAAGTAAAAATGGATTATCTATTTGAAATAATTAAAGAACACCTAATAGGGATTGATTTAAATTAAATTATATATTATATATCTATAAATATGAATTAATATTCATATAATTATTATAAATTATCAAATAATATATACGAGATTGTATTTTCTTTAAAAATAAATTTCTTGAAAATGTATTTTTCAACAAATATGCGGGTTCAAATTTTAATTAAAATTTTCCAATTATGTTACATGAATTCTATAAAATTAATAATATATTTTGAATTAGAATAAATTATAATATATAATTTTTTCATCATAAATTTTTACAATATTAGATAGTGAAAAAAGAAAAATTATTTACCATTATTAAAGAAAAATGGGGATTCAAGGAATAATAAAAATGATATGGTTTATAAATTATGAAAATAATTTTTAATTCCTTATTTATAGTCATATTTTGATCATATATCGTATAGGTTTCTAAATTGGTACAATTTTTATCTTTATTCTTGTGTAAAATGTAGATAAACCTTTTTATTTTAACAAATTACATTCAAGACACTCAAATCACCTATAAAAGGACACAACACAACATTCCACATAACAATTAAAAAACAAATTTTTTTAGCCAGTACATACCCAAGAAACATATTTATATTCCTACCATCATCCATAAATCCATGGGTTTTTTAGATATCCAATATAGGTAGGATTTTAGTAAAAGCCAAGATATGTTATCCAAAGAAGATATATCATCTTTATAAATTCAATTAATTTTATTACCTATTCCACATCCATATAATATTATGGAAACATAATGTTTTAATAAAAACGCACATTTTACATAAAAAGTTTTTTCAATTAATGGAATGACCAAAAACCATGTACACCTCCATTAAACATGATATGAATCCATTGATCAGGTGTGCAACACACTACCACATCACAAACTGACATAATTTTATTTCCATCACCGCTTATCACAAATGGATATAATGATGTTTCAAATGATAATATATGGTTTTAAAGATATATTTATACTTTGTAACTATAATATAATATAACTTATTACATTCCATTCATTATATATTATGATAAAGTTTCTCATGTCTATGGAAGACAACCACCTCACGAAGTGATGTAATTATTTTTTCACATACACATTACATGGAATATAATAATGATTAAAATTATATTTATATATTATATAAATGAAATGATAATAACTATTAAAAATTAATATATCAAAATATTTCCATACTTATCATCCATTGAATAAATGATAACACCATTCATGTGAATGTCCAACTATCAAATCATGATGCTATGCGACTCATTTTTATTGCCACATCACATGGATGCTGGTTATAAGGGTATTTAATCTATAATATGATATATATCGATTACTTCTCATATTTGAAATATTAAATACAATTTTCCTTCCCTCCACCATGATCATCAGAAAATGTAAACATTAATCAGGAATATGTAAGACATTCCATCTCCATGATTGTAACGTAATTCATTTTTCTAGAAATGCATATAATGTATGGTTAAAAATATTAATTTATGAAAACAAATTATTATTATGTAATGGACACAAGTTATGAGAACAAGAAATGATAGACATTTTTATAGTAGTCAACATTCATAAATGATTTTGGACATGTTAGTCGTTTATTACAAAACTGACAGATGTGAAATTATTTTCTTTTGTAAGTTAATATGTAATGCTAATAATTTATATAAATTTAATACTACACTTTTATTTTTTTACTAGGAAATAAAATAATTAAAAAAATATTATTATTTTGGAATATAAATAATGCAAATGGATAATTCGGATCGAGGTACGGGGCCTCTCTAAACAACCATTTCTATTAGGTTTTCAAATATCTCCCTCTAACTCACATTATATCCTTATATAAAGTTATTGAATGATTATAACGTTCATATATATGTCTATAAAATATTATAGTATCAAATTTTCAATTAAATTAATAGGGATTTACATTATATATGGTCATTTCCCAATGGTTTCTTTATGGAGTCACTTTGAATTATGTTATGAGAAAATATTACGAAACCCACTTCTTTTAAGGGGTATGTATTATATTTGTTCCCTATAATTGATATCCTTATCAATAAAAAATGTCAAATTACATGAAATGAATGTAACATGTGGGACTATAATTAATTAGCCCTCTGATACATTTGGTAGCAATGTAGTCTCATAATATCTCATATTTAATTACTTATGTTCTATCTCAATGATGTTATATTGATATATCTTTTTCAAAAATATTATTCTTCATTATCATGTTTATTCTCAAACATTGATTTTTATATCTTCCATTTATCTATATATTCCCTAGGTTATCCTATCTAGATTAAATGTTTGAAATGTTTTATGAACCTTATTTGGAGAAAAAAATGATTATTTTTTAGTCTCACTTTGATATATTATGAAAATAGTTTCTAAAGACTCCAGGATTCACGATTTTAGTGTTTTAATTACATTTTTAAAGTTAAAATCCATATATGATATGTGTAAATAGAATATGCCACTATAAATATATTGTTATTGTAATTACAACTGTAATGGTGGTGGTCATATTTTTAAAATGTGATAATTGTTTTTTTGTAGCCATGAATGTTATCCCATTTTCAAGACTGATATAAAAATTAATCCCCCCATATCCTACGTGATTTATCTATGATTTTGGTGGATTTATCAATGAATTATTTTATTTTATAAATGATGATAATGATCCAATAACTAATAGAAATTATATGTTATGTTTCAACTATGAAATTTTTTACATTGCGAATAATGTTATTATGTGTTTTTCTCAATTTGAAAGAAACATTTTGGGTTTTATTTTTCCCATTATGATTTATTATAAAATATCTATTGAATTTATTCTAGTAGAGATTTCCATTTATTGCATAATAAAATTTGATTTTTAGCGCATTGTTTTTTTAGAATAAAAATATTTTAATATATACTTATAAGTTATGGGTTTCTTTCTATTTATTTTCGCTTAATAAGAATTTTCTGATGATACCACATTTTAAATTATTATTTTCAGGATTTAATGGTGATTAAGTGAACTTATTAGTGCTAATTTAATGCCAAGAAAAAATTTAATGAAAATAAATCAATTTTTTTGTTTAAGAGTTTTACATTTAAAAAATAGATATGCAGTACAAGTAATATTTTAGATTATTTTGTAACACATATGAACTATCCCTATAAAAATATAATCCTAATAAGATATTTATGATTACAATAAAATGGAATTAAGTATATATTATCATTATAAAGTAATAAGTGATGCCAGGTTAATATGAATGGAATGACCCTTACATATCATAATTAGGACCTTGGACTTTACGAATGATTCCATTCTTATCTGAGAGTAACTCTTTTATATGTGGGGATTATATCAATTTATTTGAAAAAAATTATTCATTCATCTACAAGATATGCTTATATATTAGAGTATCTCAGAAGAATATTTTATTTATCTGTATATCTTCTCAGAGCTTCTGTTTTGTATTCCAGTGTGATTCAAAATGTCCCTTATTAATATATATTTTGAATTTTTTGAGATTATAGAGTTAATCATATGTATTATAAAAAAATAACCTCACATGATGAATGTTTAAATTTTATAACCCACTAGATATTCTTTTATCTGTTCTGAAAAATGTGATTTAAGTATTTGGACGCGCATAATCTTCATGAATATTCCAACCAATTTTGAATCTCTTTCAGAAACATCCAAACATCATAAAAACATCACCTCATGTGTTAATAATTAGTTTATATGATCATTAATAATATTTATATATTATGAAAAAATAATAAAACACCTAAATATATCTAATAAATCATTTCAATAATTTATCTTCCTCTTAAAAATACAAAAATTATTAGAAACTATAATTCAAATTAAAATCGTATTAAATATATATATAGGTATAACTATACAACCCATAGTCACAACAACTCTATTTATCAATATATTTCTCATGGTATCAACATCTCCCCATTTAGATATTACTAGTAAACCATAAACCTAAATCAATCTTCAAACCTAATAGATATATGAATAAATCGTCAATCATTAATAATAAGAATTATTGAGTTAAAATAATGTAGGAATTAATCAATTGTGTAATAATTTATTGTTTTACATTAAATTCACTTATATAATATTTATCATAGAATACAATCAAAATGATATAGACTTGATAAAGATATACTTTTACACTTGAGAAAACTCTATACATTTTAAATGATTTTCAACATGTTAATCGATATGTTCTCAATAAAATTTTATAACTTTTCTTAATAAAGTTATCCATTAATAAAATATATGTTACACCATAAAAAATATCTATATATATATCTCTTGATAAATAAATGATCTCTCCCTAATTACATTAATAACATATCATTACATTGATATCTACAAATAATGTTTTCTCCCCTTCTCAATTAATTTAAAAAATATATGTATTTATGATGTATTTACCCCCCATAAAAAATACAAATAACAAAATAGAGATAGAAAACAAAGTAATCATATATTTGCCTCTTATGGAAATGTTTTATATTTACTCTTCAAAATCAAAGGATTGGTAGTCAAATACTTATTCAGACTAAAACCCCATTGAGTAGTAAATTCATCATCAAAAAAATTTATATTATTATAACTCATCTTTTAATTCCACAAATTATAATGTCCTTCTAAAGACATCATCAAAATACAACCTATCACTCTAAAATATTTATTTTTCATAACATTGAAAATATTTACCTAATATAAGAACTCCTTCTTCATCCATTATTTTATGATCTATTTTACATGGGAGTAAATTATTCAGCCTTCATTATTAATTTAAAATCTCTATCACAAATTTACTATTCAAAAATCTCTAATGGTTTCTCAACTCTACCTTGTTGTTCTGAGGAGTCATCTTCTCATCCCCAACTTTCAATCAAGTATCTCTAACATACAATACATTAGGATTGTGTTGTTGAAATAGTTATAAAAAAGTAATAATGTGATAATAATGAATACTATGACAATTTTGAGGACATAACATTAACATTTCATTCAATAGTCCAATATTGTTCTTGATGATCACACCTTTTTATTTTACAACATTCTATTTTCATTTTTTAATTTGCAAAGGTTATATCACCTCATATGGGAGAATTCCATCACATTTCATATCTTAAAAATTTATTACATTAATCTGGAATCATTTCATTATATTACATTTACTTCCATATAACCAAAAATGACAATAAAATGTCGATATTACTCAGTAAATTCTAGAATGTTCAACTTGAATACAATTTTGAAATTTATCACTCTGAAAGGGATATTTAACTAAATTTGATAAATCAGAACACTAATATACTCTACACAAGATCCAATTTATTGTAACTATTTTTCAAGTATTTTTTATCCCCACACTATAACCTATTTTTTCAAAATTATACTTTATAGATGAAACTGAATTTCTAATTTCGGTATCTTGTGTGATTCTCTTAACTCCATAATTTTTTTACTATGAATCTATTTTTTCTCCAATGAATTATTGATATTTCTGATTCATTAGTGTTGCTTTTTTATACCAATATATTTGTCTCACTCCATCAAAAATAAATATATCATACATTGATTACAGTATAACATAACTATTAGAATTATAAAAATCACTTCTGAAATTGTTGATATAATGTATTTTCAAAAAATACAATTCCAAAGATTGATCTTAATTTAAATTTATAATTTAATTATTTTTAGACAATTATGACTAATTCTTACAATTACTAACTAAGTATTTTACTTATTTAACTCTCTAGAGAAACCCAACTTCCTTTATTTCTAAATCCAGACTTATCTATTTCAACAATATTGGATTCATAATTCATTGTGGAAATTAAATTTTTCAGAGTAACCACCCTGTAGATTCTATTGATAAATAAATTCTTCAATATGAACACAATTTTTTATTCATGTGACACATTATAACTACATAATGATGTATATTCTTCTTTATTTGGGTTATCTTGACACCATGACTCCTTATGAATCATTATTTAAATTAATTTATTCTCAATTTAAAAACTAAAATAACTAAAACTCGCACATCCATCACATGATTTTTCATCAGCATTGGATTAATAAAAACTCATTTTTCTAAAATAATAGTTTTTAATCATATTATTAAATGAACCTTCCATCAGATGATATTATTTTAATTGTTCCTCAATTTTTTCTCCAAAGTAATATTTTTTTCCTTCAAATTATTCTTATTCTGTATGTAATTTTTTAAAAATAAAAGGTAAATAACAAAATATATAAAACAGATGAAGGGATATTTTCAATAGAATTCACCTTTTTATATTAAAAAATTATTTATATGAGTGAAAAATATTTTTAAAAGGTTATATAAACACGTTCATCTAAATAAAAACTTCAAAAAAACATATATCTTTTGACTCAATCTTCATTAAGTCCCTTTCATTCATCACATCATTTAATCATGATTATTTCTCAGACAAAATACTCTACATATTAGTAAATACGAATCTCATATTGTATGAAACCATGATACTATGTCATTCATTGGGATTATGTGTTTCACGATCATGATCCTCTTTATCCATGACGTTTTCACCAAATATTCTCAGTATTATATAATGTTCCTTTTTGACTATTATTAAATCCTTTTGAGTCTCACTAAATCATTTAACAATTGCAGAAACCTAATTAAGGCATATAAATAATTCATCAATACATTAATCATCAATTAAATACATATCATTATAATTTAAATGAAAAATATATAATTTGTCACTTTTGATTTTTTTATTCCATTCATATATATTTTAAAGATTTTTCAAAATTAAATTTCAGTATTAATCCTCAAAACATCAAAAAAATACTTTAATTAATGTGTTGATATAATGGAATTCATTATATATATATCATGATCCAAATGATTTCTTATCATGCAAGGAAATTCCACTCCTTATACAATAACTGAAAAATCCTTATACACAATTCCTAGAGCATATACACATAATTATGTAACTATTGCATAATTAATTTATTACAATAATTTTAATTTTTACCATTGAATATAGTAACATATTTTCTATTCAAATAAAAAGGAATTTAAATAATGAATATAAAAATATATGGTGCAAAACCTACTTCATGGAACATATTAAACCAATAAACACATATACATCATTGATTCAAGAATATATATAAAACTAAAATTCCATCTATATCTAAAAATATTGATAATATAAAACATTAAAAATTCATAATTTTAAGAGAAATCTTACATGGCCCTGATACAACCTTAATTGTCCAGAGAAATAGAGTAGTCCCACCAATTTGGGGAAGGGGTAATCAGTGAAATATATCTATTGTCATTTTCTTTATTTCAATTGAAATATATATCTGTAAATTGTTAGAGTCTGTTGTATCATATCAAAGCACACAAACCAATAGAAAAAAATCATACACAATAGTTATAGGTTTTAATACTCTAAATGAGTATTTATGCCCAAGAATTATTCAGATTATCCTGAGACCATAAAATCCATCAAAATCACCATGGTGTATACAAATGAGCAGGGTATCTCCTTGACCTTAAATACTGCAAAAAACAAGTATGTGTTCGGAAAATTATATAAAGGATTTTGTACCATTTTCATGAACATTAATGATGTGGGAACTAAATTTTCCCCCTAAATTATTTTTTATCAGAACAAGAATGGTTCAAAAAAACAATGTTCACATTATATAATATATTGGGTTTCTTAGTTTGTTTCTTCAACTTAAGACATGGGTGTGACGATCAAACACATTTTTAATGATTGATAACTTTATCTTTTTCTTATTTTAATATTAATATAATAAGAACTATTCTTATTCTATGAACATTATTCTAAACACACACACTCTTGAATAATTTTCTCAATTATTCTAAAAAATCAATCTTCGTAATTCACTTTGTATTCCATGGAAGAACCTCTATTAAACTTATTCATGCATAGATTAAAAATTCCCTGTTAATATTTAATATCTAATACTGAAATAAATAAATGTAACTTCCTGAAAAATAGTCTCACCTTCACCCTATTCTCCTCATTCATTGGAAATTTATTTTTTCTCTCTATGCAATTACATACAATGCTTATTTATAAACTTGTTTTTACACATAATGTGTATAAATATTAACTCCTTGTGGTGTGATAATATTATTTGCAACTAAATTAATATTTAATTTCTTTCCCAGGTACACATAATCATCAAATGGAATTATCTTTTTAGAATCACCATATAAAACAAATTTCTCATAACTATATATAATTTTACGACATTTAATCCATGAATGCATATCATCAATATTCTTATATCAAATTTTTTAAATACATAATAACTTGTATATTTTTTAAAAATTTACCATATGTGTTAATGTGAAACCCTAGATGACCTAGACATGTCATGGGAGTGAATGTTATAGAATTACCTTCCAATTGATTGACTATTATATTTCATAAGGATTTCTTATATGAATCATAGTGTGGAAATGATAATTTTCTAAATTTGATGAAATCTGGTAAGAGTTACACTTATATACACTTTGAGTGTTTTCCCTTATGATATATTTTTTTATTTACTTAGAGATAATTATACATATCATAGTATATGTCTTGAAATTTACATTTTTTTAATATATATTTTTTTATTCATAAATATATATATTAGCCTAGAAAAGAAAATTTTTGGAGTTTTGAAAAATAAAATTATCCAGTGTTGGGGATCTTGTATAATGCAAAAAAATATCTTTTAAAAAATATTTTTTTATCCAATAGTGTGACCTTTACATTTTTAGAAATATATTTATTATGCAATAAGTCTAAGATAATCTTATAGGGTTCTTAAAAAAATATATAATTATCCTCAAGGAACATATAATCATATTAATAACCTCTTCCTTATATAAAAACATTATTTATATGATATTCAACTTGCCTTATAAATTGGAAAAAATATAACATATAATCAAATTCACTCCTTACCTTTTCCAATAATTCCCAAGAAGAAAAACTTCTAATATAACCTTGTTTTATATTATATCTCAACAAAAAATCAATGTCTATCAACAAAAAAAAATGATGATAACCAGAGTATTTCCCTATATATTCATCATGTGTTCAAAATAATCCCAATCCATATTCTCTAACATGTCTTGTATTATTTATATATTTCCATAATAGGGTATTTAAATCCTTTAAATTTCATTTTGGATAACTATTGGAACAAGAATTACTAGGTTCATACGAATAACATTTAATTGATGATGCTGTAGAATAAAACTATTCTACTACCCAATGATATGAACTAGTTTTTTTATTTTTTGAGAATATGATTAGTGTTTTCATTAACCATATTTTGGAAATGGTGGATTTGTGATATTTTATTTGATAAAGGGAGACCAACAACTTTTATATGGAGGTATTTTTTTTGGAATTAAAAACCATGTTTCAATGATATATTATGTCCTTAATGGTATTTTGGTAGAGTTATCAAAACTAATATTTTGATAGTGCACCATTTTTCATATCAACCATTCATATTTCATCATAACATCATCAAATGATATGATATTTTTCAGAATACGAAATAACATAGAATCATACATTAGGAATATGATGAGAATATTTAACTAAAATATCAGTATCTATATGTACCTATCATTCTTATTTAAATATAAAACATGATATAGTATCTCAATGAATCTTGATCAATGAAAAACATGGTTGGTAACCGAGTCCCACTATTCAAAATTCCTCCTATAGAAATAATGAAGACAAATATATATCCGATTAGTGATATTTACTGCCATGAAAGGGTCTAACAACAATATATGTATTCACAAAACCCTTTTGAGAATCCACAGTGTTGCGTCACCATTATAATAATTTTATAATCTATTTTATCTTATAATTAATTTCCTATATATATTGGGAATGTTTTACCACTTTCCTATCATGTTTCATTATCATATCTTGAGCGAACACAATATTCCTAGGATGAATCACAATTTTTTAATTAATATAATTCTACAATATGTTAATTGTGAGTTTATGAGTATCTATATCTTTACATTTAATCAATGAAACCAGATTTATACAAATATACTATCTAATTGTTCATATTTTCTGTAAAGTGTGATACCCTTACGAATAGTACATTGGATGTTTCACGTACACACCTAGTCGTAAATGGTCTCAAGAAGATGTCATGTGTCACACTAATAATCTCTATTTTAACGAGTTTATATATATTAAGATCCATGTATCCAATACAATTATGGATAACAAAATTATTATTTTTTCATAAAAATGATCTTATCTTCATCTCATTTATCGATAAGAAAATCATTAGTCATCCCATTATTTATTTTGGGATTTGTAATTGAATTAGGATTATGTTTTCTTCCTTTATTTTAACCCTCATCAAGACATGATATCACTGTACTGATAAAATTTGAGTATTTTTCAACATCCATGGGTACCATAACATTGACATTTTTAGTGTAGGATTAATCATCAAGTTGAAAATTGGGATTTCCATGGAACTCCCTCAAAAAAATTCCAGGTAAGAATGTATTTATTTTTCAAAGAATATTTGAAACAATAAATTAAGGTATTCTCATAAGGGAATCATTCCTCTATAAAAATAATATAATTGATGTGTATCTATTTTAAGGATATATTTATTAATTATCTTATCATATCATTAATTTTATGAAATGTAATTGTTTTGGATCCCCTAAACTATCCATTATATTACATTTATTTTTAATATAATTATTCAGATCTTTAAATAATATTAGATTTAATGAGTATGTTTTAAAAATGAATAAAATCCAATAGTTATTCATACAAGGTGAATTTAACAATTATACGTAGTCTTTTGGACATCCTCTTCTTCTATCTAATCCGCTTGGATGAATAATTGGATTATATTGTATGGGGAGCTTATAAATATTTTATAAAGAGATAAATAATCAGATAGAACTTGAATGTGGTACATAATAGGTAAATATTTGAGTTAAAAAATTATTTAATATTTGAATTACCACCTATTTGGCTGAAATATTTTTACCTTTTTTTGTTTCATGTTTTTTTACAGTGTTAATTGGTAACTAGATAATATAGTATCTATAATTTTATTATTCAATTATAATTCAAAATATTATTACACCACATTCATTAATATAGTGTTACCCCTTCTTTCAATAGTGATCTGAGACTGTATTTATGTACCAAAAAATGAACAATGGGGTGAACCATGGATTAAAACAAGTTATTTCTTCAAATAGGAGTTATAATTTTATAATTTATCACTTATGATATAATAGATATTGAAATTTTTAATGATAGTAACATGTATCAGTCAATGTAATAAGTTATAGTTATAATATTTTATTATCATCTTTTATTTTAATTTTCTAAAATATGAAAATGTAATTAATTTAGGGTATAACATATATTAATATCCACAAGAATAACATGATAATGTAATCATTAATGGTTAAATACATGAACTCATGTTCTAGAATTTCTTGGAGATAACACTTTTCTGGAGTAAATTTATAAGAAAGGTATTCACATTGGATGTGGTGTCCTAGACCCATGAAATTTGAGATTATCATGGAGAGTATTATTAATGGTAGCTCAAAGAAATATCCACCATTGAGGTTGATTCATTCTCATGTGTTGGGAGTATGTGTATCAAATGATGGAAAAATATTTTTAAGACCTTGAAGCATGACTTTATTCAAAATATTGAGGCATAATATTCCTCTCTGACTTCCCAAAACATGATGTAGTATGTTTTAAATACTCATATATTGAGAAAAAATACATGATGGAATAAATTAATATTATATTAAATACTAGGGTGATAAATTTTCCAATGTTTTTCATAATATAATTTAATTGATAATGTGGAAGATAAATATATAGATTACTTGTTTCATCACATTATTTTCCATGAGATATATATTCTACGACTAATACAACATCAATAAAATTTGGTATTTTATCCATCATATTTTGGGGTAAATGATTTTATATCATTCTGATATATAAAATTTAAAAGATATAAATAACTTATTGGGAAGAGTGTATCCATTTTAGGATACTGGAATAAATTATAGAACCATATTAACGCATCACTAAACCATTTATATGGGTCAAAACTATGTGAATGGGTTGAACTAGTAAGAGGCTTGTGATCCTTCATGAGTGGTGATCTAAAGTAGACAATGATAATAAATAATTTTGAAATATGAGAATGGATGACCCATGAGATGGAATTTAGTGTTGTAATTGGCCATATTCAATAAAATACCTATTAATTTAGATTACATGTAAATTCATAGACATTAATATAAATTAAAAACCTTATTATATATTTATTGAACATAGTTTTCATTTTAATGAAATAATTTCCAAATGTATTTTCACATTTAAAAGTCATATATATTTCCCTAATATGATGATATATTTGAATTATTACAGAGATATTTTTAAATGTAGTCTTATTATCTTCTGACAACATGTAATTTGAAACAGATGATATAAAAGGTCATGTTCATGTAATCAATTATGAATAAGACTTTATTTCTTGAATATCACACTTGGAAATCTCTATGTTGGGTGAATATGTGGATATTCACATAAGAAATATATCCACATATTTAAATGTCAACAAAAATTCTTATATATGAATATTGGTAATGATACAAAGATAATATGATTATTAGAGATTCATATCATTAGTATTGTAATTTGATATATTTACAAAAACAAGGACACAATATGTTAACAATTTAGTATGATAAAATGGTCCCATAATAAGATATTTTCTTATTAATAAATACGCAGAGGAAGGATTTGTACCATATATATTTATGGAATGTGATTTCATGATCCGTTATTGTAAGGACAGTTTTGACCTAAATTCCACTCACATGATGTATTGATCAGTTTATGTAATATAATAATTAATGACTTGTCAGGGAGATTCTTTTATGATAGTGATGTAAAACATATATGATGATATATCAAGAAAAAGTAATTATATTACACTATTTGTATTAACATATGTTTGTCATCAATGCAACACAAACTTATTACTCTTGCATTCCTTTACATGTTATTAATGTAATATATTAAACACTATGTGGAACATCCTCATACTACTAAGAAAAAATATTATAGATTTGGACACTAATTGTTTCTCTTTAATTTGATTGTATTCTATATAAAATTAATTGTACGAGTGAATATTGTTTTCATGTCCATTGAATCATATTTTTTATTAAATATTATCAAATATTCAATCACAAAATTTATGTATGAGTTGACTAATATATTAATGAATAATTATTCAACATACATTATATTAATCAATATGTATTTATATATTGATTTATCTAAAAATTAAGATGCAACATTTGTTATTAAATAAAATTTTATTTGGATATGTTTGTATTAATTAATATTATTCTTCTGTCTATAAAAATATTATTTATTTATTCTTCAAGTGAATAATATATTTTATTAAATATTTGGAATATACCATGGATGAAAATTGTATTGGGATATCAATTCTGATGGGAATGTCATACTAAATTTCATTTAAGAGAAATTTTATTTGTTTATAGAAATGATATTTATTTAAAAAATATTATCATATGTAAAGTAGATTATATTATTATTGTTATTATTATATGGACATATGGATTTCATGTTATTACGTGAATAATAAAAATTCACTATGAAGTTAATTATTCTCTATATTGACTTTATAAAATTCAAAATATATCATTTTCTAGGGTTATATATTGTATTTTAAATACAATCTAGAGGTACTCTAAACAATAGAGAGTTTATTCTACAAATTTATCTCAAGAAATAATAGATTCTACAATCCTACACCATTAATGAATGAGAGAACAAGAATCAATCAATTATTATTGAAGGACTGTGTGGATATCAATGAGACCAACAAAAGGATTCTGTTATCACTGATCTACATCCTAGAGTACAATTTTAAATACGTCGAGATTACAAGAGAACATTTAGATTACCCCTAGGGTGGTTATACTTTATAACCTATTTAATAATTGATTGTATGATAGATTGAATGTTTTTATGGATAATTAACTTAGTTAATGAAACTATTCTAAATAAAGAGGTAATTATAATATATAATTAACAATAATTTTAATGTGGAACTTATAGGTTCCAACATATATGTAATTTATTATTCATATTAACTAATTGTTAATGATGTTGTATCATCATATATACCTCATATTATTCTATTATTTAAAAAAAAGATTATTTTATCCCAAACCAATAAGAAACATCTACCACATTGAAAAAGCATCATGTTGTATAAAATTATTCACAACAAAATTTATCATTATAAATTAATCATTGATGTATTTAAAAAAAATTTAGTTTATAATTTTTGTTTTCATTAATTAAAAAAAATTAATATAAATTAATTGTTCCCATCACATAACTAATAATAAATTAAGAATATACGGGGAATCAATTCAAAAGTGTAATATCTATTGTATGAACATATGTCATATAGTAACACATATCATTATGCAGTTGTGGTCAACAAATGGGGAGATTATTTAATAAACAATGTGGGTAGTAAATTAATACACATGTATTGTGTAGTTATGTATAATTTGGTATGTGGTAAAAAATTTATTATGTTTATTTAAAACTCACACGGTGTGTAGTTAATTTATAATCATATTATGTATAATTAATTAGTAACCATTTGGTGTAAAATTATAACACATATTTTGTGTTTCCAATACACAAATAGTATATAATTAATATATTAATGATCTAATATTAATTAATATACATAAAAATTATAATTATTATAGAAAGGATTTAAAATTAATTATTAGGCCTGGAATTTATTATAAGGCCCCAAACCTTAAACCTTACTTAATATTGAGTTATTACAAGATTACACATTGAGGATATTTTCAGGTTTAGAGTTTTAAAGAATTAGATTATAAAACTTTCATTACATTCCACATTTAAACAAAGTGGTTACATAAAATATAGTATTCATTTTTCCCATCAACAGAAACATATTTAAAATAAAACATGTATTCTTTCTTGACACTTCATTGACACTATCATCATATCATGTACCCTTCCCTTGACATGTGGAAAACATTTCAAAAAATTGGGATGAGCATAAGAAGCTCTGTAAGGGATATAAAAATATGGAAAGGAAACATGAGTACATGTATACAAAAGAATGAAATCATACTTTACCCATCAAACATAAGCACTTTAACATACCTCATAAAATCATGAATAAATCATAGAAATCATAAGACATAAAAGGTAACTTGAGGAATTCATAACATTCTTACGTAGAGAGTAACCCTCTTGGTTATGTTTGGAATAACCACCAAAGAATATTCCCTAAATCTCTTTGAAGAAACCTTAACGTTTCACTCCTTCGCGTTACCCAACGCATTGGAGCGCTATATCGGGCTCACCCGCCCTTAGTTTATCACGGAACCACCCGTTTCCATAACAATACCTAAGAACCATAACATAAACATATCACATAAAACATTCATAAAGGAAACATAACATTTCCATATTTCAATCAGAATATAACATTTTAGTACATTGAAATAATGAATCCATTCAAAAAGAAACCATTTCCAAAACAATTTAAAACATTTAATAAAGATATTTTTGAATCAAAGTGTCCCATTCCACCTTGAAGATTTAAAAATTTTAATCCATTAATATCCATATAAATAAATCCTTAAAACAATTTTTAAAACATTGATATTAATAAGAACAAATAATTAAAACATTTAAAGCGATATTTTGGTTAATGGGGTTCTACCAAAATTAGAGACACTTGAATACAATAATTGAGGAATAACATTTAGTTAGAACTTTATAATATCATGAGAATAAATGGATTCATGATATAATATTCCAAAGGATAGTATATACACCATATAATAGTGAATTGGTGCATAACAACAATGAAGTCTCAATAGAAATGCCAAATGTGATGAATTCCCTTATAAAGAAGGTATCCTTAAATTAAGGATAATTCAATCTCAAAATTATGAATGAAAAATATAAATAAAACCAATATAAGTGGATATTAAGTGTAAAACAATAAAAGGTCATTCACACATATTCAAAAGATGACATATTCAATAATTACATGTTGAACCGAAAGAAATCGAAATTGGGTTAAAAAGTTCCCTTGGTAAAATTCGACAGCCTAACGGCATCACTTCAAAAATCAAAAAAAGAATTGATGAGAGATAAAAAGTAAATCTCATCACTTGGACATAAAATTTACATCAATAAGGATATAAAATAACATATCCAAACATAAAAAGATGTAAATTAAAATACATAACAAGAGATGTCTTTTAAAAAGAGGAGGGTGAAAGGTTCCCTTACCGATTTGGGCAACTTTCAAAACGTACAACCCATGAAAGAAGGGTCATAAAATGAAGATGTAACTACCCATAAATGAGAGTATATTGTACTAATATTAAAATAATGGGCTGTACTTACACCACACAAAAAGGAAATAGTGGCCAAAATAGCATGGATCTCAGGGGAACAGAAAGTGAGATGAAAATCCCCTTATGAAAATTCGGCAGCCTAACGGCGCCACATAAAACGTCCAAAAATGGATTGATGAGATCAAATAGGTTCTCTCATCACATAAAAATCACAGAAATAGGAACATAAAAGAACACCCTACAACATAATAACATGGAGCATAAAAGAAATGACATAAAAGAGAGTACTTACAAAGAAAGAGAGAGGTAGGATCCCTTACCTCGGGTCCGAATTGACTCGATCGTTCTTTAATCTCCTGAATAATAAACTTGAGTTAATTTCTAATTCCTTAAGAACCTTTTTCAAGTTCATTATTCCTTTTATATCACTTATTACCATGTCATGAACACTATGTAATTAGTTTAGTTAATAACGGTCGTTTAAACGATCATTGGTACTTGAGTCAAAATATGCTCTTTATAATTACAAGTTGTTCATGTATCTATTATATCCAGAGTTATAATCATGATGTATATATAATATATATCATATATATCCAGTACATATTCATTTTATACTATTCCATATCATTTGGAGATAAAAAACGAAAAGCACCGTTCATGGAGATGGTAGGCCGTACGTACGCATGAACAGTACTTTCATTTTTTTCTTTTTCATATTAATGGAATTAAAAATAAATGATATATATATATATAATTATTATAATTCCAGTATAATATATATGTTATATAGGTCACATATGTTCATTAATTTCATTCTTTATACATTCCATGTATTGCATGTACGAGTCACATCACTTGAGGGGGCGGTAGTCCGCACTTTCTCATATGAAATTATCGCATTTACACAACATGAAAAGAATAAAGGTATGGTTTAAATATAAAATAAAGAAGAATATAGTAAAAATAAATACCATATATATCATATATAAAATACCGTGACATCATAATGTCCACCTTTAAAGGTGTTAAAAGAATATTGAACAATCATCGTTTCGTGAGGTAGAAAATCGCCAACCACAGAAATAGTATGTTCTTTAACCATTAGACGAAGGTGTGTGTAAGTGTAGCTCGAATAATTCTTATAAAAACATCCTAGTATATTGAAGACACTATAGTTGTTACAAAAAGAATTAATAAAAAGCGTTTAGGGGGTTGGAGAAGCAAAATAAAACAAAAGGACTCAAGTGAAGACATTACCTTAAAATCGGGTAACTCCCTTTGGTTTGAGATCAAAGGCTTCCTTGGGAAGACTTCTGCCCAATGTGAGGATTCAAGGATTTAGAGAGGGATTTGGGGAGACAAAATGGGTAGGGGTTGGACAAGCCAAAGTATTTGGAAGTGTGGGTAAGGAGGTAGGGGTGGTGGCCTTTTAAAGGAGGAGAGGAGGGGCACTCTTGGAAAGGTATAAAATGTAACTTAATTTTAAAATGAGTTTCGGATTTTAATGGTTCCACATTGATGTGTTTCGAGGATAAGGTGATAAGGGTTCTAAATACACCCATCAAATAGGTTTTGGACATGTTTAGGTCTTAGATTTTACATTATCTTTCCATTTTATTTAAATCGTTAAATAATGAGGTCATCACTGCATCATCATGATGTCATAAATAATTTAATTTATTTAATGTCTAAAAATTATAAAAAAAATACTATTATGTAGGAAATATGTTTATATTTCCAATGAATATTTATAGTCCAAAAGATCGTTTATGTAGACAAAATTAAAAATATTTTACTTAGGTGATACATTCTTTGTTACATTTAACATTCTTTAAAAATAAAAAGATAAAACGTCACTTTCCCACAAAAGTGATTCCATGGGGCCCCCAAGTTTGGCACAAGGCATCCCATGGTCGGCCATGAGACAACCAGTAGCCTTAGGACACATTTTGTGGTCATTTTATATTATTATGATATTATCTTATTATCTTTAACTACCTGATTACTCATTAATCAAGACAATAAAAGATAATTACCGTCGTTACTATTCATAATGTCCAAAAAAAAAGAGTCTTAATTAAATAATTTGGAAATTATGATTCCAAATATGTAATCCATTTTTCCAAATTCCAAACACATAAATTACAATAATTAATTTAAAAAAACTCCCCGTTGTCAAAACAAATAGCGGGTTTTTTAGAAACAATATTTATGAAAAGTTTGGCACTTGTTTATGCCTAATTCCAAAGTGAAATTAATCCCAATGACCATAATTGAATTAAATTGTAAAAATATATTCTAATTAAACTTTAAAAAAAATTAAAAAGATAACATAACCATATAATTAAATTATATGAAAAAGCAGTTTTGATGTAAAATGCAGTATTTTTCACCATTCATTGAAAAATGAACATTGTCAGAAAAATACCAAAAATTGACCCAAGGTGAATTTAAATGTCCCAATCATAAATAAATTGTTTATTATGAAAAATAGAGCTTATAAAATTGTCAAAAAGTGGATTTAAAAGAGGTTCTCCATTAAAAGGTGGTTAATCGACCTTTTAAAGAATATTGGAATGTTTACGATTAAAAACTGGATTCATTTGCATTTTTAATCCTCTAACATTTATTGAAAAAAGTAAAAATATTTGAAAAACATATATAATAATTTTATAGTTAGTTCTATTCATTCCCTCCATTACAATGGCTAGGAGTTAACTACCATTTAAAATAATATTATTTTATTATTAGAGTGCAACGTAAGATTCCCAAGAAACTCATTGTTGTGTATTGGGCACGCCATCGAGCATAGAGTCCCATTTAAAGTAATATTAATATTTTATTCACAAATATGGATAAATATAAAAATGTCATATTCTTTATTTACCTAGGGTGTTACATCCTTCCCCCCTTTGGGAATTGTGTCCTCGCAATTTTAAAATTGGGCTCAGAAACATCCTTGAAAATCCCACATCAGAACAAGAGTCGGTAAAAAAGTCACTTTAAAATAAAGAATGAGAAGTATAGAGGTCACCCAAGTTAACCCATACTAGGATTCCATGTAGGAAAACATGGACATGGAGGAGAAAACATAGGGTCATGTTCTGATGGAGAGTGATAGAAAACATGTTTAGGAGAAATTTAACCACAAGAAAATCTCAAACTTGTGATGGGTTAAACGGTATTCTATTCCCCAGTAGGAAAAGTTAATAGACAACATTTTTGTTTTCTTTATTGAGGAATTTATTCATAAGGAAACATAATTACTTATCATGCTGACTTTCAACTTTTATTATATTTCTTACACAAACTCATATTTTCTCCAAAAGATGAGTATTTAGGAAGACTTTTTCCCTATAATCAAATTATAGAGAATCACCTAATCCACAAAAGAGAACCATATACTTCACATGTCTTTAGACTTTAACCAAAACCAAAATGGTTAGTACAAGATCAGATAATCCAGAAAAGGATAACCCTTTATAAAAAGAAAATCTATTCTTAATCTCTAAAATTTGTCCAACAAAACCCAAAGTTCAACGAGGACCATTTGATAAACAATTTATCCCTAAAATTCTTCAATGTAAACCAAAATAAGATTGAAACCCAAATATTTGAAGGATTTAGTCACATAGTCTTCCAAGGTAAAAATTAACTTTTATCTCTAAATAACATCAGTTGCTCTTAAATTCCCATATTGAAAAGTAATTAACCTAATCACATATCCTCTATGATAGGTTAATCATTTACATAGATAACCCATAATAAACTTACTCTTGATTCCTAAAATCATCTAACTAAAACAAATTAGTCAAACTAACCAGGGACTTCACTTAGTCCAGTGGTAGGCGATAAATACCAGTCGCACTTTGGTTGTGGGTTCGATTCCCGCAGCTTTGTCCGACGCAACGGGTTGTCACACGGTCTGCGTGTTGTCCTTTTTCCAAAACTATATAATTCTTAAAACATTCCCCAAAACGAGATAAAATCTTCAAAAATGATCATAACATATTTTAACCTCAAGTTTATCTCATGCCTTTCATTTTCCATCATAACATATAATAACCTATAATTACCTCAAAAGTAAGGATCATATAAACTCTAATGGTTACCTTTATAATTATTACCTGAACTTCCACACCGATTGGTCATATCTTACATGATGCATTACAGATAATACCAAGGTTCAAGGGGTTGATCATGACTCCTTGATAGTTGGTTTAGAACAAACACGAGTTTCCTCATTGAATCCGCCATTTTATCTAGTATCTTAATCAGAGAACCACCACAGTTTCCTTCAAACCTATTGTCTCTTTGGTGCCCTCTAGATCCATCCATTCACTGAAAACAGAAATGTTAGTGTGAGTATATCAACAAAAACATCATGTACTAATGAAGAAGGTAAACACTAAGATATACTTACTCATTCACTTGATCTAAAACTAGGACTCTTTCTGAAATCATAACCATTATGGTAATGTCACTTGTGCTTAGAGAATACCCTAACCTCTAATGTTATCTAAACCGAACTCTGATACCAACTATAAGGCCCCAAACCTTAAACCTTACTTAATCTTGAGTTATTACAAGATTACACATTGAGATCTTTTCAGGTTTAGAGTTTTAGAGAATTAGATCATAAAACTTTCATTACATTCCACATTTAAACAAAGTGGTTACATAAAAGATAGTATTCATTTTTCCCATCAACGGAAACATATTTAAAATAAAACATGGATTCTTTCTTGACACTTCCTTGACACTATCATCATATCATGTACCCTTCCCTTGACCTGTGGAAAACATTTCAAAAAATTCGGATGAGCATAAAAAGATCAGTAAGGGATATAAAAATATGGAAAGGAAACATGAGTAAATGTATAAAAAAGAATGAAATCATACTTTAGCCATCAAACATAAGCACTTTAACATACCTCATAAAATCATGAATAAATCATAGAAATAATAAGACATAAAAGGTAACTTGAGGCATTCATAACATTCTTACGTAGGGTGTAACCCTCTTGGTTATGTTTGGAATACCCACCAAAGAATATTCACTAAATCTCTTCGGAGAAACCTTAACGTTTCACTCCTTCTCATTACCCAATGCATTGGAGAGCTATATCGGGCTCACCTGCCCTTAGTTTATCACGGAACCACCCGTTTCCATAACAATGCCCAAGAACCATAACATAAACATATCACATAAAACATGCATAAAGGAAACATAACATTTCCACATTTCAATCACAATATAACATTTTAGTATATTGAAATAATGAATCCATTCAAAAAGAAACCATTTTCAAAACCATTTAAAACATTTAATAAAGAGATTTTGGAATCAAAGTGTCCTATACCACATTGAATATTTTAAAATTTTAAACCATTAATATCCATATAAATAAATCCTTAAAACCATTTTGAAAACATGGATATTAATAAGAACAAATAATTAAAACATTTAAGGTGATATTTTGGTTAAAGGGGTTCTACCAAAATTAGAGACACTTGAATACAATAATTGAGGAATAACATTTAGTCAGAAATTTATAATATCATGAGAATAAATGGATTCATGATATAATATTCCAAAGGAAAGTATATACACCATATAAGAGTTAATTGGTGCATAACAACAATGAATTCTCAATAGAAATTCCAAATGTGATGAATTCCCTTATAAAGAAGGTATCCTTAAATTAAGGATAATTAAATCTCAAAATTGTGTGTGACAAATATAAATACACCCAATATAAGTGGATATTAAGTGTAAAACAAAAAAAGTTCATTCACACATATTCAAAAGATGACATATTCAATAACTACATGTTGAACCCAAAGAAATCGAAATTGGGTTAAAAAGTTCCCTTGGTAAAATTCGACAGCCTAACGACATCACTTCAAAATTCAGAAAATGAGTTGATGAGAGATAAAAAGGGAATCTCATCACTTGGAAATAAAATTTACATCAATAAGGATATAAAATAACATATCCCAACATAAAAATATGTAAATTAAAAGACATAACAAGAGATGTCTTTTAAAAAGAGGAGGGTGAAAGGTTCCCTTACCGATTTGGGCAACTTTCAAAACGTACACCCCATGAAAGAAGGGTCATACAATGAAGATGTAACTACCCATAAATGAGAGTATATTATAATAATAGTAAAATAATGGGCAGTACTTACACCACAAAAAAAGGAAATAGTGGCCAATGTAGCATGGATCTCACGGGAACAAAAAGTGAGATGAAAATCCCCTTATGAAAATTCGGCAGCCTAACGACGCCACATAAAACTTCCAAAAATGGATTGATGAGATAAAATATGGTCTCTCATCACACAAAAATTACAGAAAGTGGAACATAAAAGAACATCCTCTAACATAAGAACATGGAGCGAAGAAAAAATGACATAAAAGAGAGTACTTGCAAAGAAAGAGAGAGGTAGGATCCGTTACCTCGGGTCCGACTTGAATCGATCATTCTTTAATCTCGTGAATAATTAACTTGAGTTAATTTCTACTTCCTTAAGAAACTTTTTCAAGTTCATTATTCCTTTTATATCACTTATTACCATGTCATGAACACTATGTAATTATTTTAGTTAATAACGGTTGTTTAAACGATCATTGGTACTTGAGTCAAAATATGCTCTTTATAATTACAAGTTGTTCATGTATATATTATATCCAGAGTTATAATAATGATGTATATATATCATATATATCATATATATCCATTACATATTCATTTTATACTATTCCATATCATTTGGAGATAAAAAACGAAAAGCACCGTTCATGGAGACGGTAGACCGTACGTATGCATGAACGCTACTTTCATTTTTTTTCTTTTTCATATTAATGGAATTAAAAAAAAGATATATATATATTAAAATTCCAGTATAATATATATTTTATATATGTCACATATGTTTATTAATTTCATTCTTTATACATTCCATGTATTGCTTGTACGAGTCATATCACTTGAGGGGGCGGTAGTCCGCACTTCCTCATATGAAATTATCACATTTACACAACATGAAAAGAATAAAGGTATGGCTTAAATATAAAATAAAGAAGCATATAGTAAACATAAATACCATATATATCATATATAAAATACAGTGACATCATAATGGCCACCTTTAAAGGTGTTAAAATAATATTGAACAATCATCGTTTCGTGAGGCAGAAAATCGCCAACCAGAGAATCAGTATGTTCTTTAACCATTAGATGAAGGTGTGTGTAAGTGTAGCTCGAATACATCTTATAAAAACATCCTAGTATATTTAAGATACTGTATTAGTTAGAAAATAAATTAATAAAAAGAGTTTAGGGGGTTGGAGAAGCAAAATAAAACAAAAGGACTCAAGTGAAGACATTACCTTAAAATCGGGTAACTCCTTTTGGTTTGAGCTCAAAGGCTTCCTTGGGAAGCCTTCTGCCCAATGTGAGGATTCAAGGAGTTATAGAGGGATTCTTGGAGAAAATATGGGCTGGGTTTTGCTGAGCCAAAGGCTTTGGAAGTGTGGGTAAGGAGGTAGGGGTGGGGGCCTTTTATAGGAGGAGAGGAGGGGCACTCTTTGAAAGGTATAAAATGTAACTTTATTTTCAAATGAGTTTAGGATTTTAATGGTCCCACATTGATGTGTTTCTAGGATATGGTGATAAGTGTTCTAAATCCACCCAAACAATAGGTTTTGGACATGTTTAGGTCTTAGATTTTACATTATCTTTCCATTTTATTTAAATCGTTAAATAATGAGGTCATCGCTACATCATCATGATGTCATAAATAATTTAATTTATTTAATGTCTAAAAATTATAAAAAAAATACTATGATGTAGGAAAGATTTTTATATTTACAATTAATATTTATAGTCCAATAGATAATTTATTTAGACAAAATTAAAAATATTTTACTTAGGTGATACATTCGTTGTTACATTTAACATTCTTTAAAAATAAAACGATAAAAAGTCACTTTCTCACAAAAGTGATTCCATGGGCCCCCCAAGATTGGCACTAGGAATCCCATGGTCGACCATGAGACAACCAGTAGCCTTAGGACACATTTTGTTGTCATTTTTTATTATTATGATATTATCTTATTATCTTTAACTACCTGATTACTCATTAATCAAGATAATTAAAGATAATTACCGTCGTTACTATTAATAATGTCCGAAAACAAAAGAGTCTGAATTAAATAATTTGTAACTTCTGATTCCAAATATTTAATCCATTTTACCAAATCCCAAACACATAAATTGCAATAATTAATTTAAAAAACTTCCCTTTGTCAAAACAAATAGCGGGTTTTTTAGAAACGATATTTATGAAAAGTTTGGCACTTGTTTATGCCTAATTCCAAAGTGAAATTAATCCCAATGATGATAATTGAATTACATGGTAAAAATATATTCTAATTACACTTTAAAACAAATTAAAATGATAATATTACCATATAATTAAATTATATGAAAAAGCAGTTTTGATGTAAAATGTAGTATTTTTCACTATTCATTGAAAAATGAACATTGTCAGAAAAATACCAAAAATTAACCCAAGGTAAATTTCAATGTACCAATAATAAATAATATGTTTATTTTGAAAAATATATCTTATAAAATTGTCAAAAAGTGTATTTAAAAGAGGTTCTCCATTAAAAGGTGGTTAATTGACCTTTTAAAGAATATTGGTATGTTTACGCTTAAAAACTGGATTCATTTACATTTTTAATTCTCTAACTTTTATTGAAAAAAGTAAAAATATTTGACAAACATATATAATCATTTTTTAGTTAGTTCTGTTCATTTCTTTCATTACAACGTCTAGACGTTAACTACCATTTAAAATAATATTATTTTATTATTGGAGTGCAACGTAAGATTCCCAAGAAACTCGTTGTTGCGTATTGGGTACGCCATCGAGCATAACGTCCCCTTTAAAGTAATATTAATATTTTATTCACAAATATGTATAAATATAAAAATGTCATATTCTTTATTTAACTGGGGTGTTACATTTATATTAAATATACATATGATGTATTATTGATTAATATTCACATGATGTGTAATTATTTCACACATAGAATCATTCCAATTTAAAGAGATCCATATTTCTGTCAAGGTTGTAAACCAAGTAAATTAGATTACATATAATGAAAATTAATTACACCATAAAACATAATCAATAACTATATATTCTTCATTATTTGATCATAAAATCCATACGATAGGTTTTAAGATATATTAAATTACAAATTAATTTTTTCTTTATATTTGGAACTACATTCCATGTCTGTTATTAAATACATATTGTGTAATACATGATAATTAAATAAAGATCTCACATCATAAATTAAAACATGTCCAAATAGAACTTATTGAAATCTGATTCCATGTAATTATGTAATATGACATATCCACTGCATTTTCTTTGAGTGAAATACATGTGATGATTAACATGCTGGGTAGTTCAGACTTATACACAAAACTTTTCCTCTATGTACACACCATTTACATGATTAATTTTAACTAAAATTAATTTATTTAATATGATTACTATTAGTCTATATGGGAATCTCCACAACTATTTGGGACGATATTATGATAAATTATTTCATTAGATAAAAAAACAAATTATTTTCTAATTTGTGAAATTTAACATAAATTTTAAAAATTAAACTTACCCTATTTATTTTTTTAAATAAATATTCATTAAATTAATTATGATCATGAGAATGAATTCTTTATTTCCATATTTTTACAATTATTTTTTATACTATATGATTTTTTTCATTTATTATTTAAACATTGAAATGATGGATTGTGTGATAGTACCTCCTCTAATTATATAAGAATGTCTGCATCTGCCAGTTCCTTTATGGAAACCCATTAACCATTCAATTGGTTCCCCTCATATGTGTGTGACAGAATATTATGTAAGAATGATGATCCAAGCTAATTAGAGGTGGTTTCATAAATATCTATAGTCAAATATGTTTAGTGATGAAAAATATAGAGCTGGAATACTCCAACTCATGTCAATAATGTCACATCAGGTGTTTCTGTAAGAGTAAATTGTTTTCTTATTTTCCACTAAAAAAATAGACATTTATCATGATCATGAACCATATTTTATTATATTTTTTGAATGGTTATATATATTGTTTTATATATTCACATTCATGTCAAAATAAATTTTGGAATTAACTAATAATAATAATTAAATTGTATTTAATAAAATAGTTTTCTAAAAATGAATTATAATAATATGTTTGACCACATGCTTAAAAAACAATTAATTTTAAAAAATCATTTAAAATGGTAGAATAATGATATTTACACATGATGAAAAAAAATCCATCAATAATATATTATGTCAGAATAAGAATTCCATTACTTATCTTTCGAATGATTCCTTAGATAATGTTACTTTTCAGAACAATGAAAGGGTGCTTCACAATTATTACATATTTATAACTAAAACTATACATCATGTTAATTGTTTTAATATAAAGGGATGGCTACTAAAGGCGGACATGTTATAATGTCAGTTGAAATTTTATGGAAATAAAATCTAAAGTTTTAGGATTTGGGATTGCACACAACTAACAATATTGATGAAAACAAAATGACTAAAATACCCCATTACTAAATATTTTATAATAAATTATCAGTACAAATTAGTTTTTAGAAGAAGGAAAATGATGATCCATTCCACAAATCCATCTATGTAAAATGACATTCCTAGTATAATGTTTAGGGACATTGGATGGTTTGAATATTTTGAATGATTTAGTTAGATAATTAGAAATATTTATTCTTATATAATTTTTAAATAAATATATTGTAATATTTAATTTTATTTACTATTTTTGAAACAAAAATTGAATCTTCCTTGACCGAGCTAGCATTGAGATCATCTAGTCACTAACGACAAGTCTATATAGAAAACAATTTCACATAGAATATATAGTATATTATTCAATATATTATTAAGTAAATTTTTTCCCATTTAATTTAAACACAAATTTTTTATCATTTTATAATGGAGGTGAGTAAAAAAGATCTATTTTTCAATAAACAATATTTTTTTATGCATAATCTATCTAGTGACTCATTCTCTTACCTGTGTTCACTGAAACTAGTTAATATTATATGATCATAGAGGTATAACTCATAATTATAGTCATTGTGGTATTATCTAGGATAGAAAAAAACTATAGTATTTTGATATATTCCAGTCCCTATTAATTTTGATTCCTGAATATTGAATAATATATGGTACCTCCATGGTAAAAGAAATTAGATAAATTGAGTGTCTATATATTCTAGAGATTCAAATAGTCACATAATTACACACTTATTTATTTATCAAATACCTACCTGAGGGATTTCGTAGATTATTATTAATTCCAATATAAATAACATTGAGAAGTCTATCCAATATCTCATAACTCTACTTAACCAACATTATAAATACAAGATGTGAAACAACTATTATGTAATTATCTTCATCAATGTTAAATGAGAAATATAAAAACACAAAAACAAAAATGATAAAAAAGGATATTTCCTAATTATCTTGTCATAGTTAGAATATCATGGGTGATTATAAGGTAATATGATCATATTTTTCTCAGTTTTTGAATGAACTGTAATTATATGTGAAATTTTAATGAAATGTATTGGAAGTCAGTACATTATTTATATTGATTAATGTAACTAATATGTATAAATTATTGGGTATAAAATGAATTGTGTTTTTCAAATGTGTATGAATGAATAATAACTAAGTAATTAGAATGATTCATTTGATGAAAAATGTGATCTCAAAGGAGTTGATGTAGTGTGATAACATGATTAGAATTGATAAGTACATGACATCCAAATTTCTTTATAGATTCTTTTAATACTCTTATTTTAATTGATAATTAATAAAACAATTATCTTAGTGTCTATTTGGACACAATACAATATAATTTAAATTTGTAATATATATTTTTATGGTATTTCACACTAAACTAGTAGTTTAATCATTTTTTATTAACATATATTCTAAATCATAAATCTATAATAAATATATATATATATAATGCAATGATTAAATTATTATTTATATTTAGATAATTAAAAATAATAAATGTTATTAGTTGATGTGTTATAATTTCTAGTGGTGTTTTAGTATCCTAAATTCTAAGTCAAAAACATTAATAACTATTTTCAATCAATATTTTGAAGAAGAAACTATATAGAAAAACATTTATGATATAACTATATTATATATAGTATATAAAATCCACACAAATTATTATAAATGGGTACCTAAGATGTAATTTCATATACATCATGAGATTCCACAATGAGATTTTTGGAATCTCTGATTAAGAAATGATGAGACTTGGTAAAGGATATAAGATCCATTAGATTCTATTGTCAGAGTGTATAATAACCAAATTCTAATAAATCATTATCATTTATATTGAAGGTAGTTTTACACTCACATAAACTTATAAAGAATCATTTTTAGTGAAAATTGGTTGGTGAAATTTATTCTAGGAATTTCAAATCATCCAAAATTTAATAAAATTTATATTCCAAAAAAGAGAAACACAGCCAAAAAATATAAGATAACAACTCATAAAAATAGATAACAGATTAATACTAATTAATCGGTTATAAATTTCAGTGTAGGATTTAAACTACTTGATAGAAGTTGGTATCAGGTACAAATCAACATCATTGAAAAAAGTTTGTAAATATCATTAAATTATTTTATAGCCACTAAGGATAGAAACATCCCTAATTAGTCTTGATAAAAATATATTTAATAGTGAAAAAAATAAATTTTTTAAAAATAATTATCATAATAGTTTTAATCAAATTCATATATATAGTTGTATATTGATTGGAACTAGAATATTGAATTCAATAAGCTCATCCAGAATTGTTTTTATCATGGAACATAGTATGCAGTAAATTAAAAAAATAGCTAGTTTTATATTAGAAATAGATGTGGTCGTGTGTATATATATTTATATTATTTTGTGTTAGTAATGATTCCTAAATAAATATATAAGTTGATGAATTATATGATTAACATGTATTTATGAATTTTGTTAGGTCCACTAGGCTGGATACCCTGAGAGGGGGGGTGAATCAGGGTATGACTAATTAAATTAATGCCCGTTCTGATCTTGTTTCGCTGTTAAGCAAAACACTCTTCTCTCTTTTTCCTGCTGCACGATATAAACAGAATGTAAAGCAAGCACAGGACACAGCAATTTTACTTGGTTCACCGCTAAGGGCTACGTCCAAGGAGCATACGCCGACAGGTTGCCGGTCGTACCAAATTCCACTAATCTTCACTAGCTGTGGATTACAAGGTTCGGTCTAGATCACTTCTATGCCCAGGCTCACTGCCTTTACAATGTTTAGGGTCAGCTCACTGCTTTCCCAAGGGTCACTCCCTGTTTCTCTCTCTCTGGCTCACTGCCGGTGGAGAGGATCACCTTATTCCTCTTCCTAAGCTCACTGCTCTTGGATGGAATCCACTCACAGTTTATAGACCTGTAGGTCTCTTCATTTTCATGAAAGAATGCATCTTCTCTTGTATGTAGATGCTCTGTTGAAGTTTAACTTTCACCCGTTGATGAATATCTCTTTGCACCGAAGGTATCGGGCAAACTTCCAGCTTCCACGCAGCCCGAAAAACACTGCTGGAACAAAACTTACTTGGCGCGCAAGTCAACCTCGGCGCGCAAGTATCGGCGCGCAAGTCACCCTCTAACACTTGCGCGACACAAGCTTCCACAACTCCAAACTTGCGCGTCTCTCTACCTTTTACGCCCAAACCACTATTGGCGCGCAACTGTCAACCGGCGCGCAACTTCTAACACCGGCGCACAACTTCAACCACTGGCGCGCAAGTCCCACCTGCGCGACCACACACACCACTTGCGCGACCACCACACCTGCGCGATAGGAGCTCTCGTCTTGAACTCCGGTGAGAAATGAGGAGGGGTGGTCCGGTATTTATAGGCAATCTGACCACCCTGCGCGACGGCGCGCAAGTCACCTGCGCGACCCAATCTCGGCGCGCAAGTCTTCTCTCCTTTTAGACACTTGCGTGACCAACTCCCAAATTTGCGCGAACCTATTTCCTTAGCCATATTTTGATCTTCTGATCTTGAAAAACATATGGCGCACAAGTTTCCTATACTCCAAGTCCACGGCGCGCAAGTCCCTTTTCCAAAAACACTTTTCTTCATTTGCCTATTTTTAGGCCCAAAAATTTGGCAAACACTGGAAAACGGCGTCACCTTGTATCTGTTCTTTTGTACCGCCTCCAGATCTTCCATTCCTTTTATCGACGTTCTTGAATCAAACATGGATCGTTGACCTCAGCTCTTGAACTTGACATTCCATCATGAAATCCTCTTTGTCAACAATCACAACTCAGATGTCCACTTTGTCAACAAACACAATCACCTCAAAAAGGCTTCAATGATACCTTGAGGGATTTTTTCCCAACAATCTCCCCCTTTGGGTTTGTTGACAACTCTTCCAAACAAAGATACGTCATTGATTCTTCATCCTACATTCGCCTCATTGCGATTCTGATAGCAACCAAGGATTTACTCAACACATACTCTAAGCCCACATGAGCAATGCTCGGCGTGAGAAACAAGAGTAAATGAAAAGTTCATCAATGAATCACTTTATCTCTGACATCCACTGTTGACACCAAACACTGTCCAACACCACGCTTCTGCTTTTATCACGATCCTCAGCTGTCGTGATATCTATTATTTGATCGATCACTTCTAGCATCGTCGGATTTAATACGCTCCCCCTTTCTGCTCACAGCTTTAACACCTTTTTAGCCATATTTCCTGTGTTGTCCAAGCTAAGCTCTGGCTAAGCACGTTCAACTAACTTCAACTCCCCCTATCTGGCTGCTCCACCTGTCAGCGTCTCCCCATATCATTCATGATTTATCAAATCTCCACATTGTCTCCCCCTTGAACAATCACTATTTTCTCCCCCTTTGTCAACGAACCCAAAGGCAGGCCTTTGCAGACTGTAATAGAGTAGAGAACAAATCAGCACATTAGGGAAAAACACATCATACCTCGGGGAGAGGGGGGGGGGGGGGTCCCACATCCACACTATTTTAAGTGCGGGGAATCGACTGAACTCCCAGAGCCAGTCGATGCCTCTCAAAAGCTTCCTTGGGTAAGGCCTTTGTCAGAATGTCTGCAACCTGTAGCTCTGTAGGCACATACTCCAACTTCACGATGCCCTGATCAACCTTCTCCTTGATGAAATGATACTTGATCTAAATTTGCTTTGTCCTGGAATGATGGACAAGATTTTTGCTAAGATTTATAGCACTTGAGTTGTCACACTGGATTCCGATCGGAGACTTCACTTCAACTCCCATATCTTCAAGCTGCTGCTTCATCCAGAATAACTGTGTGCATGCTTGAGTGGCTGCAATATACTCAGCTTCTGCGGTGCTTAATGAAATGCAATCCTGTTTCTTGCTCAACCAAGCAATACATATTCTGCCAAGATAAAATGCACCTCCAGATGTTGATTTCCTATCATCTGCTGAACCGGCCCAGTCTGCATCAGTATATCCCAATAATTCTGTCTGAGACTTGTCGTTATATGTCAGCCCGAAGTCCACTGTGCCCTGGATATACCGAAGTATTCTTTTCACTGCAAGCATGTGACTCTCCTTGGGATTACTCTGATATCTCGCTGCTTGGCATGTGGCGAAAACAATATCATGCCTTGTTGCGGTTAAGTACAACAGACTTCCAATGATTTGCCTGTATTCTGTGATATTAACTGCCTTTCCATCCTCATCTTTTGATAATTTCATCCGGGTAGCAACCAGAGTCTTCATTTCCTTGGAATTATCCATTCCAAACCTTCTTAAAACCTCCTTGGCATATTTGGATTGAGAAATGAAAGTTCCATTCCTTCCTTGTGTCACCTGTAGTCCAAGAAAAAACGTTAGCTCGCCAATCATTGACATTTCAAACTCATTTTTCATGAATTCGGAAAACTGTCTGCACTGAGCTTCATCTGATCCGCCAAAAATTATGTCATCGACATACACTAGCACCATCATCCTTTGATTACTATCATTGCTGAAATAGAGGTTGTAGTCAACTCCTCCACGCTGGAAACCAAGCTTCTTCAAGTACTGATCAAGCCTTGAGTACCATGCCCTTGGTGCTTGTTTCAGCCCATACAACGCCTTCTTCAGCCTGCAAACTTTGTTCTCATCCTCATGAATGAGAAAACGATCTGGATGCTCAATATACACCTCTTCTTCCAGACCCCCATTCGAGAATGCGGATTTGACATCCATCTGGAACACTTTGAACTTTCTTTGCACTGCTATGGCCAAAAATAATCTGATTGTCTCCAGCCTTGCAACCGGTGCAAATGTTTCATCAACATCTATTCCCTCTATCTGGGAGTATCCCTTGCACACTAGTCATGATTTGTTCCGAATCACTGTGCCATCTTCATTCATCTTGTTGCGATAGACCCATTTAGTCCCGATGACATTCTTGTCTGCTGGCCTCGAAACAATCTCCCATGTCTGGTTCTTCTCAATCTGATCAAGCTCTTCGTTCATGGCCTGAACCCAGTTTTCATCTTTAGCTGCATCAGAAAAACATTTCTGCTCCACTTGAGACAAAAATGATGCTTGCTGTGATGATTTCATTCTTCGAGTCTGAACTGGAGCTGTTTGATCACCAATGATATTCTGCCTATCAATCTCATCTCGACTCTTTGGCTTCCTCGCAGACACCGACTTGACACTTTACTCTTCATCATCAGTATCTTCTTCTGAGTCAGCTTCTGCCACTTCTGCTCCCCCTGGGTTGCTTATCTCATCATCACTTTCATCCAGGAACTGTTCACTGGGTCGTTGAGCAGTCTGTTCATTTTCGACTATAGTGACATCATTACTCTCAACAATTTTTCCCAGCCTCTTGTTGAAGCATTTATATGATTTTCTTTTCCCTGAATATCCAAGGAATATCCCTTCATCTCCTCGTGCCTCAAACTTCCTATGATGTTCTTTGTTGAGAATGAAACACTTACTTCTAAAGATTCGAAAGTATTTCAACGTTGGATTCTTTCCGTACCACAGTTCATACGGAGTCTTCCCTTGCTTCGGACATAACAGGGACCTGTTTGAAACATAGACCGATGTCAAAACTGCTTCCTTCCAAAATTTCTCTGGTAGGTCCTTATCAATAAGCATTGTTCTGGCCATGTTGTTAATGATCCGATTCCTCCTTTTTAACACTCCATTCTGTTGGGGAGTTCTCACTGATGAAACTTGATGCCTTATCCCATGTTTCTCGAGATAGTTTTCAACCTGACTGTTTGTAAATTCTGTACCGTTATCAGTACGAAACTTCAGAATTTTCTTCCCAAGCATCTTTTCTGATTCCCTCCTGTACTACTTTATGCAACTGAACACCTCTGTCTTATGGGTAATGATGAATACCCAGGCCATTTTGCTGTAGTCATCAATGAAAAGAACATAGTACCTTTTCCCATCTATAGCTCGTGGTGAGATAGGTCCACATACATCAGCATGCACCAATTCGAGCACTCGAGTTGCTTTTTGTTCCTTTGGCCTGTATGTCTTCCTGATGATCTTCCCTTGTTGACAAGCATCACACGTATGAGTGCGATCACGTGATAGTTTGGGAAGGTCTCTAGTAGCATCACACTTTACCAGATCTTCCATAGATGGTTGACATAGATGACCAAGTCGCTTATGCCACAACTGATTTTATTCTTCTCTGGATAAAAGGCATGAATCTTCTTCCCCACCTACCAGGTAAAGATTCCCCTTTGTTCGTTTTCCCTGAATAATGACTATTCCATCTTTTCCTTTAACAATACCCATCTTCTTGGTAAATAGTATAGAGTGCCCAGAGTCACATAGTTGACTGACGCTAAGCAAATTATGACTGAGACCCTCTACCACCAAGACATCAGCATGTCTCATTTCTTTGCCCCCAAACTTGGCTTTTCCTGAGCCAACAATCTTCAGGCCATCATTATTTCCAAACTTGAAAACTCCTTCTTTGTCATATTTTATGCCTGTAACCAGATCCTTATTACCCGTCATGTCGGATGTGCAACCACTATCAAGGATCCAAACACCAGAACGATCTGATGCTTTAAGGGCAATTTCAGCAACTACGGCCTTCTCAGTTTTCTTCTTCCTAGTCCATAATTTTTCTTTCATACTCGGCATCGATTGAGGCTTCTGTTCTTTCTCAGAGTATGATGGACCAGCTTCATCTTGCAAAACTGCAAATCTGTTCTGAACATTTAACTCACTTGTCGGTTTACTGATCAGCTACTTGCGATCATTTTGATTCTGCTTTGGCACATTTTTCTGAATGGTCGGAGTGCAGTACCTAGCCATGTGTCCAAATCCTCCGCACCAAAAACAGTGTCCTTCAAAAAATGTTCTGGAAAACCGTTCTTTGTTTGGCTGCCATCTCTGTTCTTGTTCCCTTCGATATCTTTTGGATATGGAACACACATACTGTGAATGTCCCATCTTTCCACAACAATAACACCTGATATAAGGTGCATTCCTTCGTGTTACTTCAGCACTACGAGTTTCCCCTTTGGATCTCTGAGTATTCTGATTCTGATTTGTGCTCAAATCCACTTTCAATCTCGGGACAGGTGCTTGCGGTCTAACTTCAACTACCGTAGATTTTTGTTTCTGATTAAGCCATGAATCAGCCTTAACATCTGAGTTCAATTGCTGCTTCTTTCCTGCTGAACTACTAGGCTCTTCTTTCTTCTTTTCTGTCTTCGTAATGACCTGATTTCCCAAGAATGTGTTGGGATTCAAAGGTTTTTCCTGGTTTTTAACTTTTCTGCGCAGACCGACAACTTCCTCTTCAAGCTCTTCAATACGCTTGACGTGATCTTTCACTTTTTGACTCAAGCAATCGATCTCCCTTTTCTGCTCTTCAATCTTGAGCTTATGCTCATCAACCTTTTCTGTGTGCTCTGGCCTGGAAGACTTAAGATTTTCAATTTCTTTTTCAAGCTCAGACTTCTCTTCTTCTTGTTGTTGCATGTAGAGTTTGGAATCACATACTATCTTATTGGCTTTCTTTGTTTTTTCTCGCCAAACATCTATCTCTTCAAGAGCTGCTTCTAATTCAGCTTCCATGTCAACTCTCCCTTCAATTTCTTCTTCTTCTTCATCAGTTTCAGTTTCTTTATTTTCTAGAGCGCTACTAGCAACAGCCACCATCGCATTTTGACCACGATCTCTACAGTTTTCTATCTCTTCAACTTCTTCACCCTCAGACTCAGATGAACTGTCAATTTCTTGGGAAAGAAGATTCTTCTTCTTAAAGAAATTTCTCTTGAACTGCTTCTTCCCTTTCACATAGGCTGAAGATTTTTTCATGGGAATCTCAACTTCATCTTCATCGCTTTCTTCTTGAAACTTTTTGGGGCATCTTGCAGCAAGATGACCAACCTTTCCGCATCAGAAGCATGCTAGTGGAATTTTCCCTTTAAACTTTCCTTTTCCTCTTTGCATATTTGAAGAAAGGAATGACATCACCTCATCTGACTCTTCTTCCTCCTGAGAATCTTCAATAGTGAGCCTCTTCATGGCCTTAAATTCCACCTCTTTGGATTTCCCCTTTTCCACAGCATCATTGTCATCATTTCTCATTTCATATGCAACAAGAGTGCTGTGTAGGTTATCCAATGTTAGCTCTTTCGGATCTTTATCTTCCAACACAGAAACATTTGGATTGAACCGAGGTGGAAGATTTCTCAAGATGCACTTTACGATTTTAATGTCTTCGATAATTTCTCCAAGACCCCGCATGTCTTCTACCACAGCATTTACCCTGTCAAAGAATGCATCAACAAACTCATTCGGGTTCATTTTGAGATCTTCATACTTGTTCCACAACACTTGCAGCTTTGCCTCTCTGACTTTTGTATCCCCTTCATAAATATTCAAAAGTTTTTCCCACATGGCATGTGAAGTTTTGCATGACATCACCTGTGTATAAATGGGATTAGAGAGGGCTCCCCCTAAGGCGTTTATTACTTTGGAATCAGCATCCAACTCTTTGTGCTCAGCTTCTGATAATGCACCACTAGTAATATCAGCTGTGATACCATGCATAGCTGCTGAAAACACATCCATTCCCAGAGATCGGAAATAGTGTTGCATTCGATTCTTCCATATCTGAAAATTACATCCGTCAAAGATCGGAATCCCTCTATGATTAGTGACCTCCATTGAGAGAAGACCAACTGTAAACCTTTTCCTCTGATACCACTTGTTAGGTACACTAGGCTGGATACCCTGAGGGGGGGGGGGGGGGTGAATCAGGGTATGACTAATTAAATTAATGCCCGTTCTGATCTTGTTTCGCTGTTAAGCAAAACACTCTTCTCTCTTTTTCCTACTGCACGATATAAACAGAATGAAAAGCAAGCACAGGACACAGCAATTTTACTTGGTTCACTGCTAAGGGCTACGTCCAAGGAGCATACGCCGACAGGTTGCCGGTCGTACCAAATTCCACTAATCTTCACTAGCTGTGGATTACAAGGTTCGGTCTAGATCACTTCTATGCCCAGGCTCACTTCCTTTACAATGTTTAGGGTCAGCTCACTGCTTTCCCAAGGGTCACTCCCTGTTTCTCTCTCTCTGGCTCACTGCCGGTGGAGAGGATCACCTTCTTCCTCTTCCTAAGCTCACTGCTCTTGGATGGAATCCACTCACAGTTTATAGACCTGTAGGTCTATTCATTTTCATGAAAGAATGCATCTTCTCTTGTATGTAGATGCTCTGTTGAAGTTTAACTTTCACCCATTGATGAATATCTCTTTGCACCGAAGGTATCGGGCAAACTTCCAGCTTCCACGCAGCCCGAAAAACACTGCTGGAACAAACCTTACTTAGCGCGCAAGTCAACCTCGGCGCGCAAGTATCGGCGCGCAAGTCACCCTCTAACACTTGCGCGACACAAGCTTCCACAACTCAAAACTTGCGCGTCTCTCTACCTTTTATGCCCAAACCACTATTGGCGTGCAACTGTCAACCGACGCGCAACTTCTAACACCGGCGCACAACTTCAACCACTGGCGCGCAAGTCCCACCTGCGCGACCACACACACCACTTGCGCGACCACCACACCTGCGCGACGAGAGCTCTCATCTTGAACTCCGGTGAGAAATGAGGAGGGGTGGTCCGGTATTTATAGGCAATCTGACCACCCTGCGCGACGGCGCGCAAGTCACCTGCGCGACCCAATCTCGGCGCGCAAGTCTTCTCTCCTTTTAGACACTTGCGCGACCAACTCCCAAATTTGCGCGAACCTATTTCCTTAGCCATATTTTGATCTTCTGATCTTGAAAAACATATGGCGCGCAAGTTTCCTATACTCCAATTCCACGGCGCGCAAGTCCCTTTGCCAAAAACACTTTTCTTCATTTGCCTATTTTTAGGCCCAAAAATTTGGCAAACACTGGAAAACGGCGTCACCTTGTATCTGTTCTTTTGTACCGCCTCCAGATATTCCATTCCTTTTATCGACGTTCTTGAATCAAACATGGATCGTTGACCTCAGCTCTTGAACTCGACATTCCATCATGAAATCCTCTTTGTCAACAATCACAACTCAGATGTCCACTTTGTCAACAAACACAATCACCTCAAAAAGGCTTCAATGATACCTTGAGGGATTTTTGCCCAACAAATTTAATAATCGATTTAATGAACCAAAAAATAGGGAAACTATAGTTGAGTTGTTTCTAAAATTGATACCTTTTTCTGAGTTCCCAATAGAAACCATAAATGGATCTTATAGTATGGTATTTATAATGAATAATTTGTTATAAAAACTAAACAACATGTAAGTCATAGTTTATAAATAACCCATTACATAATTTATCATCCTAAAAACCAATCGAGTTCTACTTTTCATATCAATATTCAATTATTGTTTAAATATGTTGTTTGGATATCAAATCTAGTTTACATAATAGATACACAATAATGAAGCCTAAATTATAAACCGGTAAGTGCTTGTGAACCCCAATGAATGTAAATAATATATGAATGTTTCGGAAATTTATTTCGGGATAGTAGTAATCACTGTTATCATATACATATTATTTTGGAATAATGGAGTCACATGTGTCTATAAATAATTATTGGGATGACTCCTTCTTTACAATTGATGTGCTAATAACTTATTAAAATAGTTAGTTAATCATACACATTTTATAATATAAAAGAAATATATTTCTTCAGGTGTGACTAAAAATAGAAATCCATTTCATGGGGAAATTATCTAAAATTATATCGATTTATTAAAATATTAACAATACATATATTTTCAACATATTTAAAATACATGATATATAAATTAAAAAACAAAAAATTTTCCTGAATCAAATAGTTTGAAATATCCATTTATCAATCTGTTTGAGATCTTGAGAGAATTATAAATATTGTTTCATAACATTAAGCACTAGGAATAAATATAATATTAAATGTTATGTGATAATGTATGATAAAACTTATGAATGATTCATCATAAGATAGTATAAAAAATTTATTTAAATATATAGGTGTGAAGTAATAACTATTCAACAACACATGGTATTTTATAATTAGTTGAGTTCTTATAATTAGATAAATGATAGAACTATAGAATAAGGGGATAAAAATAATATCTTCCTTGAGATAAATTTTTATCTAGGATATTAATTACAATATGATAATTTTTCATAAAAAAATTAAAAAAATTTATTTCCAAACCTATATTATACTATTTCATTTTAGATTTTCACGATACTTAAGTTGTCGTTTAGAAATTTTCTATTTCAGATTTTGTGTGATATGAATATCAAGAGTTTTATAATTAAAATGATGATAAGTGACTTTAATATTTATAAAAATGAAATTATTTTTAAAATGAATCATATGTTTGATAATCTAGTTATAAAATCTTGAGGTATTTTCTTAAGACAATGAGGTTGTAGTATAAATATTATCCACAATAATAAATTACATGACTAACTATAGAAGTAATAAAATGTGATAGGCCATAAAAATATATCTATAATAAATAATAAATATAAAAACATGTGATAAAATTAAATATTATTAAAATATGGATCTAATTTATGAATTATTTTATTGTAGTTAGTTCCCATAATCCAATTACATTTTATATCAAATTTCAAATATATTTAGAGGTATGGGTATTAAATAAATACATTATCACATAATGATTATTCTTATATTTATCAATTATAAGATAATTGTTATGTTTGTATTTTTCATTGAAAAGGTCATGAGTAGTTCATCTCTATGATAATAACCTTGAAATGTGATGGAGATATAATTAAATTGAAGCTCATGGATATAAGAGATCATGTAATGGGAGAAATAAAGTAGATATTATCATGTGAAAGGACTATTCCATTGATTATGCATTATGTTGTATTGTTTAAACTAGGTAATTTATTATTTTGTAGAAATAAGAACAATCCTCCATATAGAAATCCCACATATATATGTTTCATTAGAAGTTACATTTGTGTAAAATCTATAATAGTCATTATACATTAAAATTATTTTTTATTTATATCATGAGTCATGTAATTTGATGTATTACTGAAAATGATGCCATTACATTTTCAAAACTATAATATAGTGGGTTCCTCACAATTGATATCTTAATAATTAATAATTTATTGATATATTTATCCCACTAATTTTATGGAAATTTATTTCTTGGTCCCTTTAATAAAATGAAACTTTCACATCCATTTTTTTATTTTTAGGTATTTCTTCATTTTATTTTCCCTCTATATTTTACCAAATATTTTCATTAGGTTTTGGTGAAGAATGATGAACTTTTGAGGGTCATATTATATTGCACAGTTGGTGCGTGGTTAGGAGTTACCATGCACCCTGCCCATGTAACCTTTTTGAACCTACAAGTCAAGGCATTAGGTACCGCATGAGCATGACACGATATGTCATACCGTTCTAGGTTGCTTTTTTGTTGGAACCATACCGGATAGAGCATATTACATGGTCTATACATGGTTTCCCAAAATTTTGGGACTAACCACACACCCTATCAGTCTCATTAAAAAATTTGGGTGTTTTCTCCCACCTCAAAATTTTAACCCCAAAGTCCCTCATTTTCCCCCTCCTTCGGGATCCTAGATTGAAGGAGCACCACTCCCTACATCCAACTCCCCTGGGGCCTTGATTTCTTACCGTATATGGGTGTTTACTCCCGGAATCATCAACTAAGTTTCGTAATCCCTCTTATTTGTACCCTATTTTAGGTTTTCTTCCCTCTTTTCATAGGATTAATTTTCCCCATTGGCTAGTGATTAATTTATAGGGTTTAAACATGACATTATGAATTTGATATCCAAATTTAGAATTGCATTGGCTTCATTATGGTTTGATTGGAGTTTTGAGCTTGGGTTTGCAGATTTCTACACCCATGGTAGGTGATTACATTCATAACCATTATTGGAAGAGTTAATTATGCTTCATTGAAAATTTTTTATTTTTAAATGATAAATATATGTGATGCCGAAGTAGACATTGAATGTTTTTATGTAATTTTGGTGTAAAATGGATATTATGTCTGAAATGTAAGGTATTCATTATGTGATCCCTTGTCATGCCACATTATGGTGTTTTATAAAATTTTAAAATGTTTCAGTAAATTATGTAAGTTATGTGAATCATGTTTTTAATATTGTATGGTGTTCTTATAAATTTAATATGAATTTGGGGTGTTGAAGTGGTATTTTGTGAGAAGTATTAAAATTTTTCTTTCATGAAATATGGTATTTGGGTGTCACATGAATTGTGGAACATGATTTTTCCTAAAGGTAATCCCAGGTAACTAGCTTAACAGATTTGGACTATTATTCTAGTGTCACAAAAGTACCGTAGGATCTATATCACTTTAAGAGAATGATGATGACAATACAAACTAAACATTTATTATGATAAGAGTCCACTTGAGATTTGGTTGTTTCTCTTATCTATATTATCATGCATGGGAATGAGTATTTTAATGGTTACTATATCACTTTACACCGAGATATGATGTCACTAGGGTTCCTCTCATTTATAGAGAAAGTATGGATATCATGTTTCTAGTAATCTTTGGTTAGATTTCTCTTACCATCGGTACACATTTTCATTTTTTTGGATATTTTAATAGAAAACATATTTTCATTAATTATGGTTTCGATAAATTTTCATTTCCATCAATTTTTTTGTTACATTTTTTTAAAACATATATTTTATTTATTCATAATTTATATAGTAATGAATATATTTATGTGTGGAATACTTTTTTAATTAGATCACACATACAAAAATTTTCTTGTGTATGTATAATTGTTAATGATTGATAAAGGTAAAATGAAATTATTTGGTGATGGTGGTTTTGGTTTTTAGTGGACTTCTATATTGTGATGTTGTGGTAGTGGCTGGATAATGATTCTCTTCATTCCATGTAGTTTTTTTAGTTGGTGTTTTGTTTAGCTTTTGGTAGTATCCTTTTTGGGTTTGTTATTAACATTGATACTAAAATCTAGAATTTTGGAAAGCGATGTTTAGTTGTGGAATTTCATATTATGTTTCTTTAATATTTTAGTTGTATTATGTTTATAAAATCAGGTAAATCATTCCCTTGTTGAAAAATTAATACCCAGGAACTTTTTCCAACCCGTGGTGATACATATATTCCATTAGACATTTCCAAAAACTGAGTTAGGCTCTGGTTCAGATGATAACCTATCCTGGTTTGTTAATAAATTATATCAGAAAAATTCTTTCATTGAGTCCTACTTTTTTTGATGGGTATTGATATACTGGAACTAGGAAATCTGTGAGTAGAAGTTCGGGTTGCGAGAATGGATTATAGATAGCACACCCCATGTCAGACATCATGTTTTAATGTGATGTTGTGATTTGTTTCTTGATTTACCCTCTAGGTGGGACGTTCAGGCTGCAGACTATAAGAGGACCCCAGGAGAGGGGTAATGTGGTTTCTTCTTTGTGTTATCATTATGTTATTGATTCATTTTTTATTTAATTTATTAATGAAATTTTCCAACTAGTTGTATTAATTTTTTTTGTGATTATTTCTTTTCATAGAAACATTCCTCCCTAGAAAGTTCCCTTTAAACCCCCAAAAAAATCCAGAGAGATTTTACCCACATCACATTATTAGAGGTTGGTAGATTTTATGGACTAGGTTTTTTAGTGTCTAGGATAGGGAGCATTTCCATCTCTTTCAATAGTCAAAGATGCCAAACCTGGTCCTATAATTCAAAATGATTAAGTACTTATCTATAATAAGGCTTTGTTCCCTCCCGGGAAATGTCGAACCACAAAATGATAAGTAGTTAATTGAGAAGATAGAAATTATGATTATGTTATATGACACACTTGAGGGTGTTAGGGTGATGTGTTCTTTATTATATCATGAAGTTCTTAGTCGGAGATGGTGGGACTTAGTCGTTTAGATTGGGAGGAATGATTAGATGAGCTAGAAAGACTTCGATATCATTATCAATGAGAATTATTTTCCTAATTTATTTTATTATGTTATATCTATGTTGATTATGGATCATTACTAGGTATAAAAATAATTTATATAGTATTCCAATATCTTTTTGGATCTAGAGAGGTGCACATGTGAGATCATTTCAAATGAGTAGATGAAGGATCATAAGATCAAGAATGGCATATGAAAAAATATTTATTCTCAAATATTTTTCTTCAAACATAAGACCAATGATGAGAAGATTGACTGTTCATTCATTACTAAAATTTATTATAAGGAAATGTATCGATTCTTTGGAGAAATGTGATTTGTGAGGAGTAGAAGCTCATATGGGAAAAAGAGGAAACAAGACAAGCATGAGAAAAAAATATGGTAGGTTAGGCCATCCATATCTTCTTTCATCATATTTGGCCTCTGAATTATGGTATTTTTTGAACCAATAATTTATAAATCTAGGGAACATTTGACCTAAACAAACACATCTCCTATCAAATCCTTTTGTCGATTTTGTTCCATCAAGTACTAGAAGCGATTCAATAGGGTCCCACATTCTATTTAGAGTGTGGATGAATCTGTAGCTTCTAGGATAACATCATATCAATTGGAACAATCTAGGGAGGTGGTATCTTAGTTTCATGGTCATGGTGGCAATAAAATATCTTCTTAATTTGAAATTAAATTCTACTTAGAGACACAATCTAGTATTATTGTTCAGACTCATGTAGAGACTAGGCATCTTCATGTTTTAGATAAGGATATAGTGGGAGCAAAGACAGGTCCCTCAGTATATGGAAAAAAATTTATGATTTCATCTTCTATAGTGTCTATTTTTTATATTGGTTCTTTTGTTCTTTATCTATAAACATATCATGGTTTTTTTGAATTTCCCAAATGAGATGGTGCCTTTTTTAGGGAGTAGGTGATGTCGATGCATAATAGAGAGTAGTATGGTCTCAGGTTCTCATCTTGTGTGCTCTTTGTGTCAGGGGTTGAGTTGGAGTGAGACTTCTTATTCATGGATATGGGCGTTTTTTATTTAATAATTATCATGGATTGGATTCTTCTCCTCTAGGACCACATATATTGTTATAGGTAGTGGGTATGTTTTGTGGCATAGAATTGGAGTTCTTGGACTTTTCATAGATAATTGGATCCTCAGTCAGGTCATGATAACCCTCCACTCCTAGAGTTAGCAAATATTATTTTTAAGCTATCACCACTCAAGTTTGAAGATGGTGGTGGTCCTCATGTGTGTGTATTACCTCTATATGTGGATGAGTTTTCAGAGGTATTTGCATATTATTTTTTCTGGTTTCTCTCTAGTGCTGGATGTGGAGTTCTTTATTTATTTGGAAGTCAACACACATCCAATAGTTCATTCATCATATTGTTTTCCCCCCACCACGATGAGGTTATTAATGATACAACTAAATAATTTTGAATCCAATTGTTTCATTTTCTAGAGAATTCATCAATGGGTCGCCCTAGTTTTGTTCACAATAAATAATGATAGATCTCTCTATAGTTGTATTGAATACACAAAGATTAATACGGTAAAAATTAGAAATTTGTATCATATTCCCTAAATTAATGAATTTTTTGATCAGAAAAAGTAGTAAAAGTTTTTTTCCATGATAGGATTGCATTCGGGATACCGCCATGTTAGGGTTTGGAATTAGGTATGTGAGCTTTGAGTATTTTTTCAGGCCTTTAAGATTGATGAATGGTCCAATAGTCTTCATGTCACACACGAATAGGGTCTTCCACTAATATCTCAACTCTTTCTCTGTGGTTTTCATGGATAAAATCCTAGTTTATTCCAGATCTGGGAAAGTGCATGAGCATCATTTTCCTCTTATGATATGAACTTTGAAGGATCACTGTCTCTATGAAATGTGTTCAAAATATACATTAAAAGAACGATATGTGAATATTCAAGTAAATGTCATCATGGATAATGGGATTTTAGTTGAACCCCAGATGAACAATGTAGTTATTTCATGGGAGCATCTGAACAATGTGTTCAAATTCAAGAGTTTCCATGGATTAGTAGGTTATTGCAGGTGATTTTTCTGGGATTTCTCTAGGCATGCTACATCCATGGTTGCACTCACTCGGAATGGAGTTAAGTTTGAATAGAGGCCAAAATGGTATGTGTCCTTTGAGGAGTTAAAGAGTTATTTTACTATCACACCTGTGTTGATAATTCTAGGCTCAGGAAAGAGATATGTGTTTTATTACAATGCATTAGGTTTGGGAAATATGTGTTTTCTTTTTCATGAAGATCATATAGTGGCATACAATTCTCACCAAATTTTACCACATGAAAATAAGTACCCACCCCATGATTTTGAGATAAATATTTTAGTTCATTAATTGAAGATGTGGCATTATTATATATTTTGAGTGAAAGTTTTTGTCTATTCCGATCATTAAATCATTGCCTGCAAATTCTCCCATAAGGATTTAAATGTGATTTAGTGTCATTGGGTCGATTATATGTAGGGGTTACAATTTGATATAGTCTACCCCCCATGTAATAGAAATTTTGTGGATGACACCTTGAGTAGGAAGGTTCTAGTATAGGAATTTTGGAAGTCCAATGATAAGTGGACCTTTATTAGACTCTTTTCCTAGATAAAATTGTTGACCAAATGGCTTAATGGAAGTGAATTCATGGAAAGTGTTCACTTGGATCCTTAATTTTTATAGACAATTTAGTAGGAATAACTTTGAGATGAGTTGTCCCAGTAGTATATGATGTTCTATATTGGCGAGGAGACATCATGGGAATGCTCACGATCATTCGAGGGAGTTCTTCGTTTCATGGGTTGTTGAATGATGTTGTTGTCTTTGAGGATGGTGGTGATATAGAATAGCATATAGTCTCAATGTTTAATTCACCTAGGAACTGCCATGAAGTAATTTGGAATTCATCATCATTTTTGGTGGCCAGGTATTCAGTGGGACATAGCTCTCTTTGTATAAAAGTGTTATACGTGTTAAAAGGTGAATGCATGAAACCAAAAACCTTCTTGTTTTCATAAACTATTTCCAATTCCTTCCAAGATGTGATATGAGTTCTCCATATATTTCTTTATTGGGTTTCCAAATACACCAGGTAGAAGGAGCACTATTTTTTGGTAACTAATAGTTTTACCAAATCATCCCAATTAATTTCAATCAATGACTCTAAGAAAATGGATGAGTTGGGCCGGTTATATGTCCAAGAAGAAGAAATGCATCATGGTGTTCCATCAGCAATTGGTTCTAATAGTTACCCCCATATTACCTATCATATTTGGTATGTCCTTCAATATTCATTGGGGACCCAGATAATGATGATTAGGTCTTACCACCCTCAAAAGGATGGTCATACAAAGCATGAAAATTTTCTTCTCGAGGACATGCTTCATGGAAGTGTTTTTGATTTTGGAGGATCATATGATATCAATTTTGGGATTATCAAATTTTCTTAAAATAAATGTAAAAAAAAAATTATATTTGAATGGATCTTTTTGAAGAACTCTATGTTCATAAATGTTGGTCTCTTTATGTTCAGTTGTGCTAGGAAAGACCTCACTATTGGGACCAAAAATTGTGCAAGTGATGTCTGAGATGGTACTGTTAATCATTAATTGATTATTAATAGATTAGAGTTTCAAAAAAAATATTTTACAGTCAGAGGAACTGATATATTTTGTTTTTTGTTGGTGACCATGTGTTCTGGATTGTGACACCTTGTTTAGGTAATCGCAGTTTGGAAACAAAGGGAAGATAATGCTAAGGTGTGTTGAACCTTTCGAAATCACTGAGAAGCATAGAATGGTTACATACCTGTTATCTTTACATTCTATGTTGATTACAATTCACAACATTATTCATGTTTCCTAACTCAAGATGTATAATCTGGAACCGTATCCTTTGTTAAATTTGGAAGTGTTGGTGATAAAAATATATTTATCCTTATATGAACAGATTGTAAATAATTTGGGTTCCAAAGGAAATGTGATTCATGGGAAGTCTATTCCATGGGTATTTATCCACTGGTAGAATGGTCATGATACTGCTGATACTTGGGAGTATAAATCATGGGTTAAGAAATAATATTAATTATTTATTCCAATCAAGCATCCAGATGAATTTTTAGGTATGGAACATCTTCATGGTGGGGAGAATTTTCACATCCATGATTTTTTAGGTAATTTTCCTTTTTTTTCTTATTGTTACATATTGGATTTTTATTGTTTTTTTTGTATAAAAGTTAATTTTTGAAGGCTAGATCATAAAACATGGTTGTAGGATGGTAAAGAGTAATTGTGCGTTGTACCTTGGAAACCATGTATTAGATATAGGCTAGTTATGGGTGTTTCCTCCTTAGATCCTCAACAATATCTCCTTCTTACTCCTATTCTTCCCCTTTTTTAGGGTTTCGTCGATCATTTCTTTGGAATATTTTTCAAATACATCTTGGTTTTAGTTTGAGGGTTCCATCATAAAATTTTGGGTTTTGTCAACATGTTTAGGGTTCGATTTGGCTCCCATGTGGTGTAGTTGATGTACAATTAATGTTTTACAACGTTTTTTTGTGATTTCGACACACAAATAATGGAATTATATTCTAAAACATTATTTGATTAATTGATTATTATTTAATGAATATTTTGGAGGGTTATATGATTAATATTTGCATTGTTACAGTATTCATTGAAGGGATATGGTATTATTTTAGTGTGAAAATGGTTTTTACGTGTCAAATAGGGGTTTCTGTTTGTGGACCCTCGTTGTGTCACTTGATAGTGATTTATAAATTTGGTAATTGGTAAATAAAATTATTTAAGTAATGAAAATCGTGTTCGATAATGGTTTCGGTATGCATATAATTTTGATAAGAAAATTGGGTTGTGCAAGTGTTGATTTGTGATGTGTATTGAATTTTTTGTTTATGAAATGTGGTAGTGATGAGTTATGTGAATTGTTGAACTTGATTGAGAATATAGGTAATTATATATGACTTGGGGGGTGGACTATTAATAATTCTATCATGATATAAAAGTGGCATCAATGCTATTTTAAATAGCAGGACAAATGATGAGAACACAATCTATTTATTGATGATGACTGAAGACCAATATAACAATGGATGTTTCTCCACTCTAGTGGATCAATAATGGTAACATGGATTCTTGTGGTTTTTTACCACATTAAATTATTAAATGATGTCCCTAGTGTCCCATTATTTTCTACTGCATTGAGGGATCTACCACAACTAGTGAAATTTGATTATATGAAACTTACCATCAACACACTATATGGCATGATTGATATTTCAAAAGGAATCATGTTTTATTTAATGTTGGTATCCCTCAATGTTTTATTCCCTAAAATATTTCTAGTTTCCTTTTTAAGAAATATTCATGTTAAATTCCTTATAATGACTATTGGATGGAATTGTTTTTTTGGTGGTATCTTATTAAGAAGTAGCTCACTTCCAACATACACCATTGTGTGTAAGTATACATGATAATGTTTTATATAGGTAAAGGAATGTTTTTTGTGATTTTGGTTCAGTTTTCTAGAGGTCTTCCTTGGTTTGGAGTTGTGGAGGTGGCTTGAGGGTGTTTGTCCTCATGCCATGTGGCTGTTTTTGAGTTGTTTTTTGGTTTCTAATTTTTATTTTTCCTATTATGGGTTTCTATTACCCATGTTACTCAATTCTATAATTTAGATATACCATGATTGGTTTTGGATTATCATTTTTAGTTTGTTTATTTTGATAATTTTTTAATGTTTATAAATTAATGTAAATTATTCCCGTGTTTCATCAATGATAATTGATAAATTGTACCTTCCCATATTGATCGGGAATGCCCTACTAGCATTGCCATAGACCAGGCTGGGAACCTGTTCAGATGAAGACCCAACTGTGTTCCTGAAAAAAACATTTAAAATATATTACAAGGTCGGGCTTTATATATTCATTAATTTTATATAGTCTAGGAATGACATATTGAGTATATATTTTGATAAAAAAATTATGAGACATGATCAATGACATATTAATACAAATAGACTATATTACATAGAAGGAGTTCATTTGTGTTTTTATTCATTACTTAATCAACCCCTTTTCCTTTGGTGAATTAATGTTTTTCTTGTAACTAATATTGGGATTTAGACCAAAATTACTATTTACAATAAGGAAGAACAATATAAATGAACAAACTCAATGTTTCTATTAATCATGAATAAATTCTATAATAATTATAAATGTTTCAGTTATTAAACTTTGATTTTAACTATTTTAACTCTTTTTTAAATAAAAAAATAATAAATGTCCTAATCTAATCCAAGTGGACCTAAAGGGTAATAATTTATTCCTAAGGTTGTTTTTGGTCGAATTACACTTATCCAATAGAATTAGGACTTGTTTTAGTGTAATAATAATATCATTTTTACCCTTAATTACCCTATTTACTTTTAACCGTGGTAAATAAAAGTAAAATGTTAATATTCACCAAAAAATATTTTTTTATTATTGAACCACATTTTACTCCTTGATATTAACCGTGTCTCTCTGATTTTCAAAATTTCATTCACAGAAGCGGTAAAATTATGTTTTTTTGTAAATATTTAAATTCTCCTAGGAGGTGGGTAAAAGACGGTGAAAAGTTCAATGAAATTTTTATATGTCTAAAATTATTATAAAATGACTCAAATGAATTACATTGAACTTATATAGGTATTATGTATCAATTTATACCTAAAATAAATTTAAATAAAATTAATAATTATTTAAATAAAAAGTCGGTTTTTAAATAGTAACCCATTGTTTTCACTATTCATCAATAATTGAATGTTTTCAGAAAAATACCAAAAATTCACCCTAGGATAATTTCGATATTTGGAATCCCCAAATGAAGTCCATTTTTAAAGATAAAATTTATAAAATTTCAAAAAGTGGGTATTACTATTCATAATAGCTAGTTCATAATAATATTATAGTAATATCTCGTTTAGTGAAACTCGGTATTGCATACAACACACGATATCTTGGAAGGTCGGGATTGCGTGTAATGTAAGCCAAGTCATTGTTTCATGTAGTGCAATATTATTTTATTATTTTGTGTAATAGAATGCAACTATATTTCATTTATACATTGAATATATATATATATATATTCACACTCAATGTAACGTAGAATAACGTCTATCAAACAAACTTCAAATTGTGTGTAGCACGATCCAAGATTAGTGTTGTGTATACTGCGAGATAATATGGTGTTTGATATAGAATAAGATAATTTTGGTGTAGTGTATAATAAAAGACATAAATGAAATTTTAAAATAATATATCTCATAAAATCTCATGGTGTTACATTATACCCCTCTTAAAATGAATTTCTTCCTCAAAATTCGTCAGGGTTATAAATGGTTTACTACTTGAAAGTTTCCATCATAGAAACCCACATCATAAAAAAGGAGCACTAAAAAATCATTTTAAAAAGGAAATTTAGAATTATAACGGTCACCCAATGTAACTCAACACTGGGTTTCTACATAGGACAACATAGGTGAAAATATGGATATGGAAGAAAAATCTTACCATCATGTTCTGATGGAGAGTGATAGAGAACATGGATATGAAAAATCCATCAATCACAAACCCACAAATTTGTGATGATTTAAGGTACCATCTAATTCATCGGGTGTGAGGGTACTAGGATAACATTTTTAGTTCTCAATATCATTTCCCTAAAGTTTAAGAATTGTTGAATTATTAAAAATACTTACATGATTTTGGTACAATCTCACCGTTGTTCGTTCCTTGAACAATTTCCACTTCACATATTAATTAAATGAAGTTGAATTTTCCATTCGTGAAGTGTTAGCAGATCATGCGGTAGAATGATAGGTCATTCCATCTGTTTCTATCACAAAAGGTTTAGCACAATTTATTAAAAATATATAAGTCCATTTATGATGAGATTAATCATATATGGTTTCTAAAATGGACTTATACTTCATCAATCATAGCTCTTATTAAAATAAAACTAGTTTCTACTAACCAGGTACTTCCTGTAGTCCAGTGGTAGGTGATAAAGGCCTGTCGCGCTTTGGTTTATTGGTTCGATTCCCGCATCCTTGTCTGATGTGACAGGTGGTCACCCGTCCTATTGGTTGTCCCTTTTCTAAAACAATACTATTATAACATTCCAAAAATAATATCGAAAAACAAGTTATATACTTAAAAAATAGTATCTGATGTCTAACATAATCCATTACTATCATTAGGCTTATCCAAAATACATATGTCCAATATGATAGTATAGAGAAAACAATTATTAGAAATATCATCTGCCGAGCATGTGAATACCATCATTTATCCTCCATATATCATACGATATATCTTGTTGGTAAATTATAAACATGTGAATACCTTAATCTTGTATTCTCTTGAAAAAGGAATACACATTGACTCTTAGTGAAAACATGAATGCTATCAAAATTTAACACTTTCCACATACCAAAATCCCAAAATTTTTATATACTCAAACCATGATATAACTTTGTCCTTATATCAATCATGAGATCATGAATACCATCAAACATATTATTTTATCCTTATCCCTTAATTATGCGCATATCTTCTACTTTCCAAAATATTTTATTTACTCTTCATGGTTACCTGTACCATAAAATTATTGAAAACCATAATAAACCAATACATAGATATTCCAATATTCCACAGTACTATAAATTAGATTCCCCAACATTATTTTGGAATCCCGTTACATAAACACATAATCATTCCACTAAATCGTTTTCATACTCAACATCACCAATAGTGATCATATGTGACTTCCCTTTGTCCTTTTCCTTAAGAGGATTCTCACATTGATCATCATTAACATTTGGATGAGGGCATTTATTAGCATAATGCCCCATTTCTTTGCACTTGAAGCATTGAAGTGTTGGTGAAGCGTTATCTATAGTCTTTTCTCTATTCACGTCATTAGAAACCTTTTTCCCATTACTTCGGCACTCAGCTACTTGATGTCCTTATTTTCCAGACTTGAAAAATTTTCTAGTACCTTTTAGACAATTTCCACCATGCTTCTTTCCACACATTTTTCATAAGGAAATATTCAACTTCTTTTCACCATTGTTTAGATGTTTTTCCTTGAACTCCATCTTTTGTTTCTTGTCAAAACCATGAGATAGATATGTTACACCAACTTCTAGTTCTACCTTTATAGCACAATGCACAATTTCTTCATAACTACTAAAGTCTCTTATAGTTAATGCTCTTAGAATACTTGGTTTAAAGCCACTGAAAAATCGATCAACTTTACTTTCAGGTTGGATGATAAAGCCAGATGAATACCATGAAAGTCTTGTACAATTCTCTTCGTATATACCAACTAATTCATCATACTTCTGCATAAGCTCATGGAACACCTTTTCCATCTTTTTTTTAAGAATACTAGAAAAGTGCTTAATAAAAAACAAGTTCTTGAAGTTGTCCCATTCCATGGATTCAATTTCATCTTGGGGCCTTGTATTCTTAATTAGAGTCCACCACTGGTCTCCTTCACCTTCTAAATAGTAAACATCTAAACTGACTTTTTCATGTTCTGAATAGTGAAGTATAGAAAATATCTTATCAATGGTACTGATCCATTGTTCACCAACAAGTGGATCATAAGACCCATTAAAACACGGTTGACGTTACCTTATGAAGGACTCAATAGAATATTGGTCCTTTCTCTGATCATTTGGAAATATAGAATGATTCATAGCATGTGTAAGAATATAAATAAGATTTTTCACTCCGTCTCCAATCACATTTGGTTGCTCAGGGGGACAATCATTGCATTTTCCATTACATTGATCAACACTGTTCCTTCGGATTCCATCCATCCTCTAAAACCCAAAAAGAACAGTATGAGAGGAAAAAATCATGCTAGGAAAACAACATAATAAATGGGAAGTATCTTCAATATCTAACATCTTAGGTTTAATTATAATATCATTACCATAATTCTAGGACTATAAACTATACCTATACTTAACCTTAAGGACATCCCTAGACATACCTTAGAAATATCTCTAGGGATCTCACTAAAGTTCTCGCATCCTAGTTTCCAAATGTTGACTAAACCTTGCCTTTGATACCAACTGTAGATACCCAAGGCTTGACGTACATGGGCATTACATTAATTTTGCAGAATACTTAATACATAACAAAAACAAACACATAAGGACCATAATAGTTTAGTGTCTTTGGAAGCTCGGATCATAATCTTCTAATCGTGGTGAAAGATCTTCAACATCTCCCATAAAGATCTTCCCCTTTTTGTTTTCATACCTAAAACCTTTCTTTATATGCTAGGGAAAAGAAAGCATATAAAGGGTGAGCTCAAATTATCAGTAAGGGAAAACATAGAGAACATAAAACAATCCATAAACATTTGAATGCAAAAACTTGAACATAAAATCTAAACATCAAAATCATGAGAAAAGACATAAATCATGGAAGTATGTGAGGTATATATCATAAAGGAACATCAAAAATGATTAAATAGCATGGGATGATAACATGTAATTGTGTAAAACCATTAAGCACATGATATGATTTCCATAGTAGCCCAGGCATTTCTCCCAAGACCATCTTAGTGGACAAAGTTCCTTTCTGAATAGAGTTCACTGCTTGTTCCAGTCCTTTATTACTGAACCATATTAACTTAACATTCCATCCATGTATATCTCATGAGCTATTAATCTTTACCCAATGCATTGGAGGGAGATATAGGTCCCACACATCTCATAATTAAATCACTCTTACTTGTTCCACGACATGAACACAAATCATTTATCATTACCCAAAGTATAAAATGGATTTCATAAACATCATCCCATCATAACATAATCCATACGAAACAAAATGGATATCATTTCATCACAAGAAAAGTGGAACGATGTAAATCATAGATAAATTATACTTGAAACATACACATATGAAATAATTCCATATTATATGGAAAATGATTTTGATAAAACACATGAGGTAAATTCTTGAGGAAAATATCCTTTCTTGTTCAAAATCATTTTTTACAAAATTCCATGCAATTTTAGAAGAAAAGGATTTTTTTTAAATAGTCATGAAATCTTGCAGTATATTCTTTATGAAAATAAGTTTTTATGAAACCATAAAAATCCATTCATGCCGTATATGTTAAAAAAACATTCTTCTCGTACTTTTGTCGGAAAAGTAAAAAAAAGTACCTCATAACGTAAAAAAAGAAAGATTACTTACATACCATGTAGTAAAAGAAAAAAATTGGTAAAAAGGGATTTAAACATACATGAAACAATTTTTAGAAAACAGGGACATGGATGATGAATATAACCACATTAAATACTTATGAATAAACAATCTTGGATAAAAACGAGATTGGAAACGTTATCCCTTACCTCAGGTCTGATATGCTTCATACGTATCTGAACCTACTGTATAATGATTTAAATAATTTCATTTACTAATTACTGAAAAATATTCATTGTTATTATATTATATATGGTTCACATAAGACATTATATTTTTCGTTCTTTTGTAAATTCTATTTTAAAGCAGCGTTTTGGGTAAAATCGTTTTATTTATCGTACTTGTTTGCACTTGTTTTTATTGATATTATTATTACTTATATCATTACTTAATTAATTCTAGAATGTAAATCATGATTTATATATCATATATATTCAGTATATATATATAATATATAGATAAATGAAATGAAATACACCGTTCATGGAGACGGTAGGCCGTACGTACACATCAACACTGTTTTCCTTTCATTATTGACTTGAATGGAATTAAGTAGATGACATACATATATATATATAAATAAATCCAGTATCACTATTATGTCATATATTTAATTATTATTTATTATATATACTTTATAATCATTCATGAATGGTTAACAAGGAGAATGAATCTCATCTCGTCGTGGAGACGGTAATCCGTACGTACTCACGAGCAATGATATCATTCCCATATTCATTGAATGTAATTAGAGTGGATGATATTATATTTTAGAATCAGTATGATGTTATAATAATAATATATAGTTATTCTTTACACCATTATACACATCCACGTAAGGTGATGGTGGAAAAACTGATTACACCACGGCGTGGAGACGGTATTCTGTACGTACACATGCGCGGTGATTTCGTTTTCTATAGGATGGATAGAAGGTGAAATAGGGTTGTTTCATATTTATAATAACATATCAGTACTAATTAATACTTATTTTATTACTTTATAATGAAACAACTAATGAAGAGGATGTAGATGAAGAAAGAAACTTGAAAGAGTCGTTATAAGAGATTCCCTCTTCCTCGACGCACCTCCTTTAACCTCCTTCTTAGGGCACTAGAGTTGGTATTCTGAGAAGAAAAGAACCTATATGATGTAACTAGAGAGGTTTAGAAGAGTAATTGGCCGGTTTTGGACGATCTTAAAGGCTCAATAGGGTGTTAATAGAAGAGGTAAGGGGTGCCCTTTTTATAACGGAGGAGAGGGGCACCTTTGGAAAAACTTAAAATATTATTTTATAATCAAGTCATATTCGGTTATTAATAGCTCTAAATTGATTTATTTAGAATCTAATGCGGGGATATGTATAAATACTCTAAACCAATAGATTTTAGGCAAGTTTAGGTTACTATTTTAATCTTATCATTTAGATTTAACTCTAAGTTAAATAATTTAACTTTTACCATGTCTTCTTGTTTTCTTACACTATATGGTTAATAAACCTACTATAACAAGCCAAACAAACCCCAAGTGGTTCAATAATAATATATATAACCTTATATACATCATTTTTCCAAACCTTATATTTTTAGGATTATAATAACAATTAATAATATAATATTTGTTATAAAAACAATTTTATGTCAATTTTGACACTATTTGGTAATTTATTTTTGTGAAAATTATAACAACCTGATTACTTCGAAAAAAGTTAATTGAATCAATAATAAAATTTCATATTATCCTATCAAATTATTTAAATTCAGAAATATTCTCAAATTACATTTATTTGGGTATCTATAATATCAATTATTTTAATATATAATTATTTAGGTAATTACTGCATCCCCATTGTGTCATAAATAAATTAAATTATGTAATGTCTAAAAATTAAAAATAAAATACCATTATGTAGGAAATATTTTTATATTTATAATGAATATTTATAGTCTAATTTATCTTATGTATAACCCTATATTAAAAATGTTTTAGTTATTAAACTTTGATTTTAACTATTTTAACTGTTTTTTAAATAAAATAATAATAAATGTCATAATCTAATCCAAGTGGACCTAATGGGTAATATTTTATTTCTAAGGTTGTTTTTGGTCGAATTAAACCTATCCAATAGATTTAGGATATGTGTTAGGGTAATAATAATGTCATTTTTTCCCTTAATTACCCTATTTACTTTTAACTGTGGTAAATAAAAGTAAAAGATTACTATTCACTAAAAAATTATTTTTAACTTATTGAACTATATTTTACTCATTGATATTAACCATTTCTCTCGGATTTTCAAAATTCCATTCACAGAAGCGGTAAAATTATGTTTTATGTAAATTTTCAAATTCTCCTTGGAGGTGGGTAAAAGGCGGTGAAAAGTTCAATAAATTTTTTAAATGTCTAAAATTATTATAAAATGACCCAATCGAATTAAATTGAAATTATAAAGGTATTATGTATCAATTTTGACCTAAAATAATTTTAAATAAAATAAAAAAGTATTTAAATAAAAAGTCGGGTTTTAAATAGTTTCCTAGTGTTTTCACTATTCATAAAAAAATTGAAATTTTTCCGAAAAATACCAAAAATTCACCAAAGGATAATTTCGATATTCTAAATCCAAAAATGAATTCCGTTTTGAAAGATAAAATTTATAAAATTTTAAAAAGTGGGTATTACGATTCATAACATCTATTTCATAATAGTTTTATAATAATATCTCGCTTAGTGAAACTCGGTATTGCATACAACACACGCTATCCTGGAAGGTCGCGATTGCGTGTAATGCAAGCCAAGTCAGGGATGTGTGTAGTGCAATATTACTTTTTTGTTGTGTGTAATATAATCGAACATTATTTCATTTATACATTTAATATATATATATATAATCAATGTTACATAGAATAACTTCTATCAAACATTCTTGATATTGTGTGTAACATGATCCAAGATTAGTGTTGCGTATACTGCAAGCTAATACGGTTTTTCAAATAGCGTAAGATAATCTTGGTGTAGTGTATAATAGAAGACATCAAAGAAATTCAAAAATAATATATCTCATAAAATCTCAGGGTGTTACAGATCCCCACTATGTTTCTAGAGGATCAATATCTCTTTGAAAAAATTGTTGATGTATGTGACGGAGGTGTAACGATCTAAGAGTTTGGTCATTTTAAATTAAAACAATCTTCAATAAAATGTGTCACACAAAACACCAAACATGCACATCATTGAATTAAGATTAGAAAAAACATTTTAGATTATAATTACAAAAAATATATAATAAAAATAAAAACTACAGTAAATATGAGTATATTAATCAATTGAAAATGAATATATTTAAAAGACATATAGTTAATATAAAAAAGTTTTTTTAAGAATTTTTTTTTGTTTTTAAATTTCACAAAAAAATTTAAATTTATATAATATTATAATAATATTTAATATTTCAATATTTGAACTATTGTGTTATCATTATATGAAATATATATAGGTTTGGAATTATATTACAAGAAACACATTGTGTTTAGATGAAAACTTATCAATAAAAGAAATTTTACATTATATTTTTTTACGTTGGATAAAAAGAAAAATATATAAATTTAATTTAATTATAATTACATTATTTTTTAATTATGAATGATAAAAGTATCTTTAGAATAATATATGGATTTTATAATAATTTTTATTATGTGGACAGGTAAAAATAATTTTTTTACAAAAAGTGCATATTTTCATAGAGAATTACATCAAATTTTATTAATACATTTATATTATTAATGGGTTAATTAATCAGTAAAACTATTTATCTTAAAATATAATATTTAACATTGAAAACATTTGTGCAACATTTTTTTAACATAAGTCACATTTCATTCTATGTTTTGGTATTTTCTTTTAATTTAAAATTTTAGTTGTAATGTAAAATCCCAAGTAGTTATAGTATAAGAAATTTTCATATCTATTAATTTTCTGAAATAGATTATACTTTTACATTAACATGTATTCATTTTTTAATAGCATACTAGACACCAACAATGGCTTTCATCAAAATCTTACATTGCACACAAGAATGAGTTATACAAAAAAACATTACATTATTACTATTAATATATTAAATTTTAGTTAACTCCTAGTCCTTATACTGGTGAAAATGAATATTAATAACTGTATTATGTTCAAAAAAATTAACTAAAAGTTTTTTCATTCATAAAATAATTTTTTTTGCATAAAATGAAATTAAATCTCAATTTTAGAAAAAAAATACTCTAATATTTTTTTAGAAGGGAGTTTCACCGCCTTTTGACGGTGAATCCAAATTAAATAATGTTATTGATAATATTATATTTTATATTTGAAAAATATAAAAATTTCCTTTATAATCAAGACATGAAAATTTACTTTGGATATATATTTATTTTTTCAGATAAAACTCATTTTTAATGAATAGTTAATGTTTCTTCATTTTAATTCAAAACATAATTTTCATCTATTTTATTATATAAAAATATTTTAAATTCAATTGGTTTTAATGTTTATATAGATTTTTTATATCCTTTAATCCAATTTTGGTAATTGGATGTAATATTATATTGAAATTTGAAATAAAAACAAGTTGATCTTTTGATGGTTTTTATTTTTACAAAACATGTTCTCTCGTTTTCCGAAATGGATTTAATTATAATTTACTTACTAAAACCTATGATTTTTGAATTAAGAGAATATAATTCCATTTTTGGTATCATATTGTCAATATTGTGTTAATATATCCCTAAAATGTTTGGACATGTTGAACGGTAACATTACTAATTATTTGTTTTCTTAGTCAAAGCATAAATTATTTAAATAAGGGTTAAAATAATATATTTATAATAAAAAAATACATATCATCTGTCCTAATTTTTTTGATGAGATATATGAGACCAATACAACCCTTAGGTATGAAAATAGAGCTTTGTAAGTCCACATGAGTGGTATTATAAAACTTATATCATTTAATTTAATGTAAAGGAAAATATTTTATAAAGATATATATATGTAACACCACAAGATTTCATAATATGTTATCTCATCAAAGTAATTCACTAACTAGCGTAACACGAAACACAGAGTTATAATGCACCACGACTTACAAAATTAGTTGTTCAAAATGAAGTTATAAATATTGTTAACCAAATTTTTAATTTTATATAGTCCATCTAATTTTGAGAATCTATATATGTGTTTCTTAGACATAATTTAAGATCAAATTAAATTTTTTTAGAAAAAAAGTATTTTTTACAAAATGAAATTTTACAGATTTTTAATGGAGAGCCCTTGTTAAAAATAATATTTGTCCCTTAAATTTATTCAATTTAATTAAATTTAATTCTTATTTATTATACAGAAATTAAAATTTAGTTTGGGTAAATTTTTGGTACTTTTAAGATAACTTTCATATTTTGATGAATTGTGAAAAATAATAAATTTAAATGAAAAAAAATAACTGAATTAATTTATAGTGGTAAATTATGCATATGAATGGTTTATAAGTATAATTAGATTATATTTTTATCATTTAATACATTTTAGGGAATTATACATGATTTCACATTTAAATTGGACATAAAAACCTGTTAATATTTTGGTAGTTTTTTCTTTTTGAAACCCTCTTTTTGGTTTTGAAAATGGGAAAAGAATTTAAATAAATTAATGAAAAATCTTTGTTTTTAATTTGGTAAAATAGAATTCATATTTTAATTCTTATTATCAATGTTATCATAGGTTGTTTTTTGCTAATTTTTTTAAAACATTCAAAATTTGATGAATAGTGAAAAACACTACGTTATCTTTTAAAATTGAATTTTTATTTAAATAGTTATTTATTTTACATAAATTTATATTATGCCAAGATTGATATATAATACCTATATAAGTTCAATGTACTTTTTTAAATTCATTTTATAATAAAATTATATGTACAAAATTTTATTGAACTTTTTAACGACTTTTTCCGACCTTCTAGACAAGATACCAAATTTGACTAAAATATAATTTTAATGCTTATGTGAATCGAATTTTTAATATTCCAAGAGATACAGTTGAGATCAGTATGTAAATTTTAGTTCAATAATATGAAAATATTTTTTGGTGAATATTTTAACATTGGAATTTTATTTAACACGTTTAAAAGTAAATATATTAATTAAAGGTAGAAATGAAATTATAATTAACCTAACACAAGTCCTAATTATATTGGATAAGTGTATTTATACCAAAATCAAATATAGGATTAGAATATGATTCTCAATGATCCACATGGATTAGATTAAGGAAATTATTATTATTTTATTTAAAGAAGAGTTAAAATTGTTAAATTCAAATTTTCATATGTAAAACATCATTAATATAGTCTTATACATAAGAAAATATGACTAAAAATATTTATTGTAAATATAAAAATATTTCCTACATCATAAAATTTGATTTATAATTTTTCTAAATTATATAATTAAATTTATTTGTGACACAATGATGATGCAATAATTACCTTATTAATGAACGATTAAATTAATATATATTATAAATATCTAAATAAATGTAAAATGCCATTTTGGATGCATTACACAGTTTATATAGGAAAATATGACATGTCAGTGTTGATTAAATGAATTGTTTTCGAACTGATCAAGTTATTAAGACTTTAAAAAAATAAATTAGTAAAGAGTGTCAAAATTGACATAAATCAGTTTTTAAAACAATGAATAATTTATTAAATTATATAATTATCATAAAAGTATTAGTTTATGGAAAATGTGTTATAAAATAATATATATATCATTAATTATCCACATTAAGTTCTTTTGGATGTTTATATTGTTTTTATTAACCACATAGTCTACGAAAACAAGAAGACATTGTTAATGTTAAACTATTTAACTAAGAGTTAAATCTAAAAGACTAGGTTAATATATTAACATAAACGTGTATTAAACCTATTGGTTGAGGGGATTTCCACCCATACCCACCTTTTCTTAGAAATAAATTAACCTGAATCCATTAAAAATAGAAAATTATTTTGTAATAAAATAATATATCAAACTTTTTCTAAAGTGACCCTCACCTCTCTTTTAAAAGGGAACTTCCCCTTGTCTAAAAATCACCATTCAAAATCCATTGGGCTAAGGAAAACCCTACCCAAATCTCCTACAAACATAACTGACATAAACCTAGAGGTCTTACATTGATATGAAATCCAACCTACTGATCCTTTTGTTCAAATCAATAGGAAACACCCCATGTAGAGGTAATTATTTTATCACCTCTTTCAAGGTTCTTTTCTTTTTCCACATTTTCATACATTTTTATTTACATAATAAAATAATAATAATAGTTCCTTCCAAAAAATGGGATGTTGTTATAAATATGATAAACCATTCTAATTATTCTATCCATCCCATGAATGTTTACGTTACCATGCGTGCGTACGTATGGCATACATTTTCCAAGCCATGGTGTCATTTGTAATTCAACACTATGTTATTTGGAAGGATATAATGATGATTAATATGTATATAAATAATGAATATAACCTTGTAATGTTTCCTTATATTAATATATAATCCAATTACTCACCTATTAATCATTAATGAAATGATATAGTCGCTTGTGTGTACGTACGACTTACCGTCCCCACAACACGATTAGATTCATTTCTACATTCATCATTATACGATGATTATAAAAATACATATTATTAAAAACAATATAATATATGACATAATAATTCTACTGGATATATATGTGGGGGGGGGGGGGGTGGTGGTTGTGTGATTACATATAACTCATTCACTTACTTCCAGTAGGTTTGATATGAAAATTGAAACAACGTTTATGCATACGTACAACTTACTATATCAATAAACAATGGTTTCTATTTTATACTTCTATAAATTATACATATTTATATTTTATATATATAAGATATATTTATAATATTTTATATTTTGGAATAAATTAAATCATAATACAAGTGATACGATTCAAAATTAATAGTTAAAACAGTTACGATAAAAAAGGAGATTATTTCATGAAATGTTACATTAACATGGAAATAATTATTAAATAGTTAGAATGAAGTCATAAATGAATCATGTATGATATCATAAATATGAATATGGTTCTTTTATAAGTTAATAACATTCTATGGTCATTATATAGGAGGATAAATGTAACCTCAACTAAAGGAATGTACAAGGTAAGGGTTTATTCATCTGTCACATTACTATCCGAGATTGTTTATGTGTAAGTATTTTATGAGACATATTTATTATCCATGTCCATGTTTCATAATAGAAATTTAAAAGTATATATTTTAAGTTAATATTTAACTAAAACATCATTTTAAATGATTTATATATTAATTCTTCTAAATAATTCTCATTAATTTCGTTGTTGTCAAAATGGTTTTAAAGATTTATTTTTATATAAATAATTGTTTAAAAATGTTAATTTCATTCAAATGTTTCTAGGTGGTATGGGATATGTTGATTCAAAAATTACTTATAAATTAATTACTTTGTAAATGTTTAATTTTTAAATAATTTCTCAATAATCTTATTTTTCTCTTAAACAGTTTTACTGACCATATTCAACTATCCCTACGTCTTTTACTGGATATTATTCATGATTATAGTTTAATTATTATATTACAATGTTCTATATTGTATTGAAGTTTTTATGATATGTTTTACTATGGATTTGTTATTTTTATACAATTCATGGTTTATTGATAATGTATTGTCATTTCATATGCATGTTTTAATACGAATGATTATGTTATTTTTGGACCTTTTCACATAAAGAATGCATAGGACATAGTAAGTAACTAGTGGAGCCCACTATATCTCCTCAATGAATCGGTAGGTCTAATAAAGAAAATTAGTGTCTTAGCACAAGCCCTTGACCAAAATTTTATTTGTAGTCTTGGCACAAGGCCTTGAATAATTGGTAATGATGTATGCTGTTAGGACTTCCCTCATTATGAAATTAATGATTACATGTCATTATTCAACTTGTAGAATATACATATGTATGTTTATATGGCAATGTTTAAATTATTTTCTCCATATTATGTTCATTTTTATGTTTAAAAATATGTTTCATTTATTACACATCATACCTCAATAGTTAATAGCTTCCATTAAATTATATAACCTTACTGAGCATTTAAGCTCACCGCTTTCTTATTTTTTTCCCATGATTCCATAAAGTGTATTGTGTTTGATATGTCAGGTTACGCTTGGAGAATAATGGAGTCATAAATGGATTATTTATGTTCTGTATTATTCTTGAATGAGTAATGTAACATTCATGTTTGTAATCTATCTTCCAAGACTTCTAAACTAATCAATCATTTGGGACATGATTCTTTGTAATCATTCACACGTATTAAAATAATGCACCAGCTCCGCGCTTCTAGGGTAGAAGCATTCCAATATTATCCGTTATAAAATATTAATATGAATTAGTATGAGTTATATCTTTGACATTAAATATAAAATAATACGATAAAGAAAATTTCTACATCATGGTAATTTATTTCTAATATTTATACTTTAAATAATTATATTTAGTTATGACACATTGATGATGAAGTGGTTTCTTTATTAATGAAGGAATAAAATAAATGATAGTACATATATTACAAAAAAATGATATGCTATAATTAATGTCATCCACTAATTTTATAAGTTATCATTACATGTAATAAAACTGTTAAATGGATTTTTTCGATGTTTTATCTCTGTTTAGGTTGTTTTAATTTAAATAAAATTAATAGTGTATAAATTAGATTATTGATGTTTTATAATAATAGTAAATTATTAAATTATTTAAAAATACAATTTATAATTATAAAACATAATGTGGGTTTGATAATGTCTACAAGATCATTAAATAACTAAATATATGGAATTTTCCCCATATAATTAAATTTAATATCATCTTATTATATATAATGTCTTTACAAAAATAAAAATTTAAAGATAATAAATAAGTGTAATACAAAATGATAAGGATTAAAAAAATCAATATATGTCTAAAAAGTAATGTTTGGAATTATTTGGAACTAACCACATCTTATATTTTACAAATCAAATTTTAGGACCAATTGAATTAAAAAATTAATTAATATAAATTTAATAATGTAAGAGTTTCCAAGGGTTCCCCTTCCCTCTCCAAAAATATTGTACCCTCTCTTATATAATACTTACACTTCAATTACCATTTGGATTAAAAAATACCTTCCCAAAAACATTCATAAAATACCTCTACACATTCTTTTATAATATTTCAGGCACAATACCCTCATTATATGTGTTAAGGTGTTCTTTAAAAGTGATCCAACAAGGGAGAGGTACCATTTTTAAGTGTTTCTATTTTATTTAATCTTCCATATCCATTAAATATAAATCATAAAAGATTAAATAATAACATTAGTATCCAAAATATAATGATATGTTATTATTTAAATATAATCGCCTAAATCCATCACCAATTTCATCAAATGGGAAATGAACATATCGTTCGTGTGTATGGTAGACTATCACCTCACGAACCAATATAGTTTATGTTTTCATTACCATCTACCAGGAATGGTTATAAGGATAGAATTAATGTTTATATATAATAATATTAACATTTATATAAATTTTTAAAATAATAATATTTCAATTATTTTCTTACTTTCATGCACATAAAAATTATAACATCGTTCTTGTGTACATGTGAATTATCACCTCCATAAAGCGATGTGAATAGTTTTTACCCACCAAATCAAATATATGATGTATATAAGTATATAAGAATTATTATAATGATTTTTTATGTAATTATAGTTATCTAAATATAAAATAACAATTTTATTATTTACATAATGATTGATGAAAAATGGAAAAGTTACTCATGGGTATTTATGACACACTATCTCCAGGATTATATCATTGTTCATTTTTCATTCCATAAATGAATTATTCTATTTTAAATTTATAATTAATGAATAATAATGTTATGAATTTTATTATTAAGATTATTAGAATATTACAACATGGGCTAGTGACATCAAACCTTGTTTATTTAAGACTCATGTAACGAATATCGACCAAACATCCGATATAAACATAATGAATTATATAATTTTTTAAAATTTGTAATAATTGATACTAATGAAATAATATAGTTTATAAGGATTATCAAGATAGTATAAAATAAATTAATTTTATTATTGAGAATCAACAACGAACATATGTGATGAATCAAACATTTGGAAAGTGAAATCTCAATTCAGTTTCCATTCATTGAGTAAAATATCAATGTCATTGATTTTGTTTTTCTAAAAATATGTGTCATTGATATTTGATTTTTTTACAGTTATATCAACTTATATTGTGTGTATTTATATTTTTCATACCTAATTATTTCATGGATTTATACTCAATAAAAAGATATGATCTTTTTATGGTTATTTTTCACAATCTCATTTCATTGAGACATATTTTGATAATTAACACCACCTTCATTTACATGTTGAATAATAAACCCATTTTACTTTTAATTTCATTTCATGTTTTTATTAAATTATATTTTTCAAAAATTTGTTTTACTAAATAATAAAAGAAATTTTTAACATACACGATTATAATAATATTTCATCCTCCATTACTATTATTTCGTATTTTTCTACCTTTACATGACATAATGTTTTTAAAAGAAAAATAAATATGATATTCCAGGTTCATTTATTTTGTTATTGGAAATGTTTTTGAATGTGTATTTACTATTTTCATCAATTGAAATTGTTTATTCTGACTGAAAATGATATGTTAAGAGTGAAACATTGAAAATTTAAATAATTATGTGTCATTATTATATAATTTTACTTGGAATATTTAGGTCAAGTTACATGATAAAAAAAATATATGTGGTTACATAATTGAACAAATATATTTTGTTTAGTGATAAATGATGGACGATGGGTTATGTTGTAACCTCAAATTCAGAGGTTATAGAATCATGACTATGGCTATTCCATATAGATATATGTGTAGATGTTGACCATATAGTTTTTCCATTTATCTATGATTATATCCCAAGTTACCATTATATGTAAAATTTTACTTTCTATGGGGTTTAAGGTAATAGTTTAATTACAAAAAGGGTATTAATGGAGCTTATATTTAGTGATGTGTAATTACTACCTCTTGAAGGTGAATAATATTATATTATGATAAAGTATTCGTAGTTTACATGTTTTACCAAGACCAATTGTTTTCCCTAATTATTTATCCCTTACCATGTTTTAAATGCTCATCCAATGTTTTATAATGTTTTTCATAGGATTTAATGAAGAATATATTTACATAGGGGATCATGGAATAAATAGGATCTTTAAATCTGAAAGAAGGTCATGTTTCTTTGTAATTTTTTTATGAAATAGTAGATAGTGTGTATAAATGATAACATTTTAATCGTTATGATGATATGTATTATTAATGTCATATTTCTATAAATATATAAACATGAAAAGATTATCAATGTCTAATAATGTAAAATTGTTTATATAACATAATAATATATAATGTTTTAGGCGGGTTCCTTATAGTTGGTATCATATAATGGTTTAGATAACATTAGTTGTTAAAGTGATAAATAAGAATAAGTTACAAGTTATATATAATCACATAGGATAACATAATAGAAAGAGTCATAGTTATTTTTTCTAAATTTAATGAGTTTGAGATAACCTGAATAAGTATATCTTAGTGTTTATCTTACTCATAAGATAGTAAATGATGATTTTATTGATATACCCACACATATAATTTAGGGTTTAGTAAATTTATTTCATTCACCAATGTATCATTATATTTGGAGGAAAATTTGATGGTTCTCTCGATATGAAACAAATTAAAATGGGAGATACATTTAGAACTCTTGTGGTTATTATAAACCAAAAATATTGAGTCATTATTAACCACTATAACCTTGGTGATTTACATAATTCATCATATACTAGAGGGATACATCCTTATCTATGTTTAGGTAATAATGATCATAAATGTGTGTGTATTCAATGACATATGTGTAAATGTTATAGAACTAAAGACTTAGAAATTGTTGTAAAAGGATGAGAATATGATATAGATGTATAAATTAAGGTCATTAAGTAATTACCTACCAATGAAAATGGAATAATTCTATATACTATATAAAATCTAAATAATTTCATTCTGATTTATCAATTGATTTCTTTAAATGTGGGGAGTATAATCATTTTAAAAATAGGATTACAAATAAGATGTTTTGGGAATGGGATCTTTGGGACCATACAAATATGTTCTCATTAATAACTATTTCCATTCCAATTAAATATTAAGAAAACTAAAATGACCTATAAAACTTATTGATTATTTCATGTCAGATGTATTAAAATTATTGGATCATAGGACATAAATCATGTTTATGTTTGCAGGAATGAAGTATAAAGGAAAATGATGGAACTTCAATTCTAGGTTATCAGGAAGAACGAAGAATATTTATGAAGTATCCTTGTAAATTAATAAAGAGTTATTGTAGATTGTAGGATGATGAAATGTTTACAAGTATTAATTACCTTTTGATGATGGGATTACCTTTTAATACATTTTCTAGTTTTTATATCATTGATGTTTATTATGTGAAAAATTTATTCATAGAGAAATTATTTATTCTTGTGTGGGATTTTTAATAAATGTAATGGATAACCATTACAGTTCATATGATATTTTTTTTGAGATGATTAAGTGTTATAATATTTGTTAATGGAAAATGAATGTTTTGAGTTATAATATAGTGTTAAAAATGGTTATGTTTTTTATAAAAAATTATCATATTTTGAGTAATTTTAGGAATTGTTTTTTGACTGGTCTTTGTTGAAATTTTGATATTACTATTTAATTTTGGATATTAAAAGTATTTTTTCTTCATAAAATTGTTTATTCTTTTGGGGAAATTATTTTATCATCTATTGACAATTTTTTGGTTATTTTTTAAAGGTTTAATAAATATATAATTAACCATTTATGGATGATAAAAGGTTTCATAATATGATTATAGTGCTCCATGTGTGATAAAATATTCATAAATACTCATCGTTTAGAGAAAAAAATGATTTTAAGGTATAAATTGATTTAGGGATGAAACTCAACATGTAATGTAACTATATTTCATTTTTGGTTATTATAAAGAGTAAAATAATTAAGAAAATTTATGAAAATTAACTTAAAACAAAATCATTTAAAATTTTCTTTTCATACTATGAAATCAATGAACTTTTATCCAATCACAAATTTAGTGTTCGTGGTTGTTAACATTTTTTAGATCATGTATTCTATCACTCTCCATCACAACATAACATTTAGTTTATTTGTCGATATCCATGTTTTCATACATGTAATTCTAGTATGTGTTATATAAGGTGACCTTTACACATTATTTTCATTCTTAAAAGTGTGAGTTTTATTAACACTATTTCGATGTGAGATTTTAATGATGTTATTGAACCCAATTTTAAAATTGGGAAGACACAATTTACAAAAGGGGGAAGAATGTAACATCCAAGGTCACTATTGAATAATAAATTTTCAAATGTACTATTATTTATAAATAATAATGTGGTTTTAAATTAATGCGGATTATTTGCCTCATAAGGTACTCAATACACAATAGTGGCCTTATTCAAAATCTTTCATTGCACAGAAGATTTTTTTATACCAATAAATAATACATTATTAGTAATTTTATTTTAAAATATAGTAAATGCCAAGAAATTTTATTAGGTTGAATGAAAAAACTAATTATATTATTGGTACACATGTTTGTTAAATTTTTTAACATTCAGAAAATAAATTATAGAGGCTACTAATGTGAATAAATCCAATTTTAGGCATTAAATACTGTAATATATTTTTATAGGTTGTTTAACCACCTTTTTACAGAAATTTTATTGTGATATGTTTTTTGATAATTTTATATATTATATATAAAGAAAATAAAATTCTAATATAGAATTAAAACATGGAGGTATACATTGGTTGATTTTTTTGTATTTTTCTAATAAAATAATTTTTTTCAATAAATAGTTAAAAATATTTCATTTTAATTCAAAACTAAATTTTCTTATATTTTGTATACAGTTAGATTGTTCTTTTAATTGGTTTTAATGTATAGATATATTATTTTTTATCATCAAATCTAAATTTCTATCATTAGATTTAATTTTACAATAACATTTGATATAATCACATGTCAATATTTTGATGGTTTTTACTTTTAACAAACATGTTTTCTCATTTTGACAATATGAATAAATTTTAAATTAATTAATAAAACATCAATGTTTTAATTTTGTAATCATGTATTCCTTATTTGCAATAAAATGGTCTATATAATTTAAATAGGTTCCTTTTATTTTTTCACATGATGAATAGTATCTCTGGAAATTATATTTATTTACCATGGGGAAAAATAAACAAAATAAGGGTAAACATAATATTATAAAAATTCAAATATACATTAATAATTTTCATAATTATAATTTATGACATATAAATGTCCAATTAAACTAAAGGGAGGAAAAAAAATTTTTGGAAGCCACTTCGATGTGATTATGACACATATAACTCATAATTTATGTAATGGAAAATATGTTATAAACAAAATATATTCCTACAAAAAAAAATTTTAATATGAATTTATATAAGTTATCTGTTAAACTTTAATTATTTATTATAGGGTTAAGAATATTTCATATACCATTTTTTTAATTTTTAATTTTTTATATTATATAATAAAATTTCATTATGAAAAAATGATGATGTTGTGATTGATTTATTATTGACATAATCAAAAAAACAATATAATAAATATTAAAATAAATATTTTATGACATAATTTATGTCATAAACTATTTTTAAAATTGAATATGACATATTATAATACTATTCAATAGTTGATTTCTAATTTATCTGTCTGTTTAGATTTTATTTAAATTCAATAAAATGAATAGTGTCAAAATTGACATAATTTTAGTTTTATAAAATTTGAAATTTATTAGATTATTTAAAAATCATAAAAAAAATTAAAATAATAAAATGACTTATAATTTCTACCATATGTTTTCAATTTTTTGAAATTGACTTCTTATAAGGAAAATTAATACCCTATAAATTATTAAAATATTGTTGTAACAATTAAAATTCAATGAGAATAATAAAGTGTTAATTGAAAAGAAATGGTATAAAAATAAATCAATACGTGTTTAAAAATTATTATATGATTGTATTTACAAACTATAATCATCTTACACTTGAAATATCTAATTTTGGATCTATTTGAACCGAAAAATTAATTTATATTAATTTATTAATTTAACTGATTCCAAAGGTTCCCTTTCCCTCTCTTATAAAAAGGTACCCTCTCTTATCTAATACTCAAACATCATGAACCCCTTGGTTTGGAAAATATATACCCATAACCATTCCTAAAATCCCTCAGTATATTCCTTGTATAATATTTTTATACAAACCCCATCCATATAGTATTTTATATGTTCTTCAATGGGGATCAACCAAAGAAGATGTATCATTTTTGAAGTGTTCCTACTTTATTTTTTCACCCACTTCCATTAAATATCCCACATCTATGATGAACTAATAACTCAATTATCTTATATATATTATGTTAATTTCATAACCTAAATGCATATCTAATTCATGAAATAGAAAATTAACATTTCATTCATGTGTACGGTGGACTACCACCGCGCGAACCGATATAGTTTTTTTATTTACCAAATTTCATGAATGGTTATAATGATGGAATAAAGTGTTATATATCATATTTATGAAATATATAACAATGTAATAGAATAATATTTAAATTATGTTTTCATTCCATTCCCATAAAAATGATAATATTGTTTGCGCGTTTGTGTGAATTATCACTTCAACGAAGCAACATGTATCACTTTTATTCACCCTAACACATGTATGATATATATATATATAAGAATATTTAATTTAGTATTATTATATTAATTATATTAATATAATTATATATAGATAAAAAATTACCATGTTTCTATAATGTTCAATGAAACAATGGAAACATCACTCATGTGTACCTATGACTTACTATCTTCATGCTTTAATATTGTTCATTTTATTTCCAAAAATTAATGGTTTGATTATAATTGTATAATTTATATATAAAAATTTGATTAATATTATTCTTGAGTGGATGGGAATATTGTCACATGGACTAGTGACATCAAACCATAATTATTTTAGACTCTAGTACTAAATACCAAAAAAACATCTGATTTAAACATAATGAATTATATAATTTTTATAACATGGTAATAAATTATATAAAAGAAACAATATTACTTAAAAAGGATCTCAATCAATTAAAAATTAACATATGTTTATTATTCATGAATAACCAAAAGCATACATGATGATTGGAACTCAATTTGAGAGAAATCCTTACTTAATTTCAATTCATTGAGTTAAATATCAATGTAATTTTCTTTTTTTGTTAATGAATATGTGAGAATGAAATATAAATTAATTTCACTTAATATCCACTTATATTGAGTGTATTTATACATTTCACTCATAATTAAATCATGTTATTATCATTAATATAATGATATGATCAGTGTAAGGGACTTCGTCTCAATCTTTATTCATTGAGGAATATTTTAATAATTAACACCACCTTCTTTTATATGATGTATAATAAACCACTTTTACATTTAATTGACCTCCAAAAAATTATATAGTATGTTATCTCTTAAAAACAATTCTATAACTTGTGCTATACGCAACACAGACTTCGAGCGCACCACGACTTACAAAAATAGATGTTCGAAAATGTGTAATGAATAGTAATAACTGAATTTTAAATTGTATATACATCATATAATTTTTTAATCCATTTTATGTGTTTCTTATATATATTATAAAAAAAGTTCATTTTTTTCATACAAAAGAAGTGTTTTTAAAAAAACACAATTCTATCTTTTTTTAATGGTGAACCCTTTTTAAATAAAATATTTGACACTTTTATATTTTAAATTTAATGAAATTATATTATTCTTTAGAATTAGGATATAAAATATATTTTGGATTATTTTTTTGTAGTTTTCTGATAACATTCATACATTCATGATTAGTGTGAAATTATAAATTTTAATTAAAAACATCTTTTTTTAATCGAGAATAATTTATGGTGTTAAATTATAATTTTTAATTGTTTTGAAGTATAATTAGATTATAATTTTATAATTTAATACAATTTTTGTCATTAGAAGTAATTATATATATAAATAAGAAATAAAAACAATTCAATCAATTGATAGTTTTTACATTTTAAAAACCTCCTTTTTGGTTTTGACAATGGGAATTAATTTGAATTTAATTAATAAAACTTCTGTGTTGGTAATTTGTTAAAAATGAATTCTATTTTTGAATTTGGAATATAAAATTTATTTTAGGGTGATTTTTTGTTATTTTTCTAAAATCTTTCAAGTTTGGATGAATAGTAAAAAACTCAACATTATTGTTCAATACAGAATTTTTATTTAAATAATTATTTTATTTATTTAAATTTATTTTAAGTCAAAATAGATATATAATACATATATAATTTTAATGTAATTCATTGAAGTAATTTTATAATAAAACTATATGTATAAAAATTTAGTGAACATTCTATATTCTTTTATCCACCAACTATGCATATTTGTAAATTTTCATAAAATGTAATTTTACCTCTTCTATGAATCGAATTTCAAAAATCTAAGAGATTAATTTAATATCAATATATAAAATGTGGATCAATAAGATAAAAATAATTTTTGGTGGATAATAACTTGTGACTTTTATTTATTAGCACGATTAAAAGTTAATACGGTTATTAAAGGTAAAAATAATATTATCATTACTCTAACAGAAGTCATAATTCTATTGGATATGTGTATTTAGACAAAAAAAACCTTATGAGTAAAATATGATCATTTTTTTCCACTTGAATTATATTAGAACATTTATTATAATTTTATGTAATGATTAGTTAAAAGTGTTAAATTCATTGTTTAATAACTGAAAAATTTTTAATATAGGGTTATGCATAAGATAATTTGAACTCTAAATATTAATTAGAAATATAAATAGATTTATTACATAATGGTGTTTTATTTATAATTTATTGATATTAAGTAATATAATTTATTTATGACACAATGATGATGCAATAATTAATTTATCAATGAATGATTAAAATTATTGATATTATAAATATAAAAATAAATGTGAATCAAGATTTTTTATTAAATAAATTTATTTTCTAGGTTATTATTACATTTTAGGTAAGATTAAATATATTTTCATTGAATTGATAAAAGTTTTATGCCTTTAACAAAAAAACCAAATAGTGTCAAAATTTTTATTATGGAGCTTTTAAAAATTTCTATATTATTAATTGAAATAATATTGCATAAATTATAAGGTTTATCCAATAGACATAGATAATATTAGATATATCAATAATAAACCACTTGGGATTCTCATTAGTTTTTTATAAATTTTGTTAACCATTAATTATAATAATTATTTAGGACATGGTAAAAGCCAAACTATTTTTCTAATAGATAAATCTAAAAGATAAGGTTAATATGGTGACCTAAACATTCTTTAAACCTTCTGGTTGATATTATGTCTACCCATACCCACCTTAGCTTCAAAATAAATCATTTTGGGACCATGAAAAACCAAAAAATGATTTTATAATAAAATTATATTTCAAACTATTCTGAAAGTGACCCTCACCTCTATTATAAAATGGTACATCCCCTTTTCATACAATCACCCCTCTAAGGCCATTTTGAATGCACAAACCCTCCCCAAATATCCTTCGACCTTCCCTAACATCAACCTAGAGGTCTTCCCTTGTGAAAAAATCCATCCTAAGGATACCATCTGTTGAAATAATAACAAACACCAAATGAGGTTGTAATTATTTTATCACCTCCTTCAAAGATATTTCCCTATTTCATTTTATCTTTTTTTTATTTCATACCAAATAAATAATTAATTTACCCTCTACATACTATGATGTTATTATCAATATGGTACAACAATACTCATTATTTTATCCATCCTATGAATGATAATGTAACCATGTGTGTGTGTGTATGGATTACCGTCTCCACATCATGGGGTAATTTGTTATTCAACACCATGTTATTTGGAATGATATACTGATGAATAATATGTATATAAATAATGAATATAAATGGTTATTTCCTTGTATAGTTAATATACTATCCAATTTCACACCTTTTAATCATTAAGGAAATGATAGAGTCCTTAGTTTCTATGTACAGCTTACCATATCCACTACGTGATGATATTCATTTCCAAGCTCACCATTCAACGATGATTATAAAAATATATATTATTAATAAAAATTTAATATATGAAATAATTACTCTACTTGAGATATATATTATTATTTATGTACTTATATATATCTTATTCACTTACTTTCGCTCAATATGATTTGAAAACAGAAACGACGTTTATGCATACGTACGGCCTACCGTCACTATAAATGGTGTTTTTATTTTAATATATAAATAAATTATAAATATTTATATTAAAAATATTTATTACATATAAAACATGTTTTATATTTTGGAAGTATTTAAATCATTATCTAAATTATACGATGAAGAATAATAAGTTAAAACTGGTACGATAAATAAATCAATTATTACCCGAAATGTTAATTGAAAAAGGTAATAATTATTAAATAGGTAATATAACGTCATAAATTATTCATATATGGTATAATAAATATTAATATGGTTTTGGTATAATTTAATAACTTAATATAGTCCTTATATATGTGGTGAAATGTACCCTCGACCAATGTAAATTGCAAGGTAAGGGTTAATCCATCAATCTCATTATTATCCAAGATTGATTATATGTAAGTATTTTTGGGGATATATTTATTATACATGTCAATGATTCAAAAAATACAACTCCAAATGATTGTTTTTAGGTACTATTTAACTAAAATGTCTTTTGAAATGTTTTAAATATTTATTCTTCAAAATATTTATTGTTAATGTCCATTTCTTCAAAATGGTTCTAATGATTTAATTATATGGGCATGAATTTTTAAAAATTTTAATTCCTTTCAAAATTTTCAATGTGGTATGGGACACATCAATTCAAAAATCCCTCTTAAATCGAATATTTTTTAAATGTGTGAGTTTAAAATTACTTCACAAAAAAAGATATTTCACTCAAAAAATTTTACTGATCATTCTCAACGATTCAATTTTTTTTATTGGATGTTATTCATTATTAAGGATGATTTATTATAATACAATATTCAATATTGTATTGAATGAGTTAATATATGGTTGACCATGGATGTGCTATTTTTATACCCTTCATGGTTTATGTTTGAAGTATTGACATTTCGTATGCTATTTATAGTACAAATGTTATTGTTGTGTTTCCATATTTTCATGTAAGGAATGCACTGGACTAGGTAATTGATGGATGGGGCCCACTATAGCCCCTAGATTTATTGGTTGGTCTCATGTGATGAAATAGTGTCTTGGCACAAGGCCTTGAAAAAAAATTTGTAGTCTTTGCATGAGGCATAGACTACATTGTAATGATGTCTCATGTTAGACTTTCCCTCATTATGAAATTAATTATTAAGTTGATTATTCTACTAATAGAATATCAATGTGTATTTTTATATGGCAATGTCTGATTTATTTTCTCCATATTATATTCATGTTTGCGTTTAAAAGGCTGTTGTTTTTATTACACATCTTCCCTTAAAATAATGTAAATTCCACTAAATTATTTACCTTTACTGAGCATCTGAGCTCAACCCTTTCTTATGTTTTATTTTCCTAGGATTTTAATAAATTTATTATGATTGATATTAAAGGTTATGGTATTGGAATAATGGAATTATCAAGGTATTATTTATGTTGTGTTTAATGTTTTAATTGTTAGAATGTTATGTCTGAGTATGATATACTCTATAATACCAAATGTAAGAATGAATATGTAATGAGATGCTCAAATACAATAGGAGGTGAATTGTATACTTTAAAAATTACTAAGGGAATTTTGTATAACCAAAATTCACAACACCTCTAAGATATAATATTTTGAATGATTCCAGAAAAGTGATTCCAGAAATGAAACTTAATTAAAGTTTACAAAAAATGAGATTCTAACTTCAAGAATATAGAATCTAACAAAAACAGAGTACAAGTCTGAGGAAGTATATGAAAGTTATAGTTTTCTTAATAATATAAAATGCATCCAAAACTTGAAACAAAACTTGTATCATGTACTAAATATTTTAACCCAAAGTGAATGGTATCCAACAACCTTGGATAAAGGTCCCTTGTTTTATACTTTCAAGAAAGTCTATCTTACCCACACCAGGGTAAGCCCTCGATTCGAATAATGGAGTCTTTCATGATATCCCCGCAAGCCCTCAATAATCAAGTGGTCAGCACCTCTGTCTTCTTATACCTGGAAGCCCTCAATTGTACATAGCCACAATCAGATTCGCACGATGCAGGTCTGCATGAAGCAAATTCTGAAAACGTTGTTCAATATTTCTGCACGATGATTGAGAGTTTATATGTACCTCCCTCTCTAGAAATCACTTCGACAACATGTAAGCATAGATGACAAATATTAGTGTTGAGATATTTTCAAATGAACTCTTATTTATAGGCACAGCTCCAACGGTCGACTCCCTCCTCCAATGGTCAAATTCATCCTTGAATTTTGGAGGGACCTGTACAAGTGTCTCTCCAACAATGGTTAGTTGATAACTGAAAGCACGACATCATTTTCAAATAGAAAAATTTAAAGAATAACCAAAAACTAATATTTGGAATGTAATAAAATATAAATGTTCAGAATGTACGTAAATGAATTCAGAGTATATAATACAGGGATATTTGGATTCTGTTTATCATAAGAATTAGTAGTCGAACTTCATAAAAGTTCGTATCCATAACTCGTAATTAAAATTCACAATTAAAATTCATAATGATAATTCATAATTAGAATTAATCATCACAATTTGTAATGAGAATTCATAATCATAAATCATCATCATAATTCATAGTATGACCTTTTTAAAAGTTCTTAATCAGAATTCAGAGTTGAACATAAGAAAAGTTCGTAATAGGGAATTCGAAGTAGAACTTCATAAAAGTTCGTAATAAGAATTCAGATCCTAAAATAGAATGCTTCATGTCTAAGTATTATATGATTCCGAGTTTGTATATATGAATCCGATTTTTATACTTAAGAAAAATTACGATTTAATCAATGAAATCTAAGTAAGGGTTTATTTCCTTGGGTAAGGAAATTTTCCTTATAGAAGTAAAACTTAGGGTAAAATCAGATTTGCTTTAAAATAAGGTGTTTGTGATGTTCAAAACAAGAAGGAATGGAAAAGTCATAAGGAAAACCTTATTGAATAAACAATCTCTCCCTTTTTAGAAAGCACAAACATCCTTCGAAAAAGATTATAAGGACTTAGAAAATAAATTTCTAGACTTTGAAATAAAGATTCTCTCCCTTTGTTCATGGAAAAAGGTGAATACGACTAACTCCCCCTTAGGATTTGGAACTCTCAGGATCATATTCTTGATCTCTGGAATGGGATTTTCATTATGTATAAGGAAATATTCATAATGAGAACTCACCCTTGAATAAACTTCCCCTTAATTAGGAATATATACTTTTCTTTCTATTCTTTAGAATTATTTTTCCTTCTCCCCTTTTTTGATTTTCAAAATGAGTTTGAGGGAATGGAAAACAATAATGTACTTGAATTATTAGTGTAGAAAACCAAACAGAAAACCAAAATTCTATTATGATTTAATAAATTAGTATAAGGAAAGACATTACAACAAAGATCGGATTAGGTCTGTTTGTCTTCTTCTTCCTTGGTTATGATCTTCTTCAACAAGGTTTTTAGCTTCTTTAACTCTTTGTGATCCTCCTCAGATTTTTTTTCTATGGATTTAATCCTGTCATATTGAGCCTTGAGAGCCTCAGACTGAGCTTTAAGAACATCATCCTGATTTACAAGATTATTAACGATTTCAATCTGGAGATCTTTTTCCCCCTTCCATCTTTGGCCAATAGTGTTAAGCTTCCCATTCAAATCCTTCGCCTGTTGATTCTGAATATTTTTCCCTAGGGTCAGCTTTTCTTCAAATCTAGTTGTAAGATCTTTGGTCCTGCCATCATCAATATCAAAAGATTCATTTACTCCATCTTAATATTCATCAAGCTCACTCATTTCTTGAATTGATTTCTTTGACCAGCTAGCTATCTTTTTTTCATGACTTCTTGTGAGCTTCGTAGCCTATAAGAAATGTTTTGAAATCTTATTCCATCATGACACACTTGTCCATCACCATGGACACCAAATCACATTTCTGATTAAGAGTGTGTTGGAGCATTTGTCATCTAGAATCTATGCTTTTAAAAGTAGGAATGAACCCGACTAGATTCTTTAAAGATTGCTCCACAAAATCATGAACAAGTGAAGATGACTCTGAATCTGAGACATTACTTGGTGAGAGTGGGTTTTCAAGCTCAACAATCTTCGTTTTTAAAGTTCCTTTAACTTCCTTCCTCTTCACTATAGATTTTCTTTAAGTATCAACCATCAATTTATCATCAAGAGATTTATGCTCACTATCAGATAATTAAACAACTCTATCTTCATCAATTTTTTATTTTTATATCCTTCCTCAATAAAGTGCTTTTCATAGCTTTCTTCCTCAGATATATCATTTACTTCTTCTTCTTCCTTGTCTTAATCTTTCTTTCCATATTTTGTTTCATCCTTTCCAGGAGTGATAAGCTTTAAGGACTTGGCCTCAGATGTTTGGAGTGATAATTTCTCTTATGGGTTTTCCTTATCTTGATATTCTTCAACTTGATTAATTAGATCATCTATATCACCACTTTCTTCTTCTACTACTTCTTATTTTTCTTCTTCTACTTCCACCTCTTCCACTTCTTCAACAACATCTTTCTCTTTAGATTTTTCCGAAGTGAAGAAATTCTTCCCCAAAGTCTCATGTAATGGATCGACTAGGAATTTTCCAACACTGGAATATTCTAAGAAGCAACTTCTATGGCTTTCAAAAGTGATTATACAACTTCAGACACATACATTTTCTTCTTCATATTATTCTCTTTTTCTTTCTTCTCAAGGTATTCAGCAGTCTTCTCCCTTAAAGGCATAGCTTCAGCAGGGTCCAAGAAGAACTGTGGCTCCCCTTATTTCCTCTTTTCCTTATCTTCCTTCCATTTATCAACCACCTCATCTATATAAGATTTTTTTTCTTGTGTTTAGGAGGTGCATATTGGACTTCCTTAGCTTTGGGGGTTTTGTCTGTTTCCTCCACTTCTTTCAGCATTCTTTTCTTTCCTGCTTCTTTTTTATGGTTCGGCTTTTTCAACAATTTCTATATTGGTTTCTGCCTCATCCTCAGGAAGATCATAGAACTATCCTATCTCCTTATAATATCCCATATTCATTCTTTTCAGAGTGTCTTCACTTACTAGCATAACTTTGTAATTCTAAATATTGGAACTGTATGCAATCTTGAATGACTCAAGACACCGAATAGTCATCTTTGAATGTAAGGGAGGATACATGATAATTTATGCTCTTAAATTTCCATTCGTGATGTTCTGAATTGTAATGAGAACATGCCTCATCAAATTGATTTTCTGTAGATTTTCCCGGAAATATATGAAATATATGTCACTCTACTAGAGGGTATCTTTGTCTCCTTTTCTTGGTACTAAAAAAGATTGTACCCATAGCTAAAGGATCCAGTTGTTAGAGGATAGATGGGAAATCTTTGCTATCTTGACTTCATAAAGTCCAAGTCATTCCAAATCCTTTACCTTTACAAAACAACCTTGAACCTCTAGTAATTTGTGAGAAGAAAATTAGGCTTCACCTTCATATTCTATCCCCACCAAGATCGTAGCCTTAGTGTAGGAAATTTTGTAGGTTTTTTCATAAGACATGAATGTAAACTTATCTTTTCCATCTTCCTTAAAGAAGAACACTAACCCATCAAAACCTATGAGTAAATCCGAATACGCTGAGTCTTGAACACGGGGCTTAGATATGCAGACCTCTTCCCATCAATTTAACTTGATATTCATAGAAATGATAGAATTGTAGTTGATAATGTTCAGATGCACCATCCTTTCCCTGTATACTTTCCATTTTGATATTGGCTTCGTGGTAGTCATTTCTTGAGAAGAGGTTTCCATAGACATTAGGACTAGAGGAACTCTGATAGATTCGGAACGAGCTTAGGAAGGGTGGTAGAGCTTCAGCACGCGAAAGATTTGATAACTAATGTGGGAAAACCCTTCAGGGTTCCTTTATATAGGAGATGGAAGTGACCTTTCATCTTCCAAATCCAATCTAACGGTTGAAAACTCTCTAATCTAACCTGACGGTTGAAAACATACTTGCAATGAAAATCTTGAATTTGATCTTTTGAGGTTTTAAGAAAAAAATTTGGATTTGAGAAGAAACGAATCTGAAATATTAAAAGAAAATACCAGCAAGTAAATATAATGAAAAATACTTGATTGAAGAAATCATACCTTTCGGATTGGCTTCTAAGATTATTCATAATATGTGATATTCTTCTTGAAGAAAATTTGACTACGAAAAACTCACTACAAAAAACTCAATACGAAAAACTCACTACGGAAAACATAATATAAAAAACTCACTAAAAAAAGATTATGACGGATAACTCACTATAAAAACATAAGATCGAAATGTTTTATTGCAAAAACATTGAGTACCAGAACTTGATTATTAAAATTATGGTTATGAAAATTCCAATTACGAAAATTATGAGTACGAAAATTCCCATTACAAAAATTCTCATTTTGAAAATTTCCAGAACGAAATTTTCCATTAAAAAAGTTTTCCATTGTGAATATTTCCATTAAAATAATTCCAATTATGTAAATTTCCTTTATGAAAATTTCCATTAAGAAGATTTTGAAAAACTAGATATAAAAATTTTCCTTACGAAAATTTTGAAAAACATCAATAACAGATTTACTCCCCCTATGAAAAGCAGTTTGTTAATGTCAGGAGATTGGTTCAATAGAATGTTAATGGAGGAAACATACCTCACAGTTATCATAATTAACTTCTGTTTAATGTATTCAAATATATTAGAGGATATGTATTTTGTGAAAATATCAGAAAATTGATCTTGCATTCCAATAAATTTAAGAATGATATCTCTTTTTTGTGTGTGATCACTAAGAAAGTGATGAATAATATCTATGTGTTTTTCATGAGGGCGATGTACATGGTTTTAACTAAGGTCAATGAAACATGTGTTATTACATAGAATTTGAGTCTTAGTAAAACTCAATCCATAGTCTATGAGTGTGTGTTACATCCATAACAGTTGTGCACAACATCTTCCAGCTGCTACATATTCAGCTTCAGCCGTGGAGAGTGCTACAGAATTTTTCTTCTTACAAGACTAAGAAATTAATGAATGTCCTAAGAAATGGAATTTTATAGATGTACTATTTCTATCCATTCTACACCCACCAAATTCAACATCCGAAAATATTTTTAACATAAAATCTTTTCTAGAGGTATAAAATAGTCTTAAATCTGTGGTTCCCTTTAAGTAGTGAAAAATTCCGTTCAAAGCCGTTAAATGAGATTCCTTAGGATTGGATTGATATATTTCACCTATGAATACTAATAACATTTTGTCTGGATGACTATCTATCAAGTAAATTAGACTTCCTATCATACCTCAAAAATTTTATTGATCTACGTGTTTTCCAGCTTCATCAAGATAATGTGTATTTGATTTACCAATGGGAGTACTCGTACTCTTTGTGTTTTCATATCCATACTTCTTAGGAAGATGTTTAATATACATGTGTTGGGATATATAGATCCTTTCTTGTTATTGGAAAATTTGAAAACCTAGGAAACATGTTAACTCACAAATCATACTCATTTCAAACTGAGATTTCATTAGATCCGCAAAGGAATCAGTTAAGGATTGCTGATTTGAAACAAATATAATGTCATCATCATAAATTTGAACAATGAAAACATTTTTCATATCATTTTTTATAAAATGGTTTGGATCTGAATTTCCCTTAACATAGTTATTTTGAAGCAAAAATAATGCAATTCTTTCATACCAAGCTCGAGGGCGTTGTTTAATTCCATACAAAGCTTCAGTATGTCTAAAATCATGATCAAGATGTTTTTGTATCTTCAGATACATGAGTTTGTTCAACAAAAACATCCTCTTGAACATAACCATTAATAGAAGCACATTTCACATCAATTTGAAAATGTATGAAATTTAAGAATGCTGCAAAGGCAAGTAAATTACGAATAGATTCAATTCAATCAACTGGAGAATAGGTTTTTCTTCATAGTCTATTCCTTCTTGTTTATTATATACTTTAGCAACTAATAATGCTTTATTTCTAACAATGATTCCATTTTCATCACATTTATTTCTGAAGACCCATTTTACTCCCATAACAGAAGTTTCCTTAGGTATTTCAACCAAGGTCTAGACATTATTCCTTTCGAAATCATTTATTTTATCTTGCATGGCTTTAATACAATCATCATCACCTAAATCATCATCAATGGTTTTTGGTTCTAATTTTGGAAGGAATGCTAGATACTCTACTTCATTTCATAAGGATCTTCTAGTCCTTAGAGGTTGATTAACATCACCAATGATACTATCACTAGGATTATTCTTTAGAAATGACATATTTTTGTTTTTTAAAACATGTTCATGAATATAGGGTGAGAAATCTTCTAGGGTAAATGTTTCAGGAGTATCTTCTTTAACATTTTCATTATAAGAAAGATTTTTTATCAACGATTGATAATCAATTTTTGAAAACACAATTGTGGATGTAGGATGGGGTTGCTTAAAAAGAAAAGGATCAGTTTCATCAAATTTTACATGTACTGTCTCTTCAAAAGTACAAGTTTTTTTATTAAGAACTCTATATGCCATAGAATTTGTGGAGTAGCCTAAGAAAATTCCTTCATCAGATTTTGGTGGGAATTTCTATAGATTATATTTAGTATTCAGAATGAATACCTTATAGCCAAAACCTTAAAGTAGGAAATTATAGGTTTTCTACCATTCCATAACTCATAAGGAGTTTTATTAAGAAAAGATCTAATCAAAATACGATTTATAGTATAACAAGCAGTACATACAGCTTCTTCCCAAAAATGTTTTGCTATAGAATACTCACTCAATAGGGTTCTAGTTATTTCTTAAATAATTCAATTTTTTCTTTAAACAAAATCATTTTGATGAGGTGTTCTAGGTTCTTAAAAGTTATGAGTAATTCCTTTTATACTACAAAAAGTCTCAAAATCTGAATTTTGATATTCTCCTCCATGATCACTATGAATAGTTTTCAATGGTAGACTTTTCTCGTTTTTCACTTGGGATTTAAAACAATTGAAATAATAAAAAGATTCAGACTTCTTGGATATAAAATAAACCCACGTAAATCTAGTGTAATCATCAAATCATACCAATACATAATACTTTCCCCCAATGCTTCCAGTTTGTGTTGGACCAAAGAGATCCATATGCATCAGCTATAATTCATCAGTAGTTAAGACTTTGTCGACTAATTTAAAACATGATTTATGTTTCTTGCCATATTGACAAGGGTCACAAACTTTTGAAGAATCAAATCTATACTCAGGTAGATCCTTAACTAGTCTTTTCTTATAGAGTTGGCATAAGTTCCTAAGGATACAGTGATCGAACCTTCTATGCCATAACCAAGAATGATCTTCCATTGCACTAATGCAAGGTTAGTCTAGGATCTTATGGTCTTCTAAGTTTAGTGTGTAAACATTATCTTTCCTCTTTGTAGAAAGAATAAATTCTTCCTTGGAATTGTGTACTAATCACTTATCATTCCTAAAACCCACAAGGTAGCCTTCATCACATAATTGGCTTATGCTAATGAGGTTTTAATTTAGACCTTTAACAAATAAAACATTTTAAATTAATGTTTTTTCCAAGAATAACGATGTTACCTATACCAATAATTTCTCCCTGAGCATTATCTTTGAATGTTACTTTTCCTCCTTTCATTTTTATAATATTTTAAAAATATTTTTTGTTACCATTCATATGCCCGGAACATCCACAATACATGTACCACGTATTGTTGTTGGTACCTTCTCTATTTTCTTTGGACATAAGACATGTATTGGGGAAAGAAGTAGTAACAATGAAACCCATATTCTTCTGTGGTGATGAATCATATTCCGAAGATTCACTTTCTGAATAATCTCCCCAGCTAGAACTCCAAGTATCATTATATTTAAGACTTTTCTTGTGCTTTGATAGATATAATTTCATCTTGTTCACTTCTGAATTCCTTTCCTTCTTTTCCTTCTTTTTCCACAATGGACAATCAGGTCTAATATGACCTGTTATTTTACATTCATAACATGTAACATCCCCATATATCTTATCTCTATATTCTTTCTTCTTGTACTTATTCTGATGGTTTCTTTGAGAAACAATCTCATTCATTCTTAGAGAAAGATTAGCTAGATCATTCTTAGACTTTCTTGTGTCACTGGATTCTGACTGAATAATGACATTCTTTGTCTTTGATCTGGTTACTCTTTATGGGGTCATGGCTTTCATATGTTTAGTAGTGGTTGTAAAATCAACTCCTCCATTTCCATTCATCTCCTTGATATTTTCAACATCTCTCTTCATTATGGTTTCATGCTGAAGAAGAGTTCCAAACAACTCATCTAATGAAATTTGAGTGACTTTCATATTGTCATCAATATATGTCCAATTAGACTCCCATTAATTTGGCATATTATCTGTGATTTTTTCCACAAGAGCCTCATCATCAAAACCTTTTTCTCCCATAGATTGTAATATATTCACAATATTAATAAACTTTTGTTATACTTTTCTTATATGTTATCCATAAGGAATGTTAAAACTAGGATATTCAGCTCTCAACATAGCTCTTCTGGTCTCTATGACTTTGGATGTACCAAAATGTGTAACATCAAGTTTCTTCTTGATAATTTTTGCAGCTTCACACGAAGATATTTTACTATATATTTTCTTAGTCATGGAACATTACAAAGTATTTATGACATTGAATTTTTATTGATATTCTGATTTCTCATGATTCGTAATGGTTCTCAATTCTTCATCCAGAATCTTATAATCTCCAGTTATCATTAGATAGTTATCAACTCCAGTATTGATAACAAAACTCTTCATCCAATCTCTACAGTATTCATAATCAATTCCATATAAAATAGGAGGTCTAGTAGGATTTAAGTTATATATAGAACAAACATTTAAACATTCCATCTGTAAGAAAATCTTTGCCACACTAACTTATTAGTAGAATGAGTTTGTAAACAAGATAAAATATCATATGAATGGAACTAGATATTGTGTCTCTATGAAAAAAAAAATCTGAACTATATGAGTCCGAATATATGAATCCAAAAAATAGGATTCCAAAAAATGTTTTTCTGAAAATTCCCTTCTAAATATAATCGTGAGATTAATTCATATTGAACGAATGCTCTGATACCAATTTTTAGAATGGTATATCTGATTATAATATACTATATAATACCAAATGTAGGATCAAATATGTAATGAGATGCTCAAATACAATAGGGGGGGGGGGGTGAATTGTATACTTTAAAAATTCCTAATGGAAATTGGTATAACCATAATTCACAACAGATCTAAGATCTAATATCTTGCTTGATTCTGGAAATGTAATTCCGGAAATGAAACATAATAAAAGTTTAAAACAAATGTGATTCTACCTTAATGTGTATAGAATCTAACTAAAAAAGAGTTCAAGTATGAGGAAGTATAAGAAAGTTATACTTTCCTTAATAATACAAAATGCAGTGGAAAACTTGAAACAAAACTAGTAACAAGTAGTAATTCTTTTAATCTAAAGAGAAGGGTATCCAACAAAACTGGATAATGGTCCCTTGATTTATACTTTCAAGAAAGTTTGTCTTACCCACACTAGGGTAATTCCTCGATATGAAAATCGGAGTCTATCTTGCTATCCCCACAATCCCTCAACTATCAGGTAGTCGGCACCTCTCTCTTCCTATCCTCGAAATCCCTCGATTGTACACAACTACAATCAGAGTCGCATGAAGCAGGTCTGTATGAAGCAAAGTTTGAACAAGCCATTCCATCTTTCTGCACGAAGCATTAGAGTTTATTAGACCCCCTTTCTCTAGAAATCACTTCAATAGTATGTAAGCACAGATGTCAAAGATCAGTGTTGAGCTCTTTCCAAATGGGAACTTATTTATAGGCATAGCTCCAATGGTCGGCTCCTTCCTCTAATGGCCATATTCTTCCTTGAATTTCGGAGGGACCTGTACACGAGTCACTCCAACAGCTGTTAGTTGATAACTGAAAGCACGACATCATTTTAAAATAGAACACGTGAAAGCATAATCAAAAACTGATATTCAGAATGTATGAAAATATGAAAGTTCATAATGTAACTAAATGAATTCGGAGTATATAATACATGGATATTTGGATTGTTTTTATCAGAAGAATTTGGATTCGAACTTCATACAAGTTCGTATCCATAACCTGTAATCAGAATTTACAATTAGAATTCTTAATGAGAATTCGTAATTAAAATTCATCATCGGAATTTGTAATGAGAATTTGTAATCAGAATTCATCATCAGAATTCATAGATAGAACTTTATACATGTACATAATCAGAATTCAGAGTTGAACTTCATAAAAGTTCGTAACAGCAATTCAGATCCTAAAACAGAATGCTTCATGTCTATGTATTATATGATTCCGAGTTTTTAGATATGCATCCAATTTTTATACCTAAGAAAGATTATGATTTGAGAAAAGAAATCTATGTAAGGATAGACTTTATTTGGTAAGGAAATATTCCTTATAGAAGTAAAACATAGGATAAAATAAGATTTTCATTAAGATAAGGTGTTTGTGATTTTCAAAACATGAAGGAATGGAAAAGTCATAAAGAAAATCTTATTGACTCAACATTAATGTGTAATGTAACACTCATGTATATAATCTGTTTTACAAAACTACTAAAATGATTAGTCCTTCAGGACATGATTCCTCCTAATCATAAAATTTCTTAAAATAATGCACTAGCTCCGGGATTCTGGGTTCGGGCCGTTATAGTTGGTTTCAAAGGAAGTTTAGTAAAATCCTTGGAAACTAGATTTAGATAAACATTGACTAGTAAACAATACCCTATGATATATATTTGGGGATTTTTATTTAATAAATTACATGAATTTTGGTAATGTAATGATTTTGTGTATTTTCCATGAAATAAATCCCTTTCTAGATATGAGATGGCCGATTCAGCTCTAGAACAAATGTACCTAGGAGTGAAAACACCAACAAGGAGTTTTGAGCTTCACCCTGGGTATCCTGGTACCTGACAACGGTCCTTGATTCATTCTTGGTTACGAAACTTCGAGTATATATGATTAGGATAATTTACATTTTCATTACAAGAAATTATGAAGGATTTAGAAGTAAATACTTCTTCAATGAAAACATCTTTTTATGAATATAGATTATATGCATAATCATTTCAATTAACACTTGGTATATTACACATTTGAGATTAGTCATTGTGATTCATAAACTAACCTATTGTATGCAATTGTTTATAAATGGCCCCTAGTAGATGGAATGATAACTCCAGCAATACAGATGATCCCAAGAGTTAGAAAGATCATATCTATCATGATATTAAGCCAAATCATTAAAGGGAAGTATTCTTCCATGTATTCTCATCATATGAAGAAATATTATTATGTGTTGATTAGATAACTATAAAATATTCTGAGTCTAATGTATTTGAAGGGAAGAAAGAGAAGAAAAGGATGGTAGAGAGAAAGATTTATAAATGGAAGTGGGGAAAGAAATATTTCCCTGTAACGCCCCAAGATTTTATAAAAAATATTCTTTTAATTTCATTAATTTCTTGTCTTGTATTCTACACCAGGATTACCTTGCGCTATACACAACAGCGTATTAGCTTGCAGTATACGCAACACTATTCTTGGATCGTGTTACACACAATTTTGATAATAGTTATTCTATGCAACATTGAGTATATATATATATATATTCAATGTATAAATGAAATATGGTTGGATTCTGTTATACGAAATAACGAATTATTCTTTCACAACACGCAACCCTGACTTGGCTTGCATTACACGCAATCGCGACCTTCCTCGATAGCGTGTGTTGTACGCAATACCGGGTTTTAATAAACAACGATATATTATTATAATATTGTCATGAACTAGCTGTTATGAATAGTATTAACTAAATTTTGAATTTTATAACATTATTATTCATCTTACACATTTTCTAGAACATGGTATAAGAACAAAATAAAATTTTCGGGTAAAATAAGTATTTTTCAAAAAATGCAGTTTTGCCGCCTTTTGATGGCGCACCCACATTAAATCTAGTTTTTGACATGTTTATATGTTCAATTTGACAAAATAAAATTCTTATTTTGAATCAGGATATAAAAATTTACATTAGATAAAGTTTTGATATTTTTCCGATAACTTTCATATTTTAATGAATAGTAAAAACACGCTATATTTTAATTAAAAACAACTTTTTTCATCGTAATATCTTATGTGGTTAAATTATAATATTGAATGGTTTTAAAGTATAAATAGAATATATTTTTACCATTTAATATAATGTATGTCATTAGCATTGATTTTACCTTGAATTCTTAGGTTAAATCAATTCAATCTTTTGCAATGTTTTAAAGAAAAACCCATTTTTTTCGACAATGAGATTAATTTTAATTTAATTTCTGCATCTTTTTTGTGTTGAATTTGGAAAAATGGATTCCATATTTGGAATCATTGGGTCCAAATTATGTTAATATGCTACTTTTTATTATTGGGCATTGTGAATAGTAACTACGGAAAATTTTATTTAATATAGTTAAAGGTAAATCGGGTAATTAAGGGTAAATATAAGATTATAAAATTACCCTAACACTTGGAAAAATCCTATTGGATGGCTAAATGTATACCGATATAACCTAAGGGTCGTATTAGATTGATTTTATGGACTTTTTCCATGAAAATAATTTAATTATTATTAAATCCAAAGAATGTGACAACATGTCACTTTCTTAAATCTTATAAGTATAATAATTTTAATTTAGTGATAAACTTCATGAAACTTCGAACATGAATAGTATCCAGAAAGAAAATACAATTATATACATCATAGGAATTTATTTATAATTTTTATGGATTATATAATTATCATTTATTATGACACAATGATGATGCAGTAATTGTATTATTAATGAAATATTGGCATAATTGATGTTATAAATGCCCAAAAAAATGTAATTTGATACTTTTTATGACTTAAATTAATTTTCGAGGTTAATATGACATGTTATTGTTGATATACGTAACTTGGTTCGAACTTATCATTCTGTTATAAATTTCATAAAAATCATGTACCAAATAGTGTCAAAATTGACATAAATTAGTTTTTAAAACAAATATTATATTATTAATTGTTATTTAATTCCTAAAAATATAAGGTTCAGCAAAATGAATTAGATAAGGATATATATATTAATAATAAACAACTTGGGGTTCTTTTGGCTTGTTATGGTAAGTTTATTAACCATATAGTGTAAGAAAACAAAAAGACACGGTAAAAGTTAAATTATTTAACTTAGAGTTAAATCTAATTGATAAGGCTAAAATAATAACCTAAACATGTCTAAATCCTATTAGATGAGAGGATTTCGACCCATACCCACTTTATCTTCGAAATAAGACCCTTTGGAACCAGTATAAAACGAATTTCACCTTAATATAAAATAATATTTTGAGATTTTCTTAAGGTGCCCCTCTCCTCCCTTATAAAAGGGCACCTCCTCCCCCTCTTCCTCACACCACATTGAGCCTTCAAGCTCGGCCAACCCCTACCAAAATATCTTCTCCACTTCCCTAGTATCATCCTAAAGGTCCTAGTCTTCTTCAAAGACCATCCTTAGTTCTTTATGTGGAGGTTAAGAAAAGGCGCGTCAAAAAAAGGAGGTTCGGATACGTACAAAGCATATCGGACATAAGGTAAGGGAAATATCACAATCTCATTTTATCCAAGATTGTTTATAATTTGGTATTTACTGGGGTGTATTTTATCATACACATCCAAGTTTCCTCAATATCTAATATTATTTCCATCCACCTACAATTGTTTCAATCCAATTTTACCCTTCGGTGAGTTTTTAGTAAAGGATATTGAAGGAATCTTTTGTCGTTTTTCGTACGAGGTACTTTTTGACTTTTTCGACAAAAGTACGAAGAATGTTTTTTTAACTTATACGACATGAATGTATTTTTAAAAAATTATTTCCAAGAAGATTCCTTTACAAGTTTTCAAGTTTATTTTTAATGAAATTCTTTTAGTTTAGAATTGTACGACATGTTAAGAAAGGAAAAGTGTTTTTAAAGTAGAAAGGATATTTTCCTCAAGAATGGAGTTCAAGTGTTTTATCAAAATTATTTTCCATCTAAGATAATAAAGGGTTTCGTTTCTATCCCTATTATTACATTGATCTGATTATGTTGTGATGGAATTATATTTATGAATTCCTTTATCTTATATGAATTGTTTTATGATGTCATGATGTTTAAGATTCCCATTTTTATTACATGGGTTATGCTATGATGTATGGTTTAAGATTTTGTGGTACACATAAGAATGGTATCATTATGAGATGGGTGGGACCTATATCTCCCCCAATGCATTGGGTAAAGATTTTATATCTAATGAGATAGACATAAATGGAACGGTAGGTTATACTGGTTCAGTGAAACAGGACTGAAACGAGGAATGAACTCGGTTCAGAAAGGGACTTTGTCCACTAAGATAGTCTTGGAAATGAGTCTTGACTAACAAGAAATGATTATCTATGATTATGTGTGTATTCTACAAAGTTTCATGTTTTATGTTATGATTATTTGGATTACATTTCACTACTATGATTTATGCCATGTTATGAAATTATGATCTCTTTTGCAGGTTAAGATTTCCAAAAGATATGTTCTTATTAATATGATGTGATTGATATTTCTTTTGTTTACCCTTACTAAGAATTTGAGCTCACCCTTTTATGTTTTTTTCCAGGACATAAAAAAAGGAATTAGCTTTAAAGAAAGGAGATATTTATGGGATATGTTGAAGATCTTTCACCATGATTAGACGATTATATTCCGAGTTTCCAAAGAAACTAAACTATTACGGTCCTTGTGTGTGTGTGTTTTTGTTATGTACTAAGTATTCTGCAAAAGTAATGTAATGTCCATGTACGTCAGGCTTCGGGTCTCTACATTCCCCATATGTGATAACTAGATAAATAATCACATTGTTAAGTTCTTGAAGAGAAAGGGAGTTTGTTATAAGTTTGGAGAACAAGTAAACCATGTACGTGATTGAATGGTTAAAAATTGGTTTCAAATGTACAATGATTTATCTTCAAGAAGTTGGGAAACTACAGAAATCAATATTCAAATCATCAGAGTATGCCCCAAATGATGCTCTTGGATTATAATCATGTTATGACACTACCACAGATTAAGTGTAATGACTAGTGTTCTTATGGTGTTATTAATGAATTATTTTTATTTTAGTGATGTATCAATGACGTAATAGTTATATGAATTTTGGAAATAAATAAGGATTGTACATCAGTACTATTTCATTGACGATTTAAGATAATATGGTTCTTTGAAAAGATACTCAATAGTATGTTAAACGTTTTTGAAATAATATTTTTAAATTAATGATAAAACTTAATGTGGTTATGATACTGAGGAAGTGATTTTTGAATAATATATAATTTATTTGGATAAATTATATTATATATTCTTGATTACTTTGAAACTAATTAATTTTTTTTCTATTCAACAATTATTGGAGTTTACAAAAAAATATAAGGAGAATATCTTGTATTCAATAAGGAATATGAGAGATTAATTTCAATCAATATAGTTTTATGGAAATTCTGGGTGTTACAATGTTTAAAAAAAATACATGATGATGGTATTCACATATTATTATGTGGAAAAAAGATCTTCTTTGTGTGTACCTTCATTAAAAATATTGGACATTGAGAATAGATAGAAGTATTCTAGAAAAGTCTAACGGTTTGAATGGATCAAGTTTGACAATAGATACAATTTTTTTGGTTAAATCATTTTTCATATGATTTTTGGATTGTTATAAAAAGGACAACTCAAAGGTTGGGCGAAAACCCGTCGCATCCAGCAAGGACTCGAGACAACAACCTGCAACTGACGGGCGACAAGGGTGAATTACCTACCACTAGACAACATGATGTCCTAGTTTGTATAATATAGTTTTTTAAATAGTCTGACAATGGCATTATTAATTTATTATGTTTGGAACCCTATACTATCAGTATTAATGAAATATTTTTGAATTATATTATCTTTTGGAGTGTAGGATGAGTTTGTTGAAGGAATTAGATGTAGGGTGAAACTCTACTTGTCAAGTATATTTTTTCCCACTTATTCTATGAATAAAATAATTCTTCAACTTTAGGGAAGTGTTCTTAAAACTATAAATGTGCTATCCTAATACCTTATGTATTATTGAGTCGATGATGTTTTAAATCATCATTGAATGGTGGCTATGAGGTCCCCAATTTTAAACATGTTTATGATGGATGAACTCAATCACTCTATATAAATATTTACATTTTCCCTCCAATTATGTGTCTTGAATGTCCACCACTATTCTTCGAATCGAGATCATAATTTTTTATGACATATTCATTTTCCTTTTACTATTATTAATTCTAAATTTTAATAACCCAGTTTCTGAAGAGAGTTTTCCACAATGGTAATTTTCTATTTTTAGCTATTTAATTTGAATTTTTTTTTCAAATTTATAGTAAAAAATTTATTGATGTATGGGTTAATGTAACACTCCAGGATTTCATAATTTTTTTTCTCTTCAATATAATTCAACAACAAGCACTACATTCAACACCGAGTTTGAGCTCACCACAACATACAAACTGGCTATTCAAAAATCGGTTATGAATAGTATTTACTAAATTTTGAATTTTATATACTCCATATATTTTTCGAATCCATATTATTTATTTCATAGACATAATATAAGAACAAATTCTTTTTTTGAAATAAAAGAAGTATTTTTCATAAAAATGCAATTTTACCACCTTCTAACTGTAAACCCTTTTTAATACCAATATTTGACACTCATAGATATTCAATTTAATAAAATTTATTTCTTCTTTAGAATTGGGACATAAAAATTTGGTTTGGGTAAATTTTTGGTACTTATCTGATAACTGTCATATTTTGATGAATAGTGAAAAATAATAAATTATAATTGAGAACATCCTTTTTAATGAAAATAATTTATAGTGTTAAATTATGAATTTTAATAGTTTTAATGTATAATTATATTATATTATTATAATTTAATAAAATTTTGGTCATTATATATAACTTCTCATTTAAATTTGACATAAAATCATGTTAATCTTTTGATAGTTTTTACTTTTTAATAACCCACATTTGGTTTGGACAATTAGAATTAATTTTATGTTAACTAATGAAAATTATAAGTTATTGAATTTGGTAAAATAGAATTTATTTTTGAATTTGGAATATCAAAATTAGCTTACTGTTAATTTTTTCGATTTTTCTAAAAACAATCCATTTTCGATGAATAGTAAAAACCATACATTATTGTTTTAAAGCTACTTTTTATTTAAATAATTACTTATTTAATTAAAATTTATTATGTGACAAAATATATTGGTAATACCTATATAATTTCAATGTAATACATTAGAGTCATTTAAAAAAACTAGATGTATAAAATTTTATTTAACATTTTAACGGTTTTACCCACCTTCTAGGAACATTTGCAAATTTGCATACAACATAATTTTACCTCTTTTGTGGGTTGTATTTCAAAAATCCAAAAGACATGTTTGACATCAATATATTAAATTTTTTTCAATAAAATGAAAATAATTTTTATGAATAGTAACTTTTGACTTTTATTTACCATAATAAAATATAAATTGGGAAATAAAAGAAAAAAATGATATTATAATAACCCTAATACATTTCATAATTCTATTGGATTAGTGTATTACAAACAAAACCATCCATAGGAATAAAATATGATTCTTTTGGTCTTCTTGGATTGGATTAGGAAATCTCTTATTATTTTATTTAAATAAGAGTCAAAAGTTTTAATTTCAACATATAATAAAAAATCCATTTTTATTATACGGTTATACATAAGATAAATTCAACTAAAAATATTAATTATAATGCTAAAAATATTTTATACATAATGTTCTGCCAAAAACCATAGATAATGTTAGATATATCAATAATGAACGACTTGGGTTTCTATTGTATTTTCATATTATGTTTATTAACCATTTATTATATTAATACAATAGGATACAATACAGGATAACCTATTTAACTAAGAGTAAAATCCAAAATATAGGATAAATATGGAGACCAAAACATCTCTAAAACCTATTGTTTGAGATTATTTATACTCAAAACTTCCATATATTTAAAATAAATAAATTTGGAACTTTTAGAAACCAAAAAGTATTTAATAATAAATTAATATTTAAAACTTTTCCTAAAGTGACACCCACCTCTCTTATAAAATGATACTTCCCCTTCTGTCAATAATCACACCTCCTAAGACATTTGTCTTTGCCAAACCCTTCCCAAATCTCCCCTCAACATCCTTCACTTCAACCTAGAGGCCTTCCATTAAGAAAAACATGAAACCTATGAAGCCCTTTTGTTCATATCAAATGGAAATACCCTAAGAAGAGTTATTTATTTTATCCACTATTTCAAAGTTTTTTTCATCTTCCACATTATCATTCTTTGTTATTTCCATATAAAAATTATAACTCCAAAAGATTCTACATAATGAGATGTTATTTTAAATATGGTACAACCATTCTCGTTATTTGATCCATTCTATTATAGATAATTTCACCATTTGTTCGTACGTACGTCTTTCTGTCTCCACACCGTGGTGTAATTTGTTATTCCAAAATATGTTATTTAGAATGATTTAATGAATAGTAATATGTATATAAATAATAAAAATAACATGATAAATTAATTTTTAAAATTAATATACAATATAATTAGATATCTTTTAATCATTAAAAACAATATTTTTTCTCATGTATATGTACGACATACCGTCTCTACGACGCGATGAGATTAATTTCCAGGTTCACCATACAACGATGATTATTAAAATATATATTATTAATATGTATGTAACATATGAAATAATAATTCTAATAGATATATGTATTTATTTATGTATGTATGTATGTATGTAATTACATATATCTTATTCCCTTAATTACTTTCAAAACGATATGAAAACAGAAATAGCGTTTATGCATACGTACAACCAATCGACTCCATAAACGGTTTTTTCAATTTCATATATCTATATATTTAACAAATTAATATTATAAATTTATATTATATATAAATAATGTTTTATATTATGGAAGTATTTAAATCATGATCTAAATGATACGATAAAAAATAACAAGTTAAAACACATACGATAAAGAATGTAATTATTTCATGAAATGTTAATTTATCATAGAAATAATTATTAAATGGGAAATATATTGTCATAAATTAATCAAGTATGATATAATAAATATGAATATAGTTTTTTTATAATTTAATAACATACTATGGTCATATAAAAGAGGTTAAACACACACTCGACCAATGAAAAGTTCAAGATAATGGTTAATTCACTAATCTCATTATTATCTGAGATTGTTTATGTGTTAGTATTTTCTGGGAAATATTTATTATCCATGTCCATGTTTCATAATTTTTTTTTAAAATTATTATTTTAAGGTACACTTTAACTAAATCATCATTTTAATTATTTTATATGTATATTTTTGTAAATCATTCTCAATAATGTCAGTGTTTTCAAATTAATTTTAAGTATTTATTTATATGGACATTATTGTTTTAAACAGTTAATCCCTTTCAACTATTTCAAATTGGTTTGGGAAAATTTGATTCAAAAATATATTTTAAATGACTTTCTTTATAAATGATTGATTTTTAAATTATTTCACAAAAGAGATATTGCTCTCAAAATGTTTTAATATTCATTTTCTACTATTTTAGAATTCATTAGTGGATGTTAATATTGATTAAAATTGATTTATTATAATAAAATATTCCATATTTTATCGAATGAGTTTTGATATGTTTGACTGTGGATGTGCTATTTTTATACCCTTAATTTTTTTATTGTTGATGTATTGACATTTTGTATGCTAGTTGTAATACTAATGGTTATGCTATGTTTCATCATTTTCATATGAGTAATGAAGCACATAAGTATGTGACAGGTGAGACCCTCTATAGCATCTCCATGCATCGGTTGGTCTCATGAGAAAAACAACTATCTTCACCCAAGGCCTTAAAAAATTAATTCGTATTCTTTACACGAGGCCTTGGCTATATGGTAATGATGTCTTGTGTTAGTAAATCCTTCATTATGAAATTAATTATTACATGTGATTATTCGACTTGTATAATATTCATGTGCATGTGTATATGGTAGTGTTTGATTTATTTTCTCCATATTATGTTCATATTTATGTTTAAAATTCTCTTTTTATTACAAATCCTACATTAAATGTTTATAGCTTCCACTAAATAATTTACCCTTACTGAGAATCTGAGCTCACCTTCTTCTTATGTTTTGTTTTCCTAGAATTTCAAGAAGTGTATTATGTTTGATATGTTGAGATAATATAGGGGAATAATGGATTTTTCAATGGATTATTTATGTTGTTTTTTATGTTTTAATGTGTAATGTAACATTCACTAATGTAATCTATTCTGTAAGATTACTAAATTGAGAGGTATTTTAGGAATTGATTCCTTATAATCAAGCCATTGTATTATAATAATGCATTGGCTCCTGGATTCTAGGGTTAGGGTTTTACAATAAACTTCATTAAAAGGTTTTCAAAAGGAATATCTTTCTATGATATATTTTAAAAAATTAAAATATGAATATATATTTGTACCATAGGCTGCAACAATTACATTATCACCCCCATTGCAATTATGTAATATGTAGATACCTTTATATGACAAAATGGTTTTAAATGAAAAATAAATACCATATTACCATTTCATGATTTTTGGTATTTAAAATTGTATTTAAATTTGATTTACTATCTCAATATCTTGAAATGACTTATTATGATTGCAAATGAAATGTTGAGAATGGAATTTTGAAAATTTCAATATTTATTTGTTATGATTATATAATTGTACATGGATATTTTATGGGTGTATATGTGATAATACAATGATAGGTGATTACATGATAAACAAAATATGGGTGGTTTTGTTATAAACCAAGGATGGGGGGTTATCTTATAACCTCGAATGAATTGTTTATGGGTGTCGACCATATAGTTATTCTAATAAGTGGTATGTGTGGATGTAGACGGAATAGTTATTCCATTTAAGTATTATTATTTCCCAAGTAACATTTATATGTTATTTGTTACTTTATATGGGTTTTAATGTAATATTTAGATTACAAAAAAGGGTATGAAATGATTTATTTTCAATAAAGTGTAATTACTACTTCATAAAAGTGGAAAATATTACATTATGATAAATGTATTCATGGTTAAAATTTTTTCACATGTCTTATAGTATTCCATATTTTTGTATCCCTTACGTAGTCCTTTATGCTCATTCCATGTTTTGAATTGTTTTTCAAATGATTTGAAGAATAATAGATTAAATGATGGGAACAAGGAACAATTATGATGTTGATGCATGAAAAGAGGAAATAGATCTTTTTAACAAAAAATTATGTATGAAAAATTAGATATATAGTATAAGTGTCTACATAGTAATATTGAAGTATTTATGTATGATTTATGGAATAAGTCTCTAAATATATAAACATTAAAGGATCCTCAATGAGAAACAAAATGGTAATTTATTGACATAAATCAAGATTATGTAATGTGTAATGTTGGTCGATATAGGTAATATTTGTTTTTGAAATTATTATGAAGCCACAAAATACTTATTTTTTTTATTATAATCCAATTTATATTATGATATACTTTGAAGATTACATATTTTAATACACATAAGTTATAAGAATAAAAACACACTTTTCATTAATATGGTCTGTTTGTGATTTTGATGCTAATAATAACATTTTATATTATAGCCTTTATTTTTTATATTGGATAAAAATATAATAATTTTTATTGAAATTTTAATATTATTTAACAAAATAATTTTGTTACTATAAAATTATGATTTTTATGATTAAAGTTAATGATAATTATAAAGAAAAAAGGTTTTTTTAAACAATTTTTATTAATTTCCTTTAATTTTAATCTAATAAATGATATTTATCTTTATAATATAATTAAATAAAATATATTAATATAGATATATATTAATATATTATCACACATTAAAAGTATAATTAAAACAAAATGAGGATTACAAATCATAAAGATAAAAAATTATTTTCCGACAAAATATATTTTTCATATATTAAATTCCTTTAATTAAAAATAATTTCCTGTAATCTATAAAATATAACAGACAATATGGAAACCAAATTTCTTTTTAGATAATCCAAATTTAGTCTTTGTGTTTCCATATATTTTGAATAAAATATAAACTACTAGGGTAAAACTAGCTAACAATATAAATAAAATAGAAAATTGTAAAATTCAATTGTTAAAAGTCTTGAAACAACTTTTAATTTTTGTAAAAATTTCATGTGGGATTTATAGACCATATATCACCCCTAAAATCAATTATTTCCCATGCAATTTTACCCATTAATTATGTCATTCAATTTTTAAAAATAATTGGTATTCACAGAAGTTCCATTTTCTTCAAATTTAAAAGGGAACACTACCACCCCATCATTCCACAAACATTCTTTTTATTTTCCCTATAACTTATCATTAATGTCGCCTGAAATTACCCAAATATTCTATCTTCAAAAAATTCTCAAAAAAAAATAACATAATATATTAAGTGAAATATATTATCTGAAACAAATACGAATTAATTTCCAAGGAAAATAGAAAATGAAATTAATTTTATTAATCATGAAGTTAAAAAGATGCACAAAATTATTGAGACCATATTTTTTTTCCTGTAATAATTTTAAATAATTATATATATATTTCTAGAGCTAGGCATCGAGACTATATGTGAATTTGAGGCCTGGGGTGCCCTAAATTTATTTTATAAAAATACAATGTATATTTTATACTATTCACACCAACAAAAATTGGGTATCTTTTAAATGGTAGCCTGGACTAGAAATCAGAGGGCATCGTTGAGTCTGGAGCCTAAATATTACTCGTAGAGGGGAAAACATTTGTTGGAAAGGTTCTTCAATTGAAAATATCACCAAGGACTTAACTGAAAATAAAATTCTAAAATTTAATTATTTTATTTCTGGTGTTAATCTGAATAAATATTTAATGGGTACTGTAAAGACCTAAAAACTTCAAAGAAATTTGTTTTTCTTAAATTATTTCGAATTTTATGAGTCCGCAGTTTCTAACGACACCTGATTCTTGAGGCTCTGTGTGCCCAGAATCATTTTCTGAAATTTTGTTCGGGTACGTTCAGTAAATGTACGTGTGGGTTTTTCTAACATTTGAACCGGTGGTCAGAATTGAAATTTGAGGGCACCATTGAGCTCGCAACACCATTTTTTGCTTAAGAAGAATTTCACCTTGATGGCGGTTGATCTGGTTTAAGAGTTGGTTTTTGGGTTTCATGTGGATTAATAAAATTAAATAAGTAAGAACTTATTTTATTTTTGTTGAACTCACTCCATGTGGTAATGTTCATTAAATGCTCTACATGGGGGTTGGAGGTGGGGCCGCCACACCCTAACCCCCCATGGGAGGATGGTTGGGGTGGGGATCACCCGAGCAGCATAACCTCCCACGAGTGGTTATGACGAGGGGTGCAAACAGGGCATAACCCCCATTTAATGGGAGGGGAGGAAACCTCTCAACTCTCCCTCATTAATGAGGGAGAGACTCTTGGTCACTAACTCCTCTCTTAATGAAGGATAATAAAACCTCCTCAAATCCCCCAACACTACTGGAAATACAGGATTTCCCGATGGTTTAGAGCTATTGGGAAAGGCTGCAGAACCGTTAGTATATATTACACCAACGGTTCAATAAACCGTAGGGAAGTAAGCCGTTGGGAAAGTTTTTTACAACGGTTTATAGTGAACCATTGGGATCGGGTGGATAAAAATTACCCTATCCCAACGATTCTTGCAAACCGTTGGGAAATGTTTTTCCCAACTATTTACAACCATTGGGATAGAGTGGAGAACAATACCATGTTTTTTCCAATGGTTTGGCCAAACCTTTGGGAAAACCCTTTCCCAATGGTTTCGAAACCATTGGGAAAAGTGTTTTACCAACGGTTCATAGAACCGTTGGTAAAACAAAACCCAAACATGCTATTCCAACGGTTTCAAACCGTTGGCATAGCCTATGCTGGGGAAAATTGCACAGCAGCTCTTCAATTTTCCCAGCAGCTCTGCAATTTCACCACCAGGTTTCATTTAGTGGTATCCCTCTCATTTTCAATCCAATTATTGTACCTACAATAAACTAACACATACATATACAATTATTGTACCTGCAATAACCAACTAACCGTTACATATAGAGAACAAATTCATACACATTTAACATATATTGCTGGAACTATACACATTCATAATTAATTTATTATTCATAACATAATTATAATCATACATAATTCTTTTAGAAATCAATTGAAAATTTAGATGACAATTATATGTGGAATCCGAAAGTCAATCCATAATTTGATCAGTTTTTTGTATACCATATATTTTTACCTAGAATGATGTCCATTTTAAACAAAATACGTACACCAAGAGTGCTACCGGCCACACCGCACCTCGGATTGAGGCGGGGTTGACTCATACATGTCACAGATGACCAATGGATCATTTTTCTAAAGTATCGACACAATCTGAATGCGTTTGGTTGGTTTTCCGTATGCTAGTTGATGTTTTTCAATTAACATGACATCTTTTTGAAATAAAAGGCAGACACTTTGAGTGGTGCTGGCCACATCGCATCTCAGATTTAGGCGGGGTTGATTCGTACACGTCACATATGACCCATGGATCGTTCTCCTAAAGTTTCAATGGAAAATGAATGCATTTGGTTGGTTTTCCATATGTACTTAAATTTTTGTCCATTTTAAACAAAATAGAGTCACCTAGAGTGACTCCTGTCTCATCGTGCCTCCGATTAAGGTGAGTTTGACTCGTACACGTCACATATGACCCATGGATCTTTGGGAGAAAGTATAGACACAATCCAAATGTGTTTGGTTAGTTTTTCGTATGCCAGTTGATGTTTTGCACTTAAAATTTCATCCTTTTGAAACAAAAGACAGACACTTTGAGTGGTGGCGGTCACACCGCTCCTTGGATTGAGGTGGGGTAGACTCGTATACGTCACATATGACCCGTGAATCGTTGTGCTAAAGTATCGACACAATCCGAATACATTTGGTCAGTTTTATGTTTTCTAGTTTATGTTTTTCAATTAAAATGGCGTCCTTTTGAAATAAAAGGCAGACACTTTTAGTGGTGCTGGCCACACCGTGTCTCAGATTGAGGTGGGGTTGATTCTTACATGTCACATATGATCCTTGAATCGTTCTCCTAAAGTTTCAACGGAAACTGAATGTGTTTGGTCGGTTTTCCGTATGTACTTAAATGTTGTCCATTTTAAACAAAAGAGAGAAACTTAGAGTGATTCTGGCCACACCGTGCCTCCGATTATGGAGGGGTTTTTTTTGTACACATCCCATGTGACCCATGGATCGTTGTGATAATGTATCGACACAATCTGAATGTTTTTGGTCAGTTTTCCCTATGCTAGTTGATGTTTTTCACTTAAAATGACATCCTTTTGAAACAAAAGACAGACACTTTGAGTGGTGGTGGCCACACCGCGCCACAGATTGAAGAGGGGTTGACTCATACACGTCATATATGGCCCTTGGATCGTTGTTCTAATGAATCAACACAATATGAATGTGTTTGGTCAGTTTTCTGTATGCCAGTTGATGATTTTCAATTTAAATGACGTCCTTTTGAAACAAAAGACAGATATTTTGACTATTTCCGGCCATACCGCATCTCAAGTTGAGGCGAGGTTGATTCTTACATGTCACATATGACCCATGAATTGTTATCCTAATGTTTCAATGGAATCCGAATGTGTTTGGTCGGTTTTCCTTATGTACTTAAAATGTTCTCCATTTTAAACATAACAGAGCCACTTAGATTGATTACGGCCACACCGTGCCTCAGATTAAGGCAGGATTGACTCATACACGTCACATATGACCCATATATTGTTGTGCTAAAGTATCGACACAATCCAAATGCGTTTGGTCGCTTTTCCGTATTCCAGTTGATATTTTTCACTTAAAATGACGTCCTTTTGAAATAAAAGACAGAAACTTTGAGTGGTGGCGGCCACACGGTGCCTCAGATTGAGGCAGGGTTGACTCGTACACGTCATATATGACCCATGGATCGTTGTGCTAAAGTATCGACTCAATCCGAATACGTTTGGTTGGTCTTCCGTATGCCAGCTGATGTTTTTCACTTAAAATGACGTCCTTTTGAAACAAAACACAGACACATTGAGTGGTGGAGGCCACACCACACCTCGTATTGAGGCGGGGTTGACTCGTACATGTCCCATATGACCCATGGATCGTTTTGATTATGTATCGACACAATCCAAATGCGTTTGATCTGTTTTCAGTATGCCAGTTGATGTTTTTCAATTAAAATGATGTCCTTTTCAAACAAAAGGCAGACACATTGAGTGGTTCCGGCCACACCGCGTCACAGATTGAGGAGGGGTTAATTCGTACACGTCACATATGACCCATGAATCGTTATTCTAATGTTTCAATGGATACCGAATGCGTGTGGTTAGTTTTCCATATGTACTTAAAATTTTGTCCATTTTAAACAAAAGAGAGCCACTAAGAGTGATTCTGGCCACACCGTGCCTCAGATTAAGGTGGGGTTGACTGGTACACATCACATATGACCCATGGATCGTTGTGCTAATGTATCAACACACTCTGAATGAGTTCGGTCATCTTTATGCATTCCATTTGATGTTTTTAACTTAAAATGACATCCTTTTGAAACAAAAGACAGACACTTTAAGTGGTGGAGGCCGCACTGCACCTCAGATTGAGGTGGGGGTGACTCGTACACGTCACATATGACCCACGGATCGTTGTGCTAAACTATTGACACAATCCGAATGCATTTGGTCAGTTTTCCGTATGCCAGTTGATGTTTTTCAATTAAAATGACGTCCTTTTGAAACAAAAGGTAAACACTTTGAATGCTGTCGGCCACACCACGCCTCAGATTGAGGCGGGGTTGACTCATACACGTCACATATGACCCATGGATCATTGTGCTTAAGTATCGACACAATCTGAATGTGTTTGTCGGTTTTCCGTATGCCAGTTAATGTTTTTCAATTAAAATGACGTCCTTTTGAAACAAAAGGTAGACACTTTGAGTGGTGGCGGCCACACCGCGCCTCGGATTGAGGTGGGGTTGACTCGTACACATCACATATGACCCATGGATCATTGTGCTAAAGTATCAACATAGTCCGAATGCGTTTGGTTGATTTTCTGTATGTACTTAAAATGTTGTCCATTTTAAACAAAATAGATCCACTTAGAGTGATTTAGGCCACACCGTGCCTCATATTAAGGCGAGGTTTACTCAAACAAGTCACATATGAACCATGGATCGTTGTGATAAAGTATCGACACAATCCGAATGCGTTTGGTTTCTTTTCGGAATGCCAGTTGATATTTTTTACTTGAAATGACGTCCTTTTGAAACAAAAGACGGACACTTTGAGTGGTGGCGGCCACACCGCGTCTTGGATTGAGGCGTGGTTGACTCGTTCACGTCACATATGACCCATGGATCATTGTGCTAAAGTTTCGACACAATCCGAATGCATTTGTCAGTTTTCCGTATGCCAATTGATGTTTTTCAATTAAAATGACGTCCTTTTGAATGAAAAGACATACACTTTGAGTGGTGGCGGCCACACCACGCCTTGGATTGAGGTAGGGTTGATTCGTACATGTCACATATGACCCATGGATCGTTTTTCTAAGGTATTGACTCAATCCGAATGTGTTTGGCCGGTTTTCCATATGTACTTAAAATATTGTCCATTTTAAACAAAAGAGAGCCACATAGAGTTATTTCGGACACACCGTACCTTAGATTAAGGTGGGGTTTACTCTTACACGTCACATATGAGCCATGGATCGTTGTGCTAAAGTATCGAAATAATCCGAATGCATTTGGTCGCTTTTCCTTATGCCAGTTCATATTTTTCACATAAAATGGCATCCTTTTGAAAAAAAAGACAGACACTTTGAGTGGTGGAGGCCACACCGCACCTTGGATTGAGGCATGGTTGACTCGTACACATCACATATGACCCATGGATCGTTGTGAAAAAGTATCGACACAATCCGAAGGTGTTTGTCGGTTTTCCAAATGCCAATTGATGTTTTTCAATTAAAATGACGTCATTTTGAAACAAAAGGCAGACACTTTGAGTGGTGGCGACCACACCGCATCTCAGATTGAGGCCGGGTTGACTCGAACACGTCACATAGGACCCATGGATCATTGTGCTAAATTATCGACACAATCCGAATGTGTTTGGTCGTTTTTCCATATGTACTTAAAATGTTGTCCATTTTAAACAAAAGAGAGCCACTTAGAGTGATTCCGGCCACACTGTGCCTTAGATTAAGATGGGGTTGACTCATACACATGAAATATGACCCATCGATCGTTGTGCTAAAGTATCGACACAATCCGAATCTGTTTGGTTGGTTTTACGTATGTACTTAAAATGTTGTCCATTTTAAACAAAAGAGAGACACTTAAAGTGATTTCGGCCACACCGTGCCTCAGATTAAGGCGGGGTTGACTCGTACACGTCACATATAACCCATGGATCTTTGTGCTAAAGTATCGACACAATACGAATGTGTTTGGTCGGTTTTCCATATGCCAGTTGATGTTTTTCAATTAAAATGACGTCCTTTTGAAACAAAAGGCAGACAGTTTGAGTGGTGGCATCCACACTGCACCTCATATTGAGGAGGGGTTGACTCGTACACATCACATATGACCCATGAATCATTGTTCTAATGTATCGACACAATCCAAATGTGTTTGGTCAGTTTTCCGTATGTCGTTTGATGTTTTTCAATTAAAATGACGTCCTTTTGAAACAGAAGACAGACAATTTGAGTGGTGCCGGCCACACCACATCTCAATTTGATGCGGGGTTGATTCATACACATCACATATGACCCGTTAATCATTCTCCTAAAGCATAAACACATTTTGAATGCCTTTGGTTCGTTGTTCGTTTGTCAGTTGTTGTTTTCACTTAAAATGATGTCCATTTTAAACAAAAGAGAGACACTATGAATGGTTTTAGCCACACCACACCTCAGATTGAGGTGGGGTTGACACGTAAAAATCACATATGATCCATGGATTATTGTGTTAAAGTATCAACACAATCATAATCCGTTTGGTCAGTTTTCCATATGCTAGTTGTTGTTTTCACTTAAAATGAAGTCCATTTAAAAAAAAGAGATACACATTGATTGGTGTTGGCCACACCGCGGCTTGGATTGAAGAGCGGTTGACTCGTACACATCACATAGGACACATGGATCATTCTCCCAAAGTTTCAACGGAAACCGAATGCATTTGGTTAGTTTTCCGTATGTACCTAAAATTTTGTCCATTTTAAACAAAAGAGAGACACTTAGAGTGATCCCGGCCTCACCGCGACTCGGATTGAGCCCGGATTGGCTCGCAAACGTCACATATGACCCATAGATCGTTGTGATAAATTATCAATAGAATCCGAAGGTGTTTAGACAGTTTTCCATATGTCAGTTGTTCTTTTCACATATAATCCGAAAGTGTTTGGTCGGTTTTCCGTATGCCAGTTGATGTTTTTCAATTAAAATGACGTCCTTTTGAAACAAAAGATAGAACATTTGAGTGGTTCTGGCCACACCATGTCTCATATTGAGGCGGGGTTGATTCGTACACGTCACATATGACCCATGGATCGTTCTCCTAAAGTTTCAACGGAAACCGAATGTGTTTGGTCCGTTTTCTAGTAGTAAATTAAATCAAGGAGGGTGGGGGGCTGTCCGGCGGTGCTGTCTGGGGGGCTGTCTGGGGACCAAGGAGGAGGGTGGGGGGCTGTGCGGGTTGAAATTCGGGGGGTGTTCGGGGGGTTGTCTGGGGTCCAAGGAGGAGGGTGGGGGGGGGGGGGGGGCTGTCTGGGGTCCAGGGAGGAGGGTGGGGGGCTGTTCGAGGTGTTGTTCGGGGGCTGTCCGGGGGGCGTCCGGGGTCCAAGGAGGATTGTGGGGGGTTGTCCAGGGTCCAGGATGGAGGGGGGGGGGGTTCCCAAACACATAACCACTAAAAGACAACAACATCCATAAAAATAGATAATATATAAAAATAACTCAACTCCAATACTATACTACGAGTCTAGATTAAACCAACAACTAGAATAGATTAAATATCAAATCTCAGTAATATCATTCAAAAATGTAATCGATAAATTTGTCCCACTCACTATCACCATCATCACAATCATCATCACCCTCATCCTCGTCCCCATCATCGTCCTCGCCCTCCTCAGCACCCTCATCCTCGCCCTCACCCTCTTCCTCGCCCTCGCCCTCGCCACCCGCCTCACCCTCCTCCTCTCCCTCCTCATCCGCATCAGACTCCTTGCCATCATCATCATCAAGCTGGACATCGTCTGGACCACCACTAGAACTTCCACCTGGTGCACCATATATATAACGTATTGACGATATATACTCATCAAAATCTAGGATGGCTGCTGCTGGATGTGTTGGACGTAGAACTTCAATAAATTTCATAAACGCACTGTTTACCCTAGAAGACTGTTCTTCCATCCCTGTGGCCCTTTTCTTAGCCTGTTCTACCTTTTCCCTAACTTGCTGTAGCTCGGTGGCACTACAGATCGTACTTGAGGAGGGCCAATAACTCCTTGGGGGCTATCCTAGGTCGGCAGCGTACTCTGCCAGGATACTCCTCTCCCAACACTTGATGTAAATGATCTGTTGGCCCAAAAATGTCTGGTTCTTGGGCATCGAGGGCCTCTAAAGAAACCTGTTACAAATATAAATATATTATTAAGTTACAAAATAGATATTTATATATAAATTCAACAGATTAAAACTTACAATCTGCTGCTGAGTCGCTTCGTTGATGACACTTCCATCCTTCTTCCGTCTACTCGAGCAAAACAGTTTGGCTCGAGGCACACGTCCTTCAATATTCTGTATTTTCCTCTACAATGAAATTGAAATATAAATTTATATGAAAACTTTATCAAATGATTAAATAATTAAGAAAACAAAATAAAATGTAAGTCGTAAATAAAACTTATAAAAAAATGTCATACCTGCTTCCTCTCATGATCCGGCATCATCGTACATCCTAGTGTGTGGAGGTATTTTTTTGCATCAATGTTTTTTTTATTTTTTCCATTTGATTCCTAAATAATATTCAATAATGAAAACGATAATATTAATTAAAAACATGAATGTTATTATTTAAATACCTCAAATGTAATTCATACCTTAATCTGAGTACTCGTCCAATGAGTAATCATTTGACGATATTGCTCTATAGGACAGTCATCCACGACTAGTACCACCTCCAACTCAATGACAACTCTCGAACTCTAGCCAATATACAACTCATGCTTGTAGGACTTCCAAAGATCGCCTAAATTCTTTAAAAGAGCCGCTCGAGCACCCTCACCATTGGGAAAATTAAATTGAAGTTGACATCAAAATATTAATTCATATATATACAAAAATAATTCATGGAATTATATAAAACATATTTTTCTACCCATATCTCTTCCCAAGATCGATCCTTGACCTCATGTGGAAAATGTCTCCACGACAGCGGGTTGACAGGAATTATGTTGGAGTATTTGGCAAGCGTCGCCAAAAAACTCTGACATTGCTGCTTTGATTTCTCAACCATTTGGTTGTTTCATTGTAATCCACCATAACCTCTGTGCGGCGTATCCTCATCAAACACATGCATGTACGCCCCCGCCCCCACCTCTAATCAGTATATGTATCTGTCATGAAATAAAAACAAATATTTTATCAAAACATGTTATAATGAAAATAAATATTGTTATAAAAATTTGTAAGCTTTTTATTTATATACCTATGACAGTATGATCGCTGAGCACCGTCGGATCCCCAGAAACTGATGGAACACCCTGTGGTGGAACAGGAGTCGATGACGATGGAATATAGAAGCTCGGAGAGACATAAGTAGAAGGAATATAAGATGGGACAACAGTATGACTAGATTCTGACTGGGGAGTGGGAATCATCATGGTATTTGAAAATGATGGAGCAGAAGATACAGAAGGTAGCGAAAACATGGGAGACCTAAATATCTCGTGTGTCCCTAACGACACACCAGGATCATAATGTGGGAAGGATGACATGTTAGTGGGAGGGGCAGGGTCTTGTCGGGCACGCACAGCTGATCGTCCACCTCTGGTACGAACCCTCTTCGTACCACCGGCCTGAGTACTAGGACCAGTACTAGGCTACTCGTCGAATAACTGTCGACGTATTGGTGGATCCTACAAAAATTATTTCAAAAAAATTAATCACATGACATTATATATTCTTTAAATATATATATATATTGAAATAAAGTACTCACAATAGGCACTAATGGCGGAACACCCATCTCTGTCATCCGATGATTGTTCTCCATCATTTTTTTCCTTCGTCTCTCTTCAATTGGCTGCATTTCCTTCTTTTGAAAACAAATATGTAATTAATTAGAAAAAGGAAACTAATGTGTAAACCAAAAAACTTAATATATGAGGAAATATGGGGATTCATTGGTAATTTAGCTATCAATTGTATTATAAGAGCATGAATGAATTTAATAAATCATTAAAGTTGTAATGTTCACCAAGTTAGAAATATTGTTTGACCAGGTTTGAATACAGTTCAATTACAAATTAGAAAATGCAAATCAAATAGAACAGTAACCAATAAACATTGAAAATTCACATAACGGTCAAGTCATCTAAAAAATATTTGTGATCAATACTAAATCAATTTGATTATTACCAACCTTAACAAACCCAACTCGAGGTAAACCAAAAGAATTGAGAACATGGATGAATGATTCTATATATTTCCAACCACAACTTTGGTTCACAATCAACTCTGACAATTGAGATATTGGAGTCATCAAATGAAATAAATGGATTGGTTCCAATAGAAATAGGGACAATGTCAATTCCATCATAAAAAATATGTCTTGGAATTACTTCAACTATGACACCAAATTCAGGTTGAAGTTGGTCTTTGACATAAAAAACTTGTTTAGCCATTGATGCCAACACATATGGTTCTTTGGTAGAAAGAGTATGAGTCATATTAATTACTCGAAATCCAAAATCATCAATAAATGTTCCATGTCTCGTCATCGAATAAAACCAATGGCATTTCATCATTGTGACTCATCCATGAGAGTATTAATCCAATATTATTATTTTCTCAACGACTCCATAATAACCCACATTTTCAAATCACAGTCTACTATCTGATGCACTGGCATAACAATCTGTTGTGGCAGTAACCATAACACCATCATGTTGTGTTCTCATGTTCTTTTCTCGTTCAGTGACAATAAATTTGTACCCATTGATAACAATTGATTTACAGTCACAAACCACGATATTAGGACCAAGATCCAAAGCTCTTATTTCCTCAGAGACAGAGTCAGCAGACAAACTCAATACCTACCATATAAATGATTGTTAAACTTAATTAAATATTGAAATAATTAATTTAAACAGTAATATTTTTACCTTCAATTTTAACTAAGCAGAAAACTCTTTGCAATGAAAAGTCTTTCTCCTTCTCAAAGATAAAGAACGATGATTCCTATTTATCATTGTTTTATGTTCCCTATAGATAAAAAATATGAATATTTTAATAGATATATATGTAAGATATGCATAATTAATTTAGTTACCTGATACAGTCATCGAACAAATCACAGTTGAACAAAACTGTGCAATGTGCCATCTCCCGCTCTTCATGGATTAATGTCATCAATGTATATGATCTAGGAATTCCTCCTATTCGAGGAAGTGATGGAAAAATGGGTTCTATTTGCTCATATTATTCTTCTTCATTTCTCATTGGTCTGTTCAATCTTGTAGTAAGATCAGACAAATACATCAAGCAGAAATCCATACATTCTTGAGCCAGGTAACCTTTCAGGATAGAACCTTCAGGATGATTTCTGTTTCGGACATAAGACTTTAATGTGAACATATTTCTTTTAGTTAGATACATCCAACGAAAAGAAAAAGGTCCTCTGAGAAGTATTTCAGTGAGAATATGTATAGTCAGATGTAGCATGAATGTGAAAAATGATGGAGGAAATATTTTCTCCAACTCACAAAAAATTAATGGGGCATCTGTCGACATTTTTTGCAAGAAAGGCTTGGAAAAAATCTTAGCACAAAGATCTCTAAACAAATGGAACAACTGAATAACATCCACCCTTACATTATTGGAAAAAAGATGACAGATTTCTATTGGAAGAAACTCATGCATTAGAACGTGATAATCATGAGTCTTCAAATATTTTAGCTTCAACTCTCATATGTTGACCCGTTTAGATATGTTGTTTGAATAACCATCAAGAACTCTAATAGTATCTAATACTTCAAAAAATTGTTTTTCTCCGTAGGTGTCATCACATAAGAAGCACATGGAAGTTGCCATTTATTTTCACTGATACGCATAGGATGCAATTCTGGTCTGATGCCCCAATCCTCCAAGTCATGCCGAGATCGTAAATCATCTTTTGTCTTCCCCTTGACATTTAGAAGAACCGAAAGGAACATTTTTCATATTTTCTTTTAAATATGCATTACGTCTAAGCAATGAAATAACAAATTAGTTGACCAATAAGGAAAATAAAAAAAGATACTCCTCTTCCTCTAATTGTAACAGGTTTCAGTGGAAACATTCTTTCTCTTTCAAGATTTCATTTGACCCTTCCCGAATGAAAAACTAAAATATTTTAATTAATTAAGCACATCAGTTCCAGACATACGCTGAGGTGGATCATCGGTCTCCATGGTATTATCAAATCTTCGATGATTCATTCTATATGGATGATCCTTTGGCAAAAATCGTCGATGTCCCATAAAACTGAAACTACAGCGATCTTTCAGTCTTCTAGATCGTGTATTCTTCATACAAAATGGACATGAAAATTTTCCCTTCGTGCTCTGTCCAGACATCATTGCATAAGCTGAAAAAATCATTGATCATCCACATAAGCGGAACACACATCTAAAATATGTCTTTCTAATATGTATCGTATGTGTGCACACCCACATCCCAAAGAAGTTTCAACTCATTTATTAAAGGTTGCATGTATACATCAATATCAATGTCGGGATCAGAAAGACTAGATATGAGTATACTCATGAAATCGAAAGGTTTTATCATACAAAACCATGGGGCAAGATTATAAATGTGTATAAAAACTGGCCATGTGATGTGCGAAGTAAGCATCTGCCCAAACAGATTAAAACCGTCACATGAAAGACCCAGCCTCACATTACGCATGTCAGCTGAAAAATAAGGATGTTGAGCATCAATTCTCTACCATTCAAATCCATATGCAGGATGTAACAACTCATCATTAGTCTTCTTTTTCTTAGTATCATGCCACCTCATTTTTATTGATATGTCATTTGACATAAAAAGATTCTAGAGTCTAGGGATCAATGGAAAGTGACACATTAATTTTTGTGGAACGCGGGATGGTGTTCCATCAGATTTTGACTTCTAGTAGGATGTGCCAAATTTTATACAATCATTTCGTTCAGCAGTTTCCACCCAGAGTAAACTGCAATATTTCGGGCAAGCATGAATTTTTTTCTTGAAAATCCAAGTTCCTCAACTAACATCCATTCCATATAGTTGTTTGAGGGAATATCTGCATCATCTGGAAGTAAATCCTTCAAGAGGGTAAGAATGTAATCGATTGCTGTATTAGAAATCCCATTAATAGTTTTACCATGAACCAATCAGATTAAAAATTACAGCTTTTTCAT